>JAIEZT010001318.1:2746491-2815910 GCA_019594935.1 Periophthalmus modestus | reverse complement strand
AATTGTGATTTATTTTTTAAGGGTGTGTGTCGTGGATTTTCCACCGCGCCTCGCTGGCAGTGTGGAGATCCAGACCCTCCTTCGGCAGGAGTACCACCGGGTGTCAGTCCGCATGGGCGTCCCCTTCGCCCATGTGGCCGAGTATTTCCCCCTGCATCGACGAGAGCTATGGTGCAGGGATGGCGTAAGTACAATCTTTCTCATTTGACCAATTCTATCTTTTTTTTTATTTTTTTTATCGGTGTGATTTTATGTAATATGTAACATTTGGTTATAATTTTGTTTCAGATCCACCTGAGTGACAGCGACGGGATGGGGATCCTTGTTCAGCTGCTGTGGCAGGCTTGCTACAGGCAGCTTGAGGTCTCCTCCCCCGCGTCCTCAGTGGCGGCGCCCCTCCCCCGCCCTCGCACAGTCATCAGGAGGGCTTTGCCAAGAGTGGTTGTGACTGGACCGCTGCCAGTGCCACGACCACAACACCCCCCTCATGAGTTTATTTCCGTTGTGCGCGGCGGAAAGGTGAGAGATTGTTACTTTTTTGTCTTCAAGCACAAGTAGCTTATTCTGTAGTTCCTAATGTATATTTTTGCTACCGAACCAGCTATGGACTCAAACTCCCCTGTGGGTCCCAAGGGGCGCCTGGTACAACAGGAGGTTAGTGAATGTCATTCCTGTCTTTAATTATTGACAATAACATTGTTCAAATAAATGATTTTATAACATTTTCTTGTTGCTAGGTGGAGACCGTTTTCTCCATCCCCCTGTCGCCTGTCCTCTTCAGCCCCGCCATGCTGATCGAGATGGACAAGATTTGTCCATCTGACCTCAGCTCTGGGGAGGACGTGGCCACCTTTCCTTCGGGAAAGAAGGTAAGCATCTTGTCATTTGCTTATTGTTAAAAGTATACAATTGCCTGGTGTGAGATCTAGTAACTTATTTATCCTTTTTGTGGGTTTAGACGTCTCCGGCGAGGCGTCGCAAGGGTGCTTCCTCAAACAGACACCGGCCCAAGCGGCAGGTGAGTGTTAAGACATGAAATTTACTTATTTTCAAATACGTTTTGTTTTTTCTAATATTGAACTTATATATTTTATGAAGGTGGAAGCAGCACCGGTGGACGTGGAGGTGAGACCCGGCTCACCATCCAGCTTCATGCCTGCTGTGGAGAAGGACCAGGTTTGTGTCATTTTATGTTGATTGCCTTTTACACATTGTTGCCTGTACTTGTTTTTTTAAATATATATTGTTTTGTAGGCGGAGGCAGTTGTGGTGGAGGTGACACCTGGAACGTCCCCTACCAGCTTCGTCATCCTAGATTCTTTCCTGGAGGACGAGGTTTGTTTTTGTTCTTGCTTCTTGTTTTTTTTTTTTTTCTCAAATATGTTTATCATTTAAACAGAATACAGGCAAATGTATGCATGTTTTTTGTAGTCGGGGGTTGTGGAAGTGACTCCAGGAACGTCACTTACCAGGTCCAGGGACCAAATGAGGACGTTGACGGACCAGGTGAGTTTCTTTTTTATTTTTGTTATTATTAGTATCATAAAATGTCCAGTAACAGCCTGACTAGTTTAAAGGCACAGTAATAATATATTCTTTGCATCTTTAAGGCCATGGACATCAGCCCTCCTGTGACCCTCCCGCCGTCTCCTTGCCGCAGCCCTGTTCTGACCTCTCTGCCTTCTGTGACCAGTCAGCCTTCTCTTCTCAGCCCTCCAGCTGTCCAAGAGGAGAGAGCTTCTGACAAAGATAAGTCTTGTGCACAGTTTGATGATGTACCCGTCGGTGTTCCTTGCGCTATTAGGGGTAGTTTTCATCAGGGCGATGCTAGGTTCGAGTATAATGGTGTACAGTGCATGGCGATGTCTTTGGTAGCTTTAGCTAAACACTCTGTGTGTAATGTGTTTTCCTGGGATCAGGCTCAGTTAGATTTGGTTTTGAATCTTGGTGATGCACTGTACACAGAGCGTCGTAATCAGGACTTGACTCGTGGGCATGAGTATTTACTTGTTGCAGACTTGCCTAATGAGTCAGTTATTGATGGGCAGCAGTTTAGCTTTTCTTTTAGTGAGCCGGTTAATGGGGCTGCAAATGTTGTAGAACACGAGTTTATTGAAGTAGGCGCGTGGGTGACCTTAGATGGTGGTTTAGAACAGATGTTTGCACAGTACAACACATGCATTATGACACTCTGCGGTAATGCTTGTGCAGTTATTAAAGACAATGGGCGGTATGCTGTAGTTGATTCACACTCGCGTAGTGCAGAAGGGATGGTAGATGCTAATGGTAAAAGTGTGGTCGTGTATTTTAGTCACATTGATGAGGTGTACAGTCATTTCTGCGCATTGGCTGCCTGTTATGGTGATCCAAATAGGGAGTCTTTTAAAGTGTTTGAATTGACTGGTGTTGATGTTGTTGTTGTTGCAGCTGATAGTCTGAGGGGCTTAAAGCGCCAAGAGGCCGCAGAAGTTTCTTCTTCTGTTCCCCCAAACAAACAGGAGGACGCTGTGGTTGATTTAGATGTGCTGTGCACCAGTGTTCAAGACGGTGCCCTGTCCTTCAATCCACTTACTGAAAGTGTTTGTAAGGACTTATGCAAACTCATTAAGGCTGAGAGTTTCAGAAGCCTGGTGTAGCAGATCCTAAACTGTAGGGCCATTAGGTGAGCCATGTCAAAAAAAAAAAAATTATTGCAGACGGCAACTGTTTCTTTAGGGCAGTTTCACAGGCCATTTGTGGCACACAAAAATACCATAGAAAAATTAGGCTTGCAACTGTGAAGCAGCTAGAAAAAAAACCCCTTCAAAATACAACACCCTATTGCGTGATGGCTACTCATCTGTAGACCAATATATCAGCGTGTCAAACATGCGTAAAGTCGGCACATGGGCCACAGAAGTAGAAATCCACGCGGCTGCTGATTATTTAGGCATTGATGTATTTACATTTTATAACGGACATTGGCTTAAATACGGTTGTACTACCGAGCCTGTGTCAAACAATGGCATCTATCTAGAGAATATTAATAGTTGTCACTATGAAAATGTTATTTGTGTTAAAATGGCTGATGCTAATGGTTGTTATGAATGCTGCAGAGTCTATCAATTTTTAATGGAGAGCTACAATATTAGGCCCAAAAAGGTAGCTCTCAAATCACAAGTTAATGTAGATGATGAAATTCATAAAAAATCTATATCAAAGTATATTCAAATGAAAAAACGAAAGCATTTAAAAAGCACCTACATCAACCATCACGAGATAATCAAAGAAAAACAGAGGACACATTATAGACACCCACATGTTAGAGCTGCCTCACAAAAAAGAGTGAAACAAAAATATAGAGATGATGCAGAACATAGAGAGGGGAAGAAGGCTGCAAGTAAACATTCATATAGAATGAATGAGTTGTATAGAAAGAAAAAAAAGGCAGCAATTAATGTAGCAAATAAACAGAAATACAGAACTAACACAGAGTTTAGAGAAAAGCTGAAATCAACATATAAAAGTAAATACAGTGTTGATCTAGAATATAAGAATAGACTAAAGGCCGCAAGCATCCACAAATATAAAGTTGATTTAAATCACCAGAATAAACTTAAAGCAACTGGTATCAACAAATATAAAGTAAATTTAAATTATCAAAATAAACTTAAAGCTGCTAGCGTCCACAAATATAAAGTTGATTTAAATCACCAGAATAAACTTAAAGCAACTGGTATCAACAAATATAAAGTAAATTTTAAATTATCAAAATAAACTTAAAGCTGCTAGCGTCCACAAATATAAAGTTGATTTAAATCACCAGAATAAACTTAAAGCAATTGGTATCAACAAATATAAAGTAAATTTAAATTATCAAAATAAACTTAAAGCTGCTAGCGTCCACAAATATAAAGTTGATTTAAATCACCAGAATAAACTTAAAGCAACTGGTATCAACAAATATAAAGTAAATTTAAATTATCAAAATAAACTTAAAGCTGCTAGCATGCTGAAATATAAAGTAAATCTGGAACATAAACAAAATGTTAAGGCAGCCAGTAAACGCAAGTATAAAGTAAATCCCCAACATAAACAAAAAGTAAAAGCATTTAGCAAACAAAAATATCATAATAATGAACAATTTAAAAACAAAACTCGGGCAGCATACAGGAACAACCAAAAGCATTCAAAACAAAAACAGGAAAATTTCAAATTTGTTTTGGATCAGTTTTTAAAGGAAGATCAAGAAGGTCCAGAGTTCATTTGCTGCGTGTGTTTAAAGCTCTTATTTAGAAACCAGGTCTTACCTTGTAGAAAGGACGACTTCATGGTTAAATCGAAATGCGCAGATGTAGCTAACACCTGTATCTCTGAGGCCTATTTACATATATGCAATAGTGATTGTCCGGCTCCTTGCCCCCTGTCTGACTGTAGAGGTAGTTTATGGATCTGCTACACGTGTAACTCTAAATTGTGTAGAGGTCAGATGCCATCTGAATGCTCAGTGAATAATTTACAATTGGATGAGATTCCTCCTGAGCTGGCCTGTTTGAATACTGTTGAACAGCACATAGTTGCACTTAATATTAATTTTATGCAAATTTTAGCTTTGCCGAAGGGGGGTCAGCGAGGGATCCATGGTCCGGTCACGTGTGTACCTTCAAGGGTTAGTGAATCAGTAAGGCTATTACCGCGTAGTAATATGGATGGTTGTTTATTGCCTGTAAAACTTAAACGCAAACTGACGTATAAAGGACATTATGAGTATCAATATGTAGATACAGAGCGCGTACGGAGGGCTATTGCATTTCTTAAACAAAATAACCAGTATTATTTAGATATTGACTTTAATGAAGAGTGGGTCAATGAGTTTGTCAGGGAAGAGGAGACTATTAATGCGGACGCTGCTGCTGAAGTTATTAATACAGGTAGAGATGGTATTGTACAAGAAATTGTTAAAGAGACGTGTGCAGATGTTAATGTTGAAGTGGAAAACCGGACAGAACAGGAGCAGGTGGAAGATTTAGATGATGAGCTTCTCCATGATCGACAGCGTCATTGCATGTATCAGGACACGTTTCTTATGCCGGTTGATATTGCTCAGGAAGCCCTTGATCACTATTTTGAGGGCATTTTAAATTTGGCTCCGGCCGAGGGGAACAGTCCAGTTAGTTTGTTGTCAGATAAAGAAAATGAGGCTAAATGTTTTCCAAAAGAGTTTCCATTTGGTCGTAATACGTTTCATAGTCCTCGGCCTGTTCCCCTGACCATGTGCAGATATTTTATTAACAGACTCCTGCACGTGGATGGTAGATTTGCACAAAATTTTAAGTTTCTTTTCTTGGCATTGTATATGTTAGAGGTTCAGCAGGTCGTGTCAAAAGTGTCAATAGCTTTACGAAAGGGACATTGTGGTCAGCCCAATGCTGCAGGTGAGGGAACTTTAGAAAATTTGTTACAGTATGATAACGGTTATCGTTTTATGCAACCTATTAGAGGTACTCCGCCCTTCTGGCAGTCTGCACAAAAAGATCTGTTTGCATGTATTCGTCAGCTTGGTATTCCGACGTGGTTTTGTTCATTTAGTTCCGCTGATCTCCGCTGGCCAAGCCTCCTAAAAACGCTCTTAAAGCAGGAAGGCAGTACCCGGAGTGTTGAAGATTTAGATTGGGCTGAGAGGTGTGATCTGTTGCGTCGTCACCCTGTAACCGCGGCTCGTATGTTTGACTCTCGTTGGCGTCGTTTTTTACGTAAAGTTATTTTGTCTCCGGCTCAGCCAATTGGTAAAGTTATAGATTATTTTTATCGTGTAGAATTCCAACAGCGCGGGTCTCCCCATGTGCATTGTTTATTTTGGATCGAAAATGCCCCTAAGCTTGGAGTAAACACAGATGAAGAGGTAGTTCAGTTTGTTGATAAATATGTCACCTGTGAATTACCCTCGGATCCAGATTTATTGGAGAAAGTGACTTCGGTGCAGCAGCATTCTAAACGTCACTCTAAAACATGTAGAAAAAACAACAAAGCTTGTCGTTTTAATTTCCCACGTCCCGTATCAGCACGGACGTTTATTAAACAGAAGGACCCTGATACAGAGCCTATTGTTACAAAGCAGGAAGCAGAATTTATTATGAGTGTGCTGAAGAATGCTATTCTTGATGAAAATAACCTGTGTCTTAGTGCAGAAGAGTTGTTTGCATCATTAGGTTTAACTCAGTTCACATTTGAGCAGCTCTACTGTGTTTTAGATGGACACACACACATAGTGTTAAAGAGGGGGGTGGGTGAAGCTTGGATCAATAACTACAACGACAAGTTATTAACCCTGTGGAATGCCAATATGGACTTACAATTTGTAGTAGATGCATGGGCTTGTGTCGTTTACATAATTTCATATATTTCTAAATCAGAGAGGGATATGGGTTTATTATTGGGTAATGCACAAAAAGAAGCTTCCAAAGGTAATGTTAGTGCAAAAGAGGCATTTAAAAAGTTAGGCAGCGTTTATCTTCATAATCGTGATGTCTCTGCACAGGAAGCTGTCTACAGAGTAACAAACATGCACTTAAAAGAGTTTTCAAGGAAAGTGGCATTTGTTCCGACTGGTGATAATATAGTCCGTATGAGCAAACCAATTGGCGAAATAGATGATGAAATGGGGGAGGATATTTGGATGACAAACACTATAGATCGTTATTTAAGTAGACCAAACGACAGCACATTTAATGACATGTGCATCGCGACATTCGTATCCGAATATCGCTTGCTCGGGCCGTCGGACAAATGCAAAAATCCAATTCTCTTACAGAATGGATTAGGGGCCATTACTAAAAGAACTCGGACCAAGCCTGCTGTAGTTAGATATGCACGATTCTCTGAAACTAAAAACACAGAGTTATTTCATCAAAGCATTCTTCAGCTATTCCTGCCTTATCGTGCTGATGTTGATCTTAAGCCCCCTCCATTTGAAACATTTGAACACTTCTATAAACTGGGGATGTGCGTTTGAGTGACGGGTCTGTTCATTTGGTTAAGTCTGTAGTTGATTCTAATAGGCGTCGGTTTGAAGTTGCAGCTGAGGATTTGGATGAGGTCCATGAGCAGATGGACTTAGGTGAGCTGCATGAGGATGCGTGGGGCCTGCTCTGCCCAGAACAGGAAGTGGAGAGGTTGGAGTCGAGGGAGGAGTTTAGAGAGATGTTACAGGCTGTTGGTTCTGAGCAGGAGCAAGAGGCTATACCAGACTTGGCTGTTAGAAGTGAACAAGTTTGTCACATAGAGAAGAGAAACGTGATGAGTCGTCAAGAGGGTCTTTCACTTGTAAAAACTCTGAACGAGCAACAACTGTCCATTTTTTACAAAATACGGCAATGGTGCTTAGATAAAGTCGCTGGTAACAACCCAGAGCCATTGCACGTGTTCATCACAGGGGGAGCAGGCACGGGGAAGAGTCACCTTATCAGAGCCATTCAGTACGAGGCGACTCGTCTATTCGGTCCAATTTGTCATAGTCCAGATAATATTAGTGTTTTATTAACGGCTCCGACAGGGATAGCAGCATATAACTTACAGGCGGCTACTATCCACACAACATTTAGTATTGGCACTAATGTTTCCCTCCCCTACACGCCGCTGGGGGAGGAAAAGATCAATACTCTGCGTGCCAAGTACATGGATTTACAAATTGTAATAATTGATGAAATATCCATGGTTGATAAAAAGTTATTTACTTATATTCATGGGAGGTTACGTCAAATCAAACAGTCAGGTGACTTTTCTCCATTTGGCAACGTGTCTGTCATAGCTGTTGGGGATTTTTATCAATTATCTCCAGTCATGGGTCAAGCTCTGTACAGAGAAAACATAGGTGTTAATTTATTTATAGATTTATTCAAAATTGCAGAGTTAAAAACAGTAGTTAGACAAAAAGAAAACACTTTTGCAGAGCTATTAAACCGACTTAGAGTGCGCTCCAGAGGGACACCACTGCTCGATGGGGACATAGAAATATTAAAACATTGTGAAACAGGTGAAGATCCAGATGTATTACACATTTTCACCAAAAACAGCTTTGTATCTAATTATAATTTGAAGATATTGAATAGAGTTTGTCCAGAAAAAGTAACAATCAGTGCGCGTGACTTTGGCTACGACAAAAACACTGGAAAGTTAACAGAGATACAAGGCCATCTCCATAAATCCAAATTAGCCAGTTTGGAGGAGTCTTTAATCTTGGGCATAAATGCTCGTGTAATGCTGTGTAAAAATGTAGATTTAGCAGATGGTTTAGTAAATGGGGTATGTGGTATTGTTACATATATAGTTGAAAAGCCACAGAAAAACCTGCCTCCTTTAGCAATTTATGTTAAATTTGACGATGATAGAGTAGGCGCACAGAGGAGGAGGCAAACACGCCCCCCTGCTCACCTGACTGGTTCTACCCTCATAGAACCAGAGGAGGAGCAGGCGAATAAACGAGGGGAAAAGCGGCGTCAGTTTCCGCTCAAACTCGCTTGGGCGTGTACAGTTCATAAAGTACAGGGAGTTACAGTAGATCAAGCCGTGGTGTCCCTTAAACAAGTGTTTACGGCGGGTCAGGCGTATGTGGCCCTTAGTCGAGTTAGGACTTTAGAAGGCCTCATCATTCAGGACTTTAATGAAGACGCCATTTATTGTAACGATGGCATTAGAGCGGCACTTCAGAACATGCCTCCCTTCGTAGTCGACAGTTTGCCCTGGCACCTACAGGAGGCACATGTCCTGACATTCTTTTACATGAATGTTCAGGGTTTAGCTCGACATGTGTCAGATTTGGCTTTATGCTCACAGCACTGGCAGCCTAACTGTATCGCTGTGGTAGAGACATGGTTAAATGTAGATTCATCTTTTCAAACTAGTCACATTGAAGGTTTTAACTTCCATAGTCGTCCCCGTAGTTTATCTTATCAGCAGAGTAATCATCCAGCTTTGACTAGTTTGCAGGGCCAGCAGCACGGTGGTGTTGGCATGTACTGTGAGGAAAACCTTAACTATGAGATCACAGTACGAGATTTTAGTTTAGAGTGTTTAGTGAACTATTTTGCAGAGTATAAAATTATAGTTTGTGTTATTTACCATCCACCGTCTTACCCCATGTCTCTATTTAAGTATAATTTGGACAGATTATTGAATTGGCTGGAGTCACATTGTGCCACTGTGGCAGTGGTGGGAGATTTTAATGACGACATATTGAAATCTTCAAATCTCTGCAGTTTTATGATAGAAAAAGGTTATGTTCAATATGTCACATCTCCCACAACAGAGAGGGGGACATTAATCGATCATTTATATGTAAAATCTACAGAGTATGACATAGACTCTGTCGTGGTGCCAACTTACTTCAGTGACCATGAGGGGATGGTGTTTTCTTTCAAATTTAGATCTACAGAGGCCACACAATTAGTCTGAATTGGTTCATTTAAAATGGACAGTTGTTGCTTTTTGACGTCTCATCACATTGTTGTGGGTTGGTTTGTCTTTAATCAAGTATTTACTTTTATGATGTGAAGTTGTTTTAATTGTCGATCATGGAGATTCTTATCATGGGTTTTAGATGGTTGTTCATCAGTGTGTTATGTGTTTATCATGCTCCTTAATCGTGAATTTTAAAATGTTATAATCAGGTGATGTGTTTTTATTGTATATTTAACTGTATTTATGTCTGTAGTTAATCTCTTGTAATCCAGTGTTTTTATTGTATATTTAATCTTGTACATGTTTGCAGTTAGTCTGTTGTAATTGTGTGTTTTTATTGTATATTTAAATCTCTTTATATGTTTGTAGTTAGTGTCCATACAGTGATGAGTGCACACATACTGTATGGTTTGTCCTTTGTCAAAGTTCAACTGACTGGTCTACCTGTACATCTCCCCCCCCCCCCCCCCCTCTCTCTCCTCCCCCCCCCCCCCCTCTCTTTCTCTCTCTGCCTCCCTGTTTTTCTCCCTGCCTCTGTCCTGTGTTTCTCTCCCTCTCCCTCGCTGTCCTGTGTTTCCTTTCCTTTCCTCCTCTCCTTGAACCACCACCTTATCGCGGTGGAGAGGTTTGTGTGCCCACATGATCCTTGGAGCTGTTGTGAGGGGCTTTATGCTCCTGGTTCTCCCAGGACAAACAGGTTCTAGGTGATGGGTCAGACAAAGAGTGGTTCAAAATATTCAAATTGGCATCACTGTTTAGTTCACCTAGAGTTTGTTCATTGCTATTCACATGTTGTTCCCTGTCCCTGTTTCAGATGTCTGGCCGTTGACCGCCCGGTGATGACTGGACCCTAGATCCGCTCTGTGCCCTGATCCTGGTCTGTGGACCTGGACCCTCCCTTCCCTCGCTTGGCTGGATGACCTGGTGCCTGGGAGGGGTGGCTCCTGCTCTGCCGTGGGTGGGCCTCCCTCTGTCCCTTAGTTGAGTGACTCTGGCCTTATGGACTTGAACTCTATCTGCAAATGGATGAACATTACTCCTTACCAAAAAAGAAGGGTCTAAGGACAGGGGGCGCTCTGGAACAGTTCTTCATTTGCTTGTATGTTTCATTGATTTTCCTACTTTCTGTTGGTTAAAGTAATCCTCATGTTCAGCCCTAAGAGGTGACTGCAGTTGGGATTTTGGGCTTTACAAAAATAAATGTGAAATAAAAATTGAATATAGTTGATTATTTGTATGGAGTAAATGTTCTTTGTCAGTTTTATTTAGAACTGATAAATAAAAAATTTGAAATGAAACTCATTTCTGTTTATTAACATTCCAGTGAATTAATCAGTGATTTACATAAGTTATGTAAAAACAATGTTTTGGCACATTCTGTCATAATGTATAACATTTAATTAGTGATTTATTTATTTTTTGGCAGGATTGGTTTGAATTAAATATTTCTTTTGAGGGCAGTAATGTTTAGAACAGTACACAACTTTGGAATGAGATATTTAATGACAAAAGACAGATATTGGGGTTCATCATGTTTGGGTAAACATCTTAGTTTTAGACTTAAACATGTTTAAGTCTTATTTGGTTTAAAATCTCATGTAGTGGGTGAGGGCTTTGACCATTATCTTCCTTGTCCACCTCCTCCGGAGTCCATCAGGCAGCCCAGGACAGAGCTGGCCCTCCTGACTAGTGATGGGTAAATGATACCTCAGTGTGTGTATCACATTTTTCCCCTTGTGTGTCGAGACTGTATCACGCTGTGTTGGTAAGTGTATGGGCTCCATCTAGTGTTTAAAAAAGTGTACTGCAGCTACACTACAAAAGAAACACATTGTAATGAGTTTGCATAACTAAGTGCAAGATATTACTTTTTCCATGTGAACATAACAGTTGGGCCTATGTTAAATAATCTCTATGTGAAATTAGAGTGAATATTCCTGTGATGATTAATTGTGTGTGTCATATGAGTGCTTGAGGATTTTAAATATTTTTATTAAGAAAAATTAGTTTTTGAAGCATGTTTGGGCTCAAACAATTTATCCTCTTGGAAACAATTTCTGCAGCTTCAGAGAAAATTGGCAATCTTTTATTATAATTACAACGCATCGATTTAGGGCCTCTTTCTAGAAGCTTGAAGTAAAAAGGAAAGGTGTTTGATTTAGATTATTATTAGCCTCCATAATAATTGGTGACTAATTACAAAATACTAATCCACCAGTGTGTATTCCTGGTCATATACTTTGTTTATTCAGTTAAGGACAAAGTGAGTTTCAGGAATAAAGCATCAATGGAGCAAAGTGTAAAACATTAGGCGGTAATTAGTTACTCAGATTGAGTTTTCAACAGTCAGCTTGTCTGCACAATATCAACATGGAAATGTAGCCAGTGCACCTTCCCAATCAGAATAAAAACTTTGTCTGGTCAGAGGGTCAGGGCATCCAAAATGGTTATTGACAGTAAATAATACTGAAGTTATGACTTAATGCAATTATTTATGGTGTCCTTCTGAGTTAGTTAATTAGTAAACGTCTCCATTAGGATACTATTAATAAAAGACCATATATTTCCCATTGACTTAATTGATTGGGATGACCAAACACAATTTTGTGTAAAATTCGTAACAGTTTGGAAAACAAAATTTTCAGCCCTTCATATAAATACATTTGTTATTCTGTAGTGGGTGCTTTTATGCTAAAATAGTTTATTTCACTATGCTTAGGATTAGGCAAGTAAGTTTTACAATGGATTCAAATATGAGCCCAATCACACTTTGTATGCGTAAACAGGTAAACATTTTTAAAGTGGAAAATTACAACTCTCACTGGCGCAATGCATTTTGATATTAACAGGTGGCGCTGTCGCACCATGTTTTTTAGACACATGTCGCACACCTGAAATTTGGGCAAAATTTTGGTGAGTCTTTGAAGGTGTTCAGGGTGTCAAATTCATGCTCCAAAAACATAACAGAAAAAAAAGAAGAGATTAAATAAATTTAAAAAAAAAAAGCCACAAGTGGTATGTACTCAGCCGACCCGGCACTCCCTAAGGGTGGCAGAAACGTGCCGCTCTGTTTTATTGCGGCTTAGAGGTGTACTTGTCACTAAACAAAGTGAAAAGATACCAGAAGCGCTTGTGCAAAAAATGCAAGAACATAGGTTTTTGAGGCAACATCATGGCAACACTGCAAAATACAAACTTGGCACTTTTTTGATGGGGATGGCCTGAAGAGTCACTGTGCCAATATCACGTCCTTGATTCAAGCTAATACGTTGTTATAAGACTTTAAAATGTCGGAAAATGTGGAAATTTTCCCATTAGGATAGTGATGGGTAAATGATACCTCAGTGTGTGTATCACATTTTTCCCCTTGTGTGTCGAGACTGTATCACGCTGTGTTGGTAAGTGTATGGGCTCCATCTAGTGGTTTAAAAAATGTACTGCAGCTACACTACAAAAGAAACACATTGTAATGAGTTTGCATAACTAAGTGCAAGATATTACTTTTTCCATGTGAACATAACAGTTGGGCCTATGTTAAATAATCTCTATGTGAAATTAGAGTGAATATTCCTGTGATGATTAATTGTGTGTGTCATATGAGTGCTTGAGGATTTTAAATATTTTTATTAAGAAAAATTCGTTTTTGAAGCATGTTTGGGCTCAAACGATTTATCCTCTTGGAAACAATTTCTCCAGCTTCAGAGAAAATTGGCAATCTTTTATTATAATTACAACGCATCGATTCAGGGCCTGTTTTCTAGAAGTTTGAAGTAAAAAGGAAAGGTGTTTGATTTAGATTATTATTAGCCTTGTAGGCGTGTTGGTTAATCAGATCAGAAGAATCACTGGAGACCAGGAGAGTAGAATCACCCGAGGTTTCATTCCCTATACATACAATTCTAATACAAGTCAGGCGCGGTGCTGTCCCTAGTACGTGCACGGAGATCTCAGGGGCGCTCCCGTGTTGATCTGAGTGCCTTGCCCTGCGCGCCACACAATATACATAAATCATGAATATGCAAGTAGCTGGGTGTGGACATCTCCTCCCTTCCGGCACTCCTCCATCCTCCAGGTGCCTCGCTGATGTGACCAATTTTGGAGTTGTTGCTCATCACCCATCCTTTTGCGTCACCTCAGCATTTATCTGTAACAGCTTAATCAAAGAGAACATGCTATGCTACACAATCTAGTACATTCTGTTTTTATGCGATAGAGCAAGAATGGAGTGTGTTTGTGCCATGTTGCGTGCAAGGCCTAAACCTCCTATGATCTAATCTTTGTTATTATGAGCAATGATGTACCCGTCCTTCATTCCTCCTTTTGATCTATTTTAATAGATCACAATTTGTATGTTTAATATTACACTAAAACATAATACTGTCAATAATGAAATCCCCTTTTTGTGCAGGGTAGAACTCCGTCCACTAAAAATCATTGCGTGTGTGTAAGCGTGCGTGTACAAGCCTTTTGTCAGGGATGCAGGCTAGCCACCCGTTGCGACTCCGACCAGAGCACAATAGTATTCAACCTGGAAGGCACAGAAAAATTGTACAGCATAAGCAAAAATAATAACACTACAAACAATTAAGGAAATAGTTAAATATGAGGATAATTATGGGTCCTGTGGAGCAGAATGGGTTTGGCACAGGTGAAACCACCAATCTCGTTACTCCCTGTTACTCGAACAGCGTGACAGGTGTGAACAGTCACGTCATACGGGCCTTCCCAACCCAGAGCAGACCACTTTCTGCACAGTACTTTCAGGTACACATATCCAGGGAGCAGCAAGATCAGTTTCTTCCCCCGGAGTAACCTGAGAGGTGACCTGTGCAGAAACACTGGAGGCAAGAGCATACAGCTGATCCCAATATGCTTTTTGGGGAACAGAAGATGAGTTAGACATCCACAATAAGGTACCTCCGTCCTGCAGGACCTGCCATAAACCTGTCAAAAAGTTCATAAGGTGAATTACCCAGTGGTTCTGTGAAAAGATTGTCTAGTGTGAAGAAGAGCAATAGGCAGGGCCTGGAGCCAAATTGAGGCCTGTGATTGACATAATTTTAGCCAAAAAAGATTTTAGGGTCCTGTTGACCCGCTCAACCATCCCCTGAGATTGAGGATGGTGCACGGCCCCAAATTTGTGAGTCAGACCAAACATATCCTGCGGCTTGTTTAGCGGCCAAAATCAGCGGCATTATTTCCTCGAGCTGTAACAGAGTCAGATTTAGAATGGCCAGGACATTTGAGAATAGCCAATTCACAAGGCAAAATCACAGCTTGAGCCAATCTTTGTACAACATCTAAATGCTTAACAGGTAAGCCTTTGACAGTTTTGAAAACCATTTCGTGTCCATGAGGCTAAATCGCAGAACAGAACACTAACTACATAAGCTGAATCACAATATATAGTTACCTCTTGTCCTGCACCAGTCTCCAAGGCCAAACACATGGCTATGAGCTCAGCACGTTGAGCAGAGGGCTGTTCTGTCAAGACTTCACTTACCAAAGTTTTGTACTCCCCGGACTCGGGAAAGTACTCGACTACTGCAGCAGCAGCAGAGAGCAGACCATCAGTTTTTCTGAAGCAACAGCCATCAGAGAAAAGAACACGTCCAGTGTTGAGAGGCTTGACCATCAAGTCTGGTCTGGCCAAGCTAAGGGTCAGGACAGCTGCAGAACAGTCATGGGGAGTGCCTTCAGTGCCCCATGAGTCAGCAATGTTATGCAGAGAGGTCTCCCACACGAGATGGGGTTGTTCAAGAACCTTGAGTAAGCGCGTCGTGTCTAAGTGAGGACATAGTAAAAAGAAGAAGATTGAACCAATGATACAACTGTGTGGTTTGTAACCACATGTAAAGGATGAGACATGACAACATGCTCCGTCTTCTGGATCAGAGAACGCGACCCCTGCCGCCATCTGAACACAAAAAGGGTTGTTTAGTTTCATTGGTTCAAGCAATGTGCTAACATACAACAACACACGTCTGCCAGCGCTGGACTTCTGATACAAACACACCATTTGCTGTGCCCCTGGAAACAGAACAATCAAGCCAAAAGGGTTGAGAAGAGTCTGGAGTAGCCAAAGCAGCTGCCTTGGCCAGCTCCTGTTTCAGTCTAAGAAAGTCATTGTTTGCCTCATCAGTCCATTCTAACTTTGCAGTCAGGTTGCGCATGCCTTGTTGTCTTATCATAGCTCTTAGTGATTGGGTGGTCAGTGCGTAGTCAGGTACAAAGGACCTACTGTAGCCACAGAGGCCTAGAAATGTGAGCATGTGTTTCACTGTCACTGGTTTTGGGTGTTGTGTAAAATGTCTTGTTGGTGTTTAGGGGACATCTGACTACCTTGCCCTGTGATGACCCTACCCAAAAACTCAACTCTTTTTCTGCAACATTGTAGTTTCTTTCTGGAGGCCTTGAGTCCATTTTGTTCTATGCATTTTAGTATCAGAACAGTGGCCTCCAGGCACAGCTCTGGAGTTGGGGCAGCAATAAGAATATCATCAACATATTGCATAACAACTACACCATGGGAGAGTGACCTGTGACAACACAACTTTTAGACATTGATTAAAAATTCCTGGACTTAATTTGAAGCCTTGTGGCAGTCTTGTGTATTGCAGTTTACATCCTTTGTGTGTAAACGCAAACAGGTGTCTCACCTCCGGATGCAGAGGTAGGCAAAAGAAAGCATTAGCCAAATCAATCACTGTAAACCACTGGTGACGCGGGTGTGTAGTTAGGTTTGAAGCATTCTGTATGGGTCAGGTACTGGAGGACATGGGTCCAATACAATGTCATTGATAGCTCTAAGATCATGAGCTGCTCTGAATTTGCCAGGTTCTTTCTTTGGTACAGGAAGTAGAGGGGTGTTATATGAAGAATCAGACACCTCCAATACTCCTGCCTCCCACAAGCCTGTGAGAGTGTCATCAATTCCTTTTGCGGCTGCTTGAGATTTGTGTCTATATTGTGGAATATAAACATGTGTCTTGTGATCATATTTAAATGTCACACCTGGTGTTGTGGAGCAATGTCCTACGTCATGAGGGCCTTGTGACCAAACAGAGTCAGGGACCTTTTTTTAGTTCAATGTCAGTCATTTCATGGTCTTCCATCTCACGTCCATGATCACGAGATATTGCACACCTTTCACACAGTCCTGTAACAGTGAGAAGAGAGTCAGGTGTTATTTGAAAAGCATTCTGAGACTGAGAAAAATAACACGTTTGCGTTCTCAGTGGGTTTCCAATCATTAACGTTCAATAAGCGCTTTACCATGGGACCTAAATCTTTGGCTTGGTGCCTGTGAGACAGTGCAAGAGACACATGTGGGACCGCGTCAGGTGACCTGTACCACAACAACTGGGTGGGGGTGAGGTCACATGATGCGGCCACACCTTCTTGGGCTATGAATAATTTAGTAATGACAAAAGTCCAATCTCTCTGATTGATTTGAGCATCAAATTCTTCTCTATACACCAAATCACCTTCCCTGTCATAGAACACAGTACAGTGGAGTGGATCAGTGGGCGGGGTAGTAAGGAGCTAATTGTTCCACCCAGGGCTTCCAGGTTTGCCACCACGAAGTGAGAGAATTAGGACAATGTAATCTGGTCCAATAAATGTCCGCAGAAGGTTTCAGGTAGGCTAGTTCCTCCCATCAGATATTGTCCATTGCCTCCTGAAACAAAACAGTTTTTTACATAGCCACCAGGAAAAGTCACTGTTAGTCCCTCCTTTGTGCATAAAATTTCTGCATTCATTTTCATTAGTAAATCTCTCCCCAGCAATGAGACAGGTGTTTGTGGTGCCACAACAAAAGAATGGTAGACAGTTTGTTTTGCAAGTTCAGTTTTCACGGGTTTAGTGAGCGGCAGAGATTTGTGGTGTCCCAGCGAATCCCACTAGTGACACGGTTCTCTGTGAAACAAGAGAATGTGGTACAGGCTGATTTAGCGATGACATAGTAGCTCCAGTATCAACGAGCATGTTAACAACTTTGCCTGCCACTTTGAGTTTTAGCATGGGTCTGCCCCTGCCCCAGGCTCGGACTCGCCTGGGCACCTCTAGTAGTACTCTTCTTCATACTGATTGCCAGTATCATCATGTTGATAATACTGGCCTGCTCCTTGCTGCCATGGTGCCGGGCCTCTGTTTGGTGGGGGCCCGTTGCCTCGTCCTCGTGCGCGGCCTCCTCCAGCTCCTCCCCTTGGGCCTGGAGCCTGGAAGTGACCTTGGTTCAGATTATCAGAGTTTTGTGAACACTCTCTGTGCCAGTGTCCATTCTGGCCACAAATGAAACACGAATCCTCTCCAAACCCGCGCCCCCTTCCACCTCTAGGTTTCCCAAAACCCCTACGGCCACCCCTGTGTCCACTCCCCTGTCTCCTGCCCCCTTGATAAACCACCATCTGTTTTTCTGTTTTTTCAGCTTTCTTTTTCTCTTTCTCTCTTTTTTGTTGTTATCAGTGTCTCGAGCCTGTTTTAACTGTAATTTCAGTAATTGAGTAGACAAGTCTTTCAGTCGTCTCCGTCTTTGTCTAATTCTCTTTGTGTAATTTTAGTAAATGCACTACATGTAATTTAAAACGGTCTTCGTCCCATATAGCCAATTCTGGGTTTTTGTTCAACTCTTCTTTCACAGGTACAGGTAAGTCAGTCAGTATAGCACCTTTAAAGATGGCACTAGTGCTGTCGCTTCTAAATGGGTGTCTGTTAGTCTTGTCAAGCCAGCCAGTCATAGCTTTTCTATACCACTCAGCAGGGTCCTGGTCAGAAGTCCATTTTGGAACAGTGGGGCTGTAGTCTGTGGGTCTGGAAATACATCACGTATAGCGTCAAAGTAGTCTTTTGCGTGTGGTCCCAAGGCAGCCTCATCTCCTACCCCATCTGTGTTTGCAGTGCGTTCAATAGTTACCAGTTCGTGTCGTGAGCATGACGCGGAGAGAAGAGCTCTTACGTCACCCATAGCAGCCTGCTGACCTGTCATTAGTTTCACAAACTCACTCACCCAGAAGGAGCCTCCTTTGATCAGCGGCGGGAGCCTGCCACCCATTGCCTGTAAATCTCTGTATTGGAATGGTTCATAACCACCCAGTTGGCCTTGTGCAGTTACTCTCAATGGATAGTTACCTGGATACTTACTCTGTGTCTTACTCTGTTGTGTACTCCGTGTCCGAATGGGAGATCGTTCGGGGATGTGGCTTTTACTTCCTCTCTTCCTCCCTTTTTGAGCTGCTTTATGTAGTAATTTTGTCATGGCTGCACTTTCTGTCACTTCTTTCTCTGTCTCTTGTTCCTCCTCACTGTCCTCTGAGTCACTGAATTTAGTTTTAGTATCTCTTTGTAATCATAAAGTTCAAGAGGGTTTACTGCGGTCTTCACACTACCTACATCAGAGGAGACTCTCTGCTCCTTTTGTTTTCCTAGCCCTCTTCGAGTCTGATCCAGTGTTGCCTGTAATGCTGCATTGTCGATGTCTAATTCTGCCTTTTCTATTTCTAATGCCCTCACCTTGTCTTGACTTGCTTGTAATTCTCTTAGTAAATGTTTCTGTTATGTTTTAATTTCTTCTTTCTGTTTATCTTTTCCTGTGTTTTGGGCTATAGATATATGTGGGTCATGAAGCGCTGCTGCTCCTACCCCCAAGGTCAGGTCAGATAGTGACCCATATCTGCGTAGTTTTTTTTCTTTACCTCGTTTGTGTTGCTCGCTAAATGTTAACAAGTCTTCCTCACTCTGTAATTCAGTTTTTATATTGCCTGAGAATTTCATTACTGGGGCCATTACCTGTGTCTGGTCTGTATATGAAGAAGGAGGAAGTGGTGGTGCGCTAGGAGTTGCAGGATACACAGAACTAGTCCATTTCAGTTGGTTTTCGTCTGTCCAGTCCAGCTTTTTGGTCACTTGCGTCTGTGTGTCAGGTTTAGGTGTAGTTGTGCGTTTACTTACCTTGGTGAGTGCTACGCATGCCACAGCACAGCTGTGCGCCACCCGTCTTATCTCCTCAAACTGCTTCCTCCTTTCTACTCAGTGCTTTTTTCTGAAATAGATTTGCTTTTAGTATCTCTTCTGTGATCTGCTCCAACTCAGAGTGTGCTTTCTCCTCTCGTCCTATCCACAACTTACACATATTTTCCCAGCATGGATCTGTCTTCATGTCTTTTGGCATACTCACCTGGGCGCAAATCCATTCCTTATTCAACCTTTCTTTTTCCTTTGGCCTTCTCTTTTTTTCAATGCCCGAGAGCACTTGCTCCTCCACTTTTTGCCACATATTTAACCATTCTCCACCCAGTAAGTCATTGCCATCATCTAGTTGCGGACATCCACCAAACTCTTCACACTCTCTTGTAAACTCTTCATCCATAGTTTTGTTTTTGTTCTTTTGCTTATTTTTAAGTTTTTATTATATTTTCCTTGGTTTTATTTCAGTTTTTTTTTTTTTTTTTATAACTTTATTTTGTTACACAGGAATTTTAACCTGTTTTACTATCAGGACTTTAACCTGAACACGGCCTTTACCTTTTTTTTTCGTGAGGGACTTTAACTCTCACCGGGGACTTGAACCCCGTACCTTTATTATTTTTGAGGGACCCAAAACTCCCCAGGGAAGCGCTGTACGCACCCAGCTACGTAGGGACACGTCTGCCCACTACACCAGTCCACGGTGGGTCACAGGACTTTAACCTGTTCACAGGACTTTAACCTGTTTTACTATCAGGACTTTAACCTGAATATGGCCGTTAATCCCGTAACAATATTACACCTGTAATTTACTCTACTCTAACCCCGTAGCCCTTCTGTCCCTGAAAAGCGATTTTAATTCGGTCAGTTTGCTAAATTTCACCAGACAGGCAGCACCAGACAGCACGGTGACTTCCTCAATTACATGTACTCAATATGGAAGTTTTGAAAGGTCTTCCTTACCTCTTTAGTTTGCCGCGCGCGGGAAGTCACAATGCGTCCAGTCGCCTTGGACCTATCCTCGAGGTTCGGCCTCCGTCCCCAGGACCTCAAGATCGGATCACGTCGAGGTCACCAAATTGTAGGCGTGTTGGTTAATCAGATCAGAAGAATCACTGGAGACCAGGAGAGTAGAATCACCCGAGGTTTCATTCCCTATACATACAATTCTAATACAAGTCAGGCGCGGTGCTGTCCCTAGTACGTGCACGGAGATCTCAGGGGCGCTCCCGTGTTGATCTGAGTGCCTTGCCCTGCGCGCCACACAATATACATAAATCATGAATATGCAAGTAGCTGGGTGTGGACATCTCCTCCCTTCCGGCACTCCTCCATCCTCCAGGTGCCTCGCTGATGTGACCAATTTTGGAGTTGTTGCTCATCACCCATCCTTTTGCGTCACCTCAGCATTTATCTGTAACAGCTTATCAAAGAGAACATGCTATGCTACACAATCTAGTACATTCTGTTTTTTATGCGATAGAGCAAGAATGGAGTGTGTTTGTGCCATGTTGCGTGCAAGGCCTAAACCTCCTATGATCTAATCTTTGTTATTATGAGCAATGATGTACCCGTCCTTCAGCCTCCATAATAATTAGTGACTAATCACAAAATACTAATCCACGTGTGCATTCCTGGTGTATTTGGTTCTCTTTCATGGCGAGCTCTATGATGCCGGAACATTGATGATGTTCTGGTTGCAAAGGACAACTCCGCTGAGCAGTGACGACATTTCACTTGTGGGTCATAAAAATATATATAAAATATTTTGTCTGCCGTGGAAACGGGAATGGAACAAATGACCTGATCAGGTGTTATGAGATCAAAATGATCCCACACGGAAATAACTTTCTCTTTCTTGGAGGATCCATAGTGACGAACGACGTCGTAGCAGCAACGTGGCTTGATCTGAGCTGGATCCTGAAGTAGAACAGGCGGCTCAACGACACGTGACACAATGTGATACAATATGACACAGTCACTGTGTCGGTCACGTGACTTTTCTTAAAGCGATATGCTCAGTGACACAGCTCGGCTGAGGCATCGCTTTCAGCGCATGATACGTGTATCGGTTCCTCGACTCGTTTAGACCAGTGGTCCCCAACCTTTTTCTCACCGCGGACCGGTCAACGTTTGACTATTTTACTGCGGCCCGGGGGGGGGGCGTTACCGTTACCGACAGTAAAACGTGGCGCGTTACTATTACTTCTGTTCTCTCTGCTCTTCATCCTCTCAGACAAGGAGCTGTTGTGTTTCTTTGGTGAAAGAGGCTCGGGGTGAGAGGCTTGTTTGAGATGAGGCGCAGATAATCTCGTGAGAGCGAGGCCAACGCAGCCGTGTCTCAATTCACCAAAGTCCCTTAAATCCGCGGTTCGACCGGAGCATTTAAACCGGGCGGTGCTTCGACCTGCACTTTGAACAGAACAGAACATGGTGCATTTGGTGAATTAAGACACAGCCGCAGTTTTTGAGTGAACGCAGCAGCTCCACCGACTGCGGCGCCTGCATGGACTACAAACGCTTAATGCATGATGGGAAATGGTGTCCTGTCACACGTGCACTGACAGCGGGTCCGAGTTGAGTTTTGATCAGAAACGTGACGCCCTGACGCACGGCGCCTCCTCCTGCAACTTTACACAAACTACTGCGACATATTTGACATGTTCATATGTTTAAATGTGACTGAAGTGTCCAGGCTGGAGTCACATGAATCACTTTAAACAAATACAATATAATTACAATCTGTTAAAGTGAAATAAATGTTTAAGGTTCACATCTGTTGTGTTTTTATTGTTTTAACAAAGTAACGGCCTAGTTACTTTGCCTAGTAACTAGTTACTTCTCCCAAAAAGTAACTGAGATGGTAACTCAGTTACTTTTTGGGAGAAGTAACTTGTAACTATAACTAATTACATTTTTGAAGTAAGATTCCCAACACTGCACATCAGTTCCATCGTCTTTTTCCAGGCATCACTCCAGACTCACGTCGCTTCTTCTTCAACCACACGCCACATGCGCCACATGCACCTGCACGTCACCTCTCACTCACGCTCACGCTCCACACTGAACTAAAGTTGAGAGGAGCTTTCAAAAGATTCAGATACGCCACAAATACATTTATTAAGTGCTATTTTCATGAACATTTTAAACATTTCAGATGGAGTCAATGTCAAGAAACCTTAATATTTCACACAGAGCTGTTTTTCCTTTAGATTCTGCTGTTTGTGCTAAGACTCACAAGCTCCTCCTCTCTCCTCTCCTCGACCTCTGCCCTGACGCTCTGACTGTCGTGCGGCGGACTCACATCTACCACAGATATAATAAACTCGTCGTTAAATCAAATGGATTTATGTGGCGATTTCCTATCAGGATTTTCATTATATACATACGGACGAGCTTATGAGCGTGTCACGAGGGGCAAAAGTCACTTCGGAGAAAATGCGGTCGCTGATAAATTATTTACTTTTTTTGTGCGGCCCGGTAGCAAATGCGGTCTGGTTTAGACCATCACTACATTAGGATAACATTAGGGGTGTTTTGCACATCACCATGGCAACCCAGTGGAAAATATGACATGGATCTGATTGACTTTTTTGATCGTAATGACATGTCGAGACCGTATGTGAAATTTCACAATATTCAGTGAAAGTAATATTTTTCTCATGAATGGGAAATTTTTGGATCACTCCCATTAGGATAACATGGTCACTTTGGCGCATTGCCATGGCAATGTGGTACAAAAAACAACATGCATCTGATTGACTTTATTGATGGGGATCACCCAATGGAATTTTGTGTCAAGTTTCATAACATTTGGGAAAACAAAATTTTGGGACCTCCATACAAATGAATATCTTTTTCTGTAGGGGGCGCTATTGCACCAATTTTGTTTCTTTCACAATGAGTAGGTTTAGGCCAGAAAGTTTTACAACTGATTGGAATTTGTGCCCAATTGGACTTTGTATGCGCGAACGGGAGCAAATTTTGAAATTTGAAAATTGCAATTTTGCGGCTTTGCCGCACAGAAACCGTAAGAGATATCAATGTAAATTGGACAACTTTTGAAGCCCCACTTGTGTAGATGATGTCCAGTGATTTTCAGCCCTGCTGGTGAAGCGCCTTCAGAGGAGTTGATGAAAATTCGACGTAAACGCAAACGAAAACGCTCACTTGGCATTTCTCACTTCCGGTTTGTCAAGGGACGTGGCCATAATAATATTTTTTGTTTGCCACGTGTGTACCGAATTTGGTGGCTGTACAACAAAGTTGACGTCAGTACGTCTCCCATTGACGCAATGTATTTTGACTTTTGTAGGTGGCGCTATCGCGCCATTTCATTATGCCCAATAATGCACCATATGAAAAAAATTATTTTTCAGCAGACCTGAATTTTGGGCAAAATTTTGTGAGTTTTTGAATATGTTCAGGGGGTCAAATTCCTGCTCAAAGAGCAGAAGAAGAAGAAATAAGAATAAAATAAAGCCGCAAGCGGCATCGAACGACCCTCGCGGGCCGCGCTTCGCACTCGGCCGACCGGGCACTCCCTGTAGGTGGCGCTGACCCGCCACTTGCCTCTGTTTTATTGTGGCTTTGAGCTGCACTTGTCACCAAACAAAGTCAAAAGACATTGGGAGAACTGTGGCACAAAATGCACCAACATGGGTTTTTCCAGGCATCGCCATGGCAACACCGTGCAAAATACAAAGGTGGGTCCTTGGACTTTTTTGACAGGAACGATGTAAAGAATCAATGTGCCAAATCTCACATTCTTCATTGAAGGTCTGAAGCCGTTATAAGACTTTGAAATGTCCAAAAATGTGTACATTTTCCCATTGGGATAACATGGGGTATTTCACGCATCGCCATACCAACAGAGTGAAAAATATGGCATAGGTGTGATTGACTTTTTTGATCAGGATGACATGAAGAGTCATTCTGCCAAATTTCACTTAATTCCATGAAAGTAATGTTTTTCTCATGAATGGGGAATTTTCGGACCGTTCCCATTAGGATAACATTGGCACTTTAGCGCATCGTCATGGCAACAGGGTGCAAAAAACGACATGGGTCTGATTGACTTTATTGATTGGGATGACCCACTGGAATTTTGTGTGAAATTTCGTAACATTTAGGAAAACTAAATTTTGGGACCTCCATACAAATTAATTTCTTATTCTGTAGGGGGCGCTATTGCACCAATTTTTTTCTTTCACAATGAGTAGGTCTAGGCCAGAAAGTTTTACAAGTGATTTGAATTTGAGTGAAATCGGACTTTGTATGCGCAAATGGGAGCAAATTTTGAAATTTAAAAATTGCAAAAATTCCGATGGAATTTTGCGACGTCGCCACACGGAAACCGTGACAGGTAGCTACCTAAATTGGATAACTTTTGAAGCCCCACTTGTGTAGATGATGTCCAGTGATTTTCACCCCTGTCGGTGAAGCGCCTTCAGAGGAGTTGATGAAAATTTGCTGGGATAGTGGAGTCAGGGCAAGGTCGCAAGATGGCCAACTTCCGGTTTGTCAGGGGGCGTGGCCATAATAATATTTTTTGTTTGGCATCACTTGATGAACGTGTGTACCGAATTTGGTGGGTCTACGACAAAGTTGACGTCGGGGTGTCTCCCATTGACGCAATGTATTTTGACTTTTGTAGGTGGCGCTGTCGCGCCATTTTTTTATGCCCAATGATGCACCATATAAAAAAATATATTTTTCGGCAGACCTGAATTTTGGGCAAAATTTGGTGAGTTTTTGAATATGTTCAGGGGGTCAAATTCCTGCTCAAAGAGCAGAAGAAGAAGAAATAAAAATAAAAAATTAAAGCCGCAAGCGGCATCGAACGGCCCTCGCGGGCCGCGCTTCGCACTCGGCCGACCGGGCACTCCCTGCAGGTGGCGCTGATCGACTACTTCCCTCCGTTTTATTGTGTCTTTGGGCTGCACTTGTGACCAAACAGAGTCAAAAGACATTGGGAGCACTGATGGACAAAATGCACCAAAATAGGGTATTCCAGGCATCGCCATGGCAACACCGTGCAAAATACAAACTTGGCACCTCAGACTTTTTTGACGGGGATGATGTAAAGAATCAACGTGCCAAATTTCACATTCTTCATTGAAGGTCTGAAGCCGTTATAAGACTTTGAAATGTCCCAAAATTTGTACATTTTCCCATTAGGATAACATGGGGTATTTCACGCATCACCATGGCAACAGAGTGAAAAATATGGCATGGGTGTGATTGACTTTTTTGATCAGGATGACATGATGAGTCATTCTGCCAAATTTCACTGAATTCCATGAAACTAATGTTTTTCTCATGAATGGGGAATTTTCGGAGCATTCCCATTAGGATAACATGGGCACTTTGGCACATCGCCATAGCAACATGGTGCAAAAAACGATATGGGTCTGATTGACTTTATTGATTGGGATGACCCACTGGAATTTTGTGTCAAATTTCGTAACATTTGGGAAAACTAAATTTTGGGCCCTCCATGCAATTTTATTTGTTATTCTGTAGGGGGCGCTATTGCACCAAATTGTTTTGTTTCACAATTGGTAGGTCTAGGCCAGAAAGTTTTACAACTGATTCGAATTTGAGCTCAATCGGACTTTTTATGCGCAAACGGGAGCAAATTTTGACATTTGAAAATTGCAAAAATTCCGATGGACATTTGCGGCTTCGCCGCACGGAAACCGTGATACGTATCAACGTAAATTGGATAACTTTTGATGCCCCACTTGTCTAGATGATGTCCAGTGATTTTCAGCCCTGCAGGTGAAGCGCCTTCAGAGGAGTTGACGAAAATGCGACGTCAACGAAAATGCTGACTCGGCATTTTGGAATTTTTCAATCCAAGATGGCCGACTTCCGGTTTGTCAGAGGGCGTGGCCATAATAATATTTTTGTTTTGGCATCACTTGAAGAATGTGTGTACCGAATTTGGTGTCTCTACGACAAAGTTGACGTCGGGGCGTCTCCCATTGACGCAATGTATTTTGACTTTTGTAGGTGGCGCTGTCGCGCCATTTTTTTATGTCCAATGATGCACCATATAAAAAAATAAATTTTCGCCACTTCTGAATTTTGGGCAAAATTCGGTGAGTTTTCAAATATGTTCAGGGGGTCAAATTCCTGCTCAAAGAGCAGATGAGGAAGAAAAAAAAATAATAAAAATAATAATATTTTTAGCAAAAACAATATATCCGAAAACATTAGAATGACATATTATACGTTTTTTTGAAAGCTCTTGACTTTCCCCACGTCACCGTGGGGTCAATGGCGAATGACGGGCGCTGACGCGCCGTCATTCGCCATGACGTCGGGGCCCGCCATTGACCTCCCATTGACTTCCATTCATTTTAGCAGTAATAAAGATGGCCCATGCCTACGGCATGGGTTGCTGGGATAGTGGAGTCAGGGCAAGGTCGCGACCTCAGCCGAACTTGTGCGCTGCGCGCACAAGTTCGGCAAGACAGTTAGCAACGATGAGTGCCTGGGCTTCGCCCAGGCACTCATCGTTGCAGAAGCAATAGGCCCTACGCCCTGTAGGGGGCTCGGGCCTAATAAAAATAAAAATAAAAATAATAATATTTTTAGCAAAAAACAATATATCCGATAACATTAGAATGACATATTATACATTTTTTGAAAGCTCTTGACTTTCCCCACGTCACCGTGGGGTCAATGGCGAATGACGGGCGCTGACGCGCCCGTCATTCGCCATGACGTCGGGGTCCGCCATTGACCTCCCATTGACTTCCATTCATTTTAGCAGTAATAAAGATGGCCCATGCCTACGGCATGGGTGCTTGGATAGGGCTCGATGCCAGGAGTGTGTTTGGGCGACATGAGCGCTTCGCGCTGCCTTTGTCACAACATTGAGTCAATGGGCTTCGCCCATTGACTCAATGTTGACGATGACATGCTAGCAAGAACAAATATGCATATCCCATGCCTACGGCATGGGTTGCTGGGATAGTGGAATCAGGGCAAGGTCGCGACCTCAGCCGAACTTGTGCGCTGCGCGCACAAGTTCGGCAAGACAGTTAGCAACGATGAGTGCCTGGGCTTCGCCCAGGCACTCATCGTTGCGGAAGCAATAGGCCCTACGCCCTGTAGGGGCTCGGGCCTAATAATATTTTTAGCAAAAACAATATATCCGAAAACATTAGAATGACAAATTATACGTTTTTCGAAAGCTCTCGACCTTCCCCACGTCACCGTGGGGTCATTGGCGAATGACGGGCGCTGACGCGCCCGTCATTCGCCATGACGTCGGGGCCCGCCATTGACCTCCCATTGACTTCCATTCATTTTAGCAGTAATAAAGATGGCCCATGCCTACGGCATGGGTGCTTGGATAGGGCTCGATGCCAGGAGTGTGTTTGGGCGACATGAGCGCTTCGCACTGCCTTTGTCAACATTGAGTCAATGGGCTTCGCCCATTGACTCAATGTGTTGACGATGACATGCTAGCAAGAACAAATATGCATATCCCATGCCTACGGCATGGGTTGCTAGGATACTGGAGTCGGGGCAAGGTCGCGACCTCAGCCGAACTTGTGCGCTGCGCGCACAAGTTCGGCAAGACAGTTAGCAACGATGAGTGCCTGGGCTTCGCCCAGGCACTCATCGTTGCGGAAGCAATAGGCCCTACGCCCTGTAGGGGCTCGGGCCTAATAATAATAATAATTAAAACTGCAAGCAGTGATAAAGGCCCTCGCCACCCTTGCGACCGCGGGGTTTATGCGACCTCGGAGTTCACGCGACCTCGGAGTTCACGCTTCTCGTTCCCGTTTACATCGCCCCTCCCACCAAAAACAGCGATTGAGTAATATTACTCCATTCATTCCAATGAGAGCATTTATGACATTTTCACATCTGCACGGTTGGAATAGAGGTAGGTCTTCATTGACTTTTTTGTTCAGTATGATGAGTGGAATATGTGTACCAAATTTCAATGGTTTATGACAAAGTAAATATTTTTTCTTCCCATTTAACCAAAACCCATGTATTTCAATGAGAAATGTCGGTCGTTGCCATGGTAACACACTTGCAAATACAGGTATGTTCTCATTGGCTTTTTTGTTCAGTATGGGGATAGGGATGTCCATGCCAAATTTCAAATGTTTTTGACAAAGTAAAATTTTTTGGGTCCCATTAAAAATTTCCAGGGGGCGCTGTGGAGCAATGGATTGTCTCATCTATGTAAACTGTATATCATTACATTCAGAGGAACATTGTGACCAAAATGTATATTAATGCCGGTTAACAGGACACTGCATGTTTGCGTTAGGTGTAATGTAATACTTGAAAAAGCGCTGTTTTTCTTTGCATGTTGGCCACACCCACATTTTATGACGTAGAAAAATCCAAGACATTCGTCTGTAATCCCACATGGCCCTATTTCTATTTGACCAATTTGTAAGTTTCTTGAATGAAAATCCATGGCGTAAAAAATGCTAATGTGAGAGTTAAAATTTCCAAAAAATTGATTTCCGGGCACAATGGCTGACTTCCTGTAGGGTTTAGGGTGGGGTCATAATATAATTTTTTACTTGTCTTGACATGTTCTATGGTTCTACCAAATTTCATTTGTGTACGATGAAAAAGGTCTGTCATTGACGTAATGTATTTTGAACTTTGAGGTGGCGCTACCGAGTCATTTTGAAACATTAATTTTTTTGCACATGAAAATACACATTTTTTCATCAACCTTGAATTTTGGGTCATAGTTGGATTAGTGCAGAGCATCTATTTAGTCGACAACAAAGTCCAGTACTCTGAACCCCATTCATTTCAATGACACATTTCTGACCATTTCCACGGTTACCACGGTAACATAGTTACACATAGAGGTATGTTCTCATTGGCTTTTTTGTTCAATATGTGAAGACAGATGCTCACGCCAAATTTCAAATGTTTATGACAAAGTAATTTTTTTGGTCCCATTTAAAAGTTCAAGGGGGCGCTGTGGAGCAATGTAATGTCTAACCTCTATAAATTGTATATGTATGCACTCAGATCAAGATTGTGAACAAAATGTATATTAATGCCGGGAAATAGGACACTGCATGTTTGAGTTAGGTGCAATGAAATACTTTAAAAAAGAGGGGTTTTTTTGGTAGGCTGGCCACACCCACATTTTATGACTTAGAAAAATCCAACGTAGGAGACTGTAATCCCACATGGGTCTAGTTCATTTTGCCCAATTTGAAAGTTTCTTGAATGAAAATCGATGGCGTAAAAAATCCAAACGTGAGAGTAAAAATTTCAGAAAAATGGGGTTCCGCCCGCAATGGCTGACTTCCTGTAGGGTTTAGGGTGGGGTCATAATATAATTTTTTACTTGTCTTGACATGTTCTATGGTTTAACCAAATTTCATTTGTCTACGATGAAAAAGGTCTGTCATTGCCGTAATGTTTTTTTATTTTTGAGGTGGCGCTATTGAGTCATTTTAAAACATTAATTTTTTTGCCCATCAAAAATAATTAATTTTTCACCAGACTTGAATTTTGGGTCCATAAAAAATTGAGTTTTCGTTAACGTTCAAGGGGTCAAAAATGGAGTCATTGTCGCAAGGAAAATAAGAATAAAAAGAATAATAATAATAATGGAAACTCATTTTTTCCCCTTTTTTTTCCTCCTAAACCATAAAAGCTACAGTCATGTGACTTTCTCACATTGTGCCCCATCAGAAATAGGCCCCTGTGAATTTTTTCACAAGTCCACGACAAATCGATTGTCTGCTACGAATTTTTGAAAATGAAATTTGAAGAGGGCGCTAGAGAGTCATTTTGTGAGATAGAGCCATGATTTGCTTATCATTGTGTTCAGCTCACAAATGTGCATAAATGCTGTATTAGCGTTTTCCCAACAAAAATGTGTGAAGAAATATTTTATTGAAATATTCCAAAAATTGCGATTTTGTATAAAATCCCCATGACCACACCCAAAGTCATATTCAAATATAATTGATGATCTTTAATCGCACATGGGTTTAGTGGGTTTTGGCCAAATTTGCAGTGTTTGTGATGAAAACTGTGCGAGGAGATGTCCTGAATGTGAGGGTGTGCGCTTTTGTCATCACCGGGTTGATCCAATATGGCCGACTTCCTGTACATTTTAGGGCGGGGCCATAATATCATTTTTGTCATGTCCCGACATGTTCTATTTTTTGATGCGAGTTTCAGATTTTTCGGTCGACTTTTTTCCGAGTCGGGCTCCCATAGGCCCAATGAAAATCAAAGTTTGAGGTGGCGCTACCGAGTCGTCTTTCGTTATTTTTTTTCGCGGTCTTCGGTGACAATTAGAGCTTGGCGAGTTCTAATTTTTGACACCACTCACTGGCATGTCGGGGCGTGTTAACCACTTGATTTTTGCCATTTTCCCCGTTTCGGACGCGGTTTTAATGAGTCCCTCGCCGGGACGTTGTCTCCGGCTCGGGCCTAATAATAATATTTTTAGCAAAAACAATATATCCGAAAACATTAGAATGACAAATTATACGTTTTTCGAAAGCTCTGGACCTTCCCCCACGTCACCGTGGGGTCATTGGCGAATGACGGGCGCTGACGCGCCCGTCATTCGCCATGACGTCGGGGGTCGCCCACTGACCTCCCATTGACTTCCATTCATTTAGCAGTAATAAAGATGCCCCATGCCTACGGCATGGGTTGCTGGGATAGTGGAATCAGGGCAAGGTCGCGACCTCAGCCGAACTTGTGCGCGCAAGACAGTTAGCAACGATGAGTGCCTGGGCTTCGCCCAGGCACTCATCGTTGCGGAAGCAATAGGCCCTACGCCCTGTAGGGGCTCGGGCCTAAATACACCACACAGAGCCAATGGAGACAAGTTTTCTGCTTCTGCAGATTAACAAGAAGCAGAGGCCAGAGCCACACCGTCTCACTGCGCGTGCTGCCATCAAGTGGTGAAAAGTAGAATTACAACTGTTCGTTTCTCTAACTAAAACCACCACCACTAATAGTCATTTACAAAATGACATTTAATAAAAACTATGCGATCACACATTGTGGGTGTCACACTTCTTATTAGCCAGAGTTTGCCTCCTGAAGAGTGAATAAACCGCAGTATAAAAAGGAATCAGACTCATCAGAGACTAAACAAAACGAAACTAGGACTAAACCAAGCTCAAACCAGGGTAAAAACTAAGCTCAAACCAGGGTTAAACTAAGACTAACTTTTGCCAATGTCAGTGCGCAATAAGTATATTTGCAGCTTTGTGTTCACAAGCAGTACGTGCTGCCTCCAGTGGCCTCTGCAATTTCAAGTACTATGTGACAACATGCAGGACTGCAGTGATTACTGCAGTCCACATTTTGGTAAATATGTCAATAAAAAAAGCCACACCTGAGACAAAAACATACCCTTTTATTTGGCTGATTTATAGTTTATATATTTAGGCACTATGTTCTAAACTGACATGAAATCCCTCATGTTTAGGACTGTACAATAGAAAATATATATAATTAGAGCACTAAATTTAAAAACACCAACTTTGAGGCAACCAGCTATTGTTTGCAGCCTTATTTAAGCAGCTTCTCTCCTCAGTGAACAAGCAGAGCTATTGCGCCCTCTGCTGAGAACAGTAACAAGTTGTTTAAAAAGAAGAATAACTTTCACTTTTGTTGCTCAGATATTCATGTGATATTCAGCTTCCTGTTATATGCAACGTTTTGAGAGCTTTCTTCATTCAAAGGATATATTTTAAATTGTTAATCACTATGACAACAGCCCTAATCATTCATCAAGGATTGAATTATGCACAAAAAGACCTTTAACTGTATAACTTGACTTGAAATTTTAGTTGTATGACCTAACACAACTTTTGACAAGCTGTGCTTATTTCTAAAGTAACACAAACTTTACTGCAAAGTCACAGCAACACAAGAACTGTTTAGTTTATCCTTACATCGTGGCGTCATCTCCTGGTCACTTAATAAAATAAACATTAGCTCACATCTTCAGCCTCAGTCAGCTTCATCTTTGATTTTTATCAATGTTATGGAGAAATAGACAATTTTGTACCACGCCATAGGCACACAACTGGGGTTTAAAAATTCTGTTTTTTGCTCAAACTATATCCAACATCTGTCTGTGTGCAGTTTCGTGAACAGCGCTACACAGATTTTTTTTTATTAATTATTACATTTTAATTCATTATGTTTATAATTTTTTATTATATTTTTTATTATTATTCAGAATCAGAATCAGAATCTTTAATGGCCACACAAATAAATTGGTGGAATTTGCTTCCGGTACAGCATTGCAACAGCTCACATCTGTGTCAGACATACAGCACATGGACAACATTGGTCTTTCCAGTGCAGCTTCAGTTAGTGCCATAGTAAATTGTAAAGTTGTGATAAACTTTTCATAAAGGTTACCATAGCGATAGACTAATGCCCTCATGTGACATTGGTTTAGCTGTAAAACCATTTATCATTTAACACATGTAGCTAACTGCCAGTGCACAACAGTGAAGGAGAGAACTCATTCAAAATTATCAAATATCAGTTTTTAAACATTTTCATTCAATTCAAAGTACATTTTCTGCAAGAAGCAACGTTCAAGCTGCTCAAATGGGGAATGTGCTGCAAGAAAATTTAAGTTATACTATGCAACTTTTCTGGTTGAAGGGTAGAATGTTCCACAGCACGGCATTACACTTATTTATCACCATGTGGGTAACAGGCCAAATTACCGTTCAGATCTGTGGAGAGGCAAGTTGATCCCACTCATGGCAATATATGATGTGGCATTTTTAAGCCATGAAAATACTCACAATTTAAAAATACATCTCTCCAGCATTTATTAAAGGTGAACCTCTTGCTTCGGCCCCCAGTCTGTAATGTTCCACAGTACGGCATTACACTTGTCTATCCCCATGGACACACGGCACTAGCACCACCACAAAGAACTTATGTGGGAAGAGGCAACTCCTGTCATAATTACAGTAAAAAAAAAAAAAAAAAAAAGAAATGCTTCTTTCTAATTGAATAAATGCAAGACATGAGTTTATTGTCATACTGTGGAACATTCCACAGATGCAACAACATCTCCATGGATAAAGGTTAAGGCAGTTACATTGGTAGATAGGGCCACCTATGTACTGACTACCAGTTTCAGAACCATTTATGGAACAATTTATTAAAAATTCATCAGAAACTCATTAAAAACAAACAGCACATACATTTTGTTATAAAAATGAAAAAGATTCACAGTAAACACTTAATCCCTACTGTAGCACCCAAGAGTTTTAGCAATATCCAAAAACACCAAAATGGAACATAAAAAACAGTCCATAGACTAGACTTTGTATACGGAGCTCGCCTGATGACCTGCCCAAAAAATACACTATACTTTTTTCCAGCAGCACCTCTCGTGCAAACACTGGGGTCATTTAAATACACTGCCATGTTAGAATTTTCATTAAAATTAAATCAGTAGAGGAAAATGTAGAGGTTTATTGTAGTCCATTTTGTGAGTGTTTATTGTGAGTTTTCAAGTCACTAGCTGCGCCGTTGCAGCTGGTCGATTCCCCCAAACGCAGTTGAAGCTCCTATCTGCCTAGGACTCTAATGGTTGACCCTGTGACATAGCTTCAAAAGTAAAGGAGTTAGGGGCTAGGACCTAGGACCTAGGACCCAGGAGCTATGATCTGAAAAACTTGGAAGGAGCCACATTTCATCACTAACCAGTTCTGCTACACGATGAGGCAATACTGGGGCAAGGGACAGAGTTTGAGTTTAATCAAGGCTTAAAATAAGGACATCGCATTACTGAAACCCCATGTAAATTGTTTTCTCAAAGTTAAGACTCAAGTTCATTTGTGGGAATGAAACAGGCTAAAGATGGGTACAAATTACATGTTGTAACGAAATCATAATTCAAGGCCACAATTTTGCATCTTTTTTCACGCAGGTCATCAGGAAATAAACAAATCATCAACCCTAAAGTGCACGGGTTTAATGAATGATAACCTAAAATGAGATATTATTTTGTCCTTTTTATTTGATTTATTGCAAGTAAAATGCAATAACAATTTAAACATTTTTACAAAAGAAAAAGAAGTTGGATGGAAGTAAAAACTAGTCCTAATGAACCCCATAAGACTAAAAATAAACATTTAACAAAACATCATTTATGCATTTAAAAACACAGGCTATTTTAATGTTTACCATTGTCAAAATCTTTAATATAATTTATTATTTTTTTATGTTTTGTGATGAGGGTGTGGTGGCTTTTTCTTTTGGAATAAACAAAATATACCAAAATTGCAGCTTTTTTTTTTTTTTTTTTAAATTATTGAGTCTGTTTCACTCATGGTTCTCAAATGTCTTAAAAAATATCTTGACAGTCAAACCTGTTGATATAAAACAATTTGACATAAAAGTGAAAAAAGTTGAGAGTTGAGTTGAAAAAGACAGACAGACTTTTGGTCTGGTTCATGGTTGACATTTCTGCAGTAGCATGGATTTTTCAACGCGACACATTTAAAATTTTTAAACAGCAGTTGATAATATACAGGTTTTTCCTAGGGGTGGGTGATGTGCCAAAAAAAAAAAAATTACTTTTCTGAAAGTTGATACTTCAGTGACTGGTGGATTTAACTAATCACAGTGAGGAGCATTAATTGGACTGACCAATAGGAGGAGTGGGGGGTTTTATGGCCAGGCATAGAGTTGCATTAAACAAGACGTAATGAATAAAAACATGACGTTGACATGCATTGCTCAGCCCTAGTTGTCCCTGTCCCTCCATCTCAATTTCAAACCATAAGCCCCTTAAAAACAGCACACAAAGGCGATCTATTCAGACAATCAAAAAATAAAATGGATATTAGGCACTGGTTTATTGACATCCCTGCATTAGTCCACAAAAAAGCATCAACAGGATTTTTCCACAAGCCTTTCTGCAATTTATTAAGAGATAACCCTAAAAAAATAATACGACCCTTAAGCAGATCTTGAATACTTTTCAAATCAGTTCAAAGACAAGGTTCAGTCAGAGTCCGACAGCTCAATGACTTCCTGAGGGTCACATTGCGTGGCTACGTTGACCTGGAAACAAAAAAGGAAAAAAGAAAAGAAAAACTGTATTATCAAAGGCTGTTTTTGTGTAAATATCATAGGCACAGACTTATCGGAACCGAGCGGACCGTTATGTTCAATGAAAAGGTGTTATAGTTGATACAGTTTGCACTTTGTTGTAGGGTTATAGTAAAGGTCAAGACCTTGTTCTAAGGATTTGGTCAAAAGCAGGACCTTTTAGTACGATGATGGTTAAGTTTAGGACCATGTTGTAGAATTAACAGAGCCTCGTAGGTTAATGGTTAAGATTAGGGAAAAGGTGAAGGTGAAGTTTATGGGTGGTTAGTTTCAGCCCTGATTTGGTAGTAGAGGATATTTAAATGCTTATAGCCCACCTTGTTCTTCTTTGGAGGCGGAGTAGATTGAGAGCTGCTGACGTAAGGGGGAGTCTCAGCTCGAGGGCGCTGCGGAGAACTGTAGACGCCCATTTCCAGAGGAATATCAGTGTCACTACGGGAAAAAACAAAACAGAAAAGAGAGTGAAGCTGGAGCCTGGCCAACCAGACAATTTACAACGTTTCCCAAATAACACATTTTTATTGTAGTTTAATGTTTTGACCAACACTTTTGGATAATCTTGGCCCCTGCAGGCGCCGCTCCTGCAGGCGCCGCAACAGCGGTCAGTGTTGAGTGTGACCCACAGACATTTCTAATATCTGTCCAGGACTCATCTGAGGCTTAAATTCAATCATCTTTTTCTTATAATAAAAAGATGCTCACCGCTCTGTTAGCTTCCTCTGTAACTTATAATTGCATATGTTTTTCAGTGTGCTCCAAGAGTAGCTTTGGTAAAACAAACGTGCATGGTAACCTTTGTAAATTCACTCCACACTGTTTACCCGCAGAGGGCAGGGGCTGTAGTTTCTTTGATAAAAGTGAAGTTAAATAGCTAAGTGTGTTGGAATTATGCACGAACTGCATGTTGTGTCATCAAGATGATCCTCACACAAAAGAGGAGCAGAGAACTCAGACTATATTTAAGTGAAACTATGTATGAATAATGAGAGGGGGCATTAAGAGAAATTTAGACAATTCTTATTCAAGTTATAAATAAGTGCCATGTTTAAACAACTTCAATAATTGTACTTTGTTATCAGTGAGGAGAACATTATGGATAAGTACCTTTTTCTTCAGAACATTCTGGAAATACAGTTTAACTGAATTTCATTGAATTTGTTCTATATAATTATGTTATCACAATTATATAAACTGTACCACAAATGATTATCTTCTACCCTTTTATCACAATAATATAGATTGTCCCATCACTACTCAATAGTATATGTATAGTAGTATATTAATGATTTATTTTCAAAGCCAGATCTGTTTTACATATGACACTTGCCCATAAATAAATCTGTATTAAACATCTTTTAGCTGGCCATTTTACACTTAAACATTAATAAAGCACATAAATTAGGTCTATAATATCAACTAGAACATATATATAAATTTATATCACGTGCCCCTAAATTTTTTGCTTGTGCTCCTAAAAGATTTCAGTCAGGAGCTACTATGCTCCTGGAAGAAAAATGTTAGCCTGGAAACGCTTACCTGTCACATGTAATGGTGTGCTTGGACTTGGCTGATGTCACTTCCTCCCTCTTCCTCTTCTGGGATCTCGTCCCCTGGGTCATATCCGGGGCCAATGTGGTACTTGTGGTCTCAGACATTTTCACTCCATTTTCTGAGACCACTGTAATGTCTTTAGTGTCTTTGTCTTCCTCCTGATTGGTGGATTCAACCGGCCCATTGCTAAGAGGCCTTTGTTCATTGCTGACAGCTTCTTCTGATTGGCTGGGGCTGTCACGGGGGGAGGTGGACAGGGGCGTGAGGAGGGACTTACTTTGTTGGGACACTGGACTGAGGTCACTGATGTCCTCCTCCTCTTTATCACTCACAGAAACACTGGGAGGCATCTGGTCCTTGTCAGCATAGCCAACAGCTTGCTCTGCCTCATTGGTCTCTTCCTCACTTGCACCGTCTAAATACAAGATAATAATACTGAGATTAAAAATGATACATTAGGAGTGGAAATTACAGTGAAAGTGTACCGTAATTTCACGGCTATAAGGCGCGGTTAAAAGTTGCGAACATCGTGGGAGTGATGGATGACAGACGGCGAACACGCCGCGCCGGGCGAGTTACGCCACGATTTGTGAATGGATTGTGGATGCTTGGGCTAACAGTGCGACTTTTGTATGTGTTAAATGCAGAAAAAGCATCCGTAACTGAAGCTGCGCCTTATAATCCGGTGCGCCTTATAGCCGTGAAATTACGGTAATCTAAACTAGACAACCCTGTATGTTTTACGGCTGCATCATCATAGCTCTAAAACATATACAGGGTGGCTCAAAAGTCACTGACACTTTTTCAGAGCAGTTAGAACTACGATTCCGACATTAATATGAGCAAATATAGCACCGAGGAACGAGCCCTCATTGTACAGTGGTACTTTGAATCACATGGGTCAAATTCAGAAACCTAACGGTGTTACCGTTGACATTTTAATACCAGAGATGCCCCAAGTGTAAATGCCATTAAAGGAATAATAAGTCGTTCTCAAAGACAAGGGGCAGTATGTGATCTCCACAGACCTGACTCGTCCCGATTTCTTCCTGTGGGGCTATCTTAAAGAAAAGATGTTTGTGAATAAACCTCAGACAATAAACGACTTAAAACGTAATATCGAGGATCAAATAAGAGCCATAAGCCGGGAAAGGCTTTAAAATTTGGTGAGTATAACTTAAGAATTATAGGAGCTACTAAAGATTTAAAAGTGTCCGTGACTTTTGGGCCACACTGTACAACCTAAACTCAGACTTTGTCGTGTTAAACCCCAGATAAATTTTTTAAAAACACTATAACTACTCATGTGTCTGACCTGCTCCATCGAACTGAGAGCTGGCCTGAATCTCCTCCTCAATGTCTGGATCTGACGACTGATCCTCTTCATCCTCCTCTTCCTCTGGTTCCTCTTCCTCTGGCTCCTCCTCTTCCTCCTCATTGTCCTCAACTCCATTAGCCTCAGATGCTTTACGATTTTTTAATGCATTTTCCTAAAAAGTTAAGAATAATATAAAATAATATTAATTCACTTATCTTTTTGTTGGTGGTGATGTTTTTCCTTGCTCAGGGACAGGGGGCGCTTTGAGACAGTCGCCTCACTGCGAGAGGGTCCTAGGATTAAGTACGCACCTCTTTATTTGTTTTGTCCTTTTTTGAACGTTTCAGTCTCTCCTGCTCCTCGGTGTCATCTTGCTTAGTGGCGTATTTTGTAATGACTTCCTCCAATCGGTTTATGGCGACTTCTCTGTTTGATCGCAGCTTTTTCAAAAGTGTTGGATTCTCAAGAGCTGGATCACAAGCTTTGGAAAGGAACAATAAAAGGAATAAAGGCTGGTAAATTAGATGCTAAAAATATTTGTAAAATTTAAGCCTGAATATAACTACAACATTGGCTAGCGGATTTTCTAAATTTAAGCAGAAAAAATTTGTAAGCAAGCTTCATACAATGAGCTAAAAACTAGTCCACAATAAAAACAGAAAAGTCATCTCACCAGGTTTGTAACTGTCCGTTAGGTGGGAGCCAAAGTTGTAGACCAGGTCAAGGTGGCGACGGTCCTGGATGCGACTGGCCGTGTCCCTGAAAGCCTCTTTGGAGATCTCTCCGAGCTGTTTCCGTGTTAGACACAGGTTGTAGCGCTCATTGGCTCGAACCACCTGCTGATAGATGTCTGGGTAATCAGGGGGGTTCTCTCGAGCTTCTGGACTATTTATAAACTTCTCAATCTGGGGAAGAAGGAAAAAAAAAAAAAAAAAAAAAAATTTCAAATTAGAAAGGGGTGTACCAATATTACAAAAAAAACAAAACAAAACAATAAAACATTTTGCGATATATCATCAACATTGTGGGTTCTGAAACATTACCATTAATATTTTTATAGGGAAAGAAAACTTGCGTATACAATAGATTTGACATATTCACTGCAGTTAGTGGCTAACAAAGAAATACTGCTGTTAAATTTCATTTTGGTTCTTAAAAAATAGTGCTATAACACAGAGAATCATGTGCAAATGATTGATTACTGCATGCATCCCAAAAACATGATATTCTTATATATAATTCCTAGTCCTATTGGAGAGATGGAATATTAACAACATTCACATAATAAATGTAAATTGTGGATACTCAATGGATCACTCAGTTACTGGCTAGTGGATTTTTGGTGCTTATGTTCTGCAAGTCTGCCCCTACTAGGGAGGGCGCAGTTATTTTAAGTTCAAGAGAAGGACCAAACCTCACGCACGTCTCTTCCTGTCCCTACCCTATTTATACCACCAACCTCCTCACTCTTCATCTACTCGTTTACTTGGCATTCCGACCCTCCTTTCTGTTTCTCATTCCCTCCGTCTGTCAGGTATGTGGGAGGGATACAAAGTGCAGATCGATCATCTCCTCAGTAGCCCTAAACCACCTTTGAATATAACTTTGTCAAATATCCCTTGTCTACATCACTGCCTTCTACACATAATAAATCAGGTTTACATTGTATTCTGAAGTTCTCTTTGCTAGTGAAACAGTTCTGTCAGGAAGTGTAAAACTCACCCTCTTGTTGATCTCAGGATATCGAGAGCCACTGTAAGAAATGCGCTGTTCCAACACTCTTCCAGTCAAAGTGCTGCAACCCTTTAATTCACACAACTTTTCATAAATCTTCATCATCTAAAAAACAAACAACAAAAACAAAAGTTAACTCGTGAAAATAATAAAAAGTGAAAATAGATTTAACCACCACCCTCTGTCTGACCTTGCGTTTAAGCTTGTGCTCCTGGATGTACAGGGAGTCCTCTGCGCCGAGGTCATCTAAACTTAAATCAGCTTCTTGAAGGCGGCGGATCTCATCATTGTAAACCTTCAGCAAATTTTCCAAGTACGCAATCTGCAAGAAAAAAGTATTCTTGGTATTTCTGCTTATTAGGGAATTCTTTTTAAAAAATACTCCAAACAATGCACCATGTAAAAAAGACTGACTGGATTAAATAAGTCGAACTAAAATCAGAACTACAATTATAGAGGCAAGTGTTGCGTAGGTCAGCTCCCAGGAGGATGCCACAAAATTAACTAAAATATATTTAACATTTATTGTTTATTAATACTTTATTGACCTGCCATTTCATCGATTAGGCTGATCTCATTTTAAAATGCATAAGAGCCTGGAGGCTCTTGTTTTTTCTTATAATAGAATTATATTTCTAGCATTACTGAAAGAGAGAGAACACAAGTTGGGACAAATGAGCAGAATTTTTAAGGGTGTAGGGATTAATAGCAGGTTATAAGTTTTTGTTGTATTATATGTTGCAGATATAAATCCAAGCATTGTGTTGAGGCTTTATGTTTATTCACTGACCTGCTTCTTTGATTTCCTGGCAGTTTTTCGGTCCGATTCACTATCCTCGTTCACCCCTGAGGTAGACGGCTGTTCCTCCTCCTCCTCTGCAGCTTGAGAGGAGTGCTCATTTGAAGCGTTTTTTGAGGTTGACGGTTCGGGTTTGGAGAGACTCTGCCTCTTCTTGACCCCATGCTGCCGTAGCACCGTGCACAGTTCATTGATATAGACGAATGTCTTGGAGCGGTTGGCCTGAGCACGAGTTAAACATCGTCCCAAAAAGTTTCTGAATTCCACAGATGAAAGGAACACGGGAGAGGCCTTGGTGTGTTTTGTTTTGAGAAAAAAAGTAATAACATCAGGGCAATCCTGGGTCTGTGCTGTACAGTGCTCTACAAACTAAAAAAAAAAAAAAAAAAAAAAAAAAAAAGACATAACATAACTTGTACAATAGCGCCAGGAGAAATGTCTACAATACTACAAATTATTATATGGGGAATACACACAAGAAACACATTGTACAACCTGTCCAACAGAATACAAGACAAGTAAATAACATTTATTTCAAGTGAGATTAGTTTTAGGGTAATGTGGAACAAAACAAAAAAAAAAAAGAGTTATCAAAATTCTGCACAATTGTATATTGTATTGTCTTGTTATATTGTACTTTTTATATGTGAATTGTGTTTTAATATTTGTGGTGCAAAGGACTACAGATGGAAAGTAGCATTTTGCTAAATCTGGTGCAGCCATCTTTTTAATGTATCTGCACGTTGTCCTTCAAATAAATAAATAAATAAATAAAATAAAATAAAGGTGAAAGTGTTACTGATTGGGTGCAAAATTTTCATGTTAACAAATACTTTTCCCCTCCAAGAATGTAATAAAGTTTATTCTAATCTCACCTCATTGAACAGCTTCTCATTCTCCACCTGAAGAACATGTGCCTCTTTCTTGGCTGAGGCAAAGGGGGACTGTGTGATGTGGGTTGGAGCAGGCTGCTTTGCTTTGAGCGGGGAGACCAGTTTGGCATTTTTTTCGTGAAGACCCTCTGGAGGGTGTGGTCGATGGCTGAGGACTCTCCTCTTCATCATCGTCATCAAGGACTATAATTTTATCTGCCATAAAGGCAGGAGCCACTGCCATCAGAAAGTTAGCTCACCACACAGTGTACTTCTGTGCGTCTGTGAAGAAAAGATAAGAAGTACAGAGCTGATTACTACGATGGAAGTCAGTTCCAAATTTACCCCTATAATAGCCTCAATAAGCTTCATTTGACTGGAGTCTAATGCTATGGGTGACGTCATGCTCCCTTAGTCCACTTCTTTATGGTTTCGGCTGTGGGAACCATAAAGTGTATAAAGAATGAAATGTTGGTGCAATTTACTTTTTTGCATTTTATGAATACAATTAATCCCCCAGGATTTGTGATAATTGGATAATTTTGGTCTTTTCATGTATATTGTGGGGGCAGTATCGTCACTCGTGGTTATGTGCTCATTACTCTGCTTTATTCAGGATTTGATTTTGCACTGTTGCTGAAAAGTTTACCTCTTTAGCGGATGCATGTGTGGTGAGAGAAGGTATCAACGAAACATGGAAGACATTTTTTTGACTGCGTTTTAGGGTTGCCCTTATGTGTACCAGCACTCCTATGCATTTTACTGGCTTAAGACAAAGTATGCGAGTCACCCAGCCTATAGGGGTCACTTAAAAGATGGCACTGAAGAGACCATGTACATATTGGTATGAGTATGGGTCCTTCACTCTCTATTGCACTCTGACACTATTGGTTTGAGTCAGAGTGCTAATCACTTACAATGGAAAGTCGGAGGACCCTGTTTGACTTCTCAGTGAAACCAGCAAGTGTGTAAGTGATTCAAGTTTTAACATGGTCAGACCCAAGCAGGTGCGTGTCAGATTGTTGTTTTAGGAGCCTTTTAAAATTGCCCCATAACCCATAACACAATGTTTTGCATTTTCTCAAGCATAGATTTTGATCAAATTTAGTACAAATCGAATAATGTTGACATTTCATGTCTATGGTAGAGGGCGCTATAGTGCATACTTTTCATATGCTCTATAGTTCACTATTATATTCAAGCCAAGTTCACGCATTAGTGATTCAAATTTGAGAAGTCTTCAAAGAAACAAGAAATTAAGGTGTTTCTCGCCAGCGGGTAACACAACACAAAAACCGTAAAGCGTATCCCAAAATGCATAACTTTTGAAAATCTATGTCTCAACATGTGACATGCCAAATCTGCGCCCATTTGCACCAAAAACCAAGGACTAGATAAGATCATATAAACGCAGTGAAAATGACAACAGAATTTCAATCCAATATGGCCGACTTCCTGCTCATCATAGGGCAATACTCCAATTCAACTTCAGGCTTTTCTCATGGAGCTTTCATGAGCCTGGTCCTAAACGTGCCTGTTCTCAGTCCCGGTCGGACCCCAGTCTGTGCTCGCGGTGCTGAACTGCTGCAGGTTTTGTCGTGATGCCAGCTTTCCCACGTTTTTTTGCCGGGCCGGTCGATCTTATACCCCCATGTGAGACTTTTCAACGATGGTCAGTGGGTCAAAATGAAATTATTTTTGGTACACTGGTATAATAATATTATTACCATGCCCCTCGCCAGTTAGTTCGTTACTGGCTCGGGCTTATGAAAGTTGCTCTTCAAGCTCGGTGTCAAAATAAGATGAAAAACAAGCTTCAACTGTAGTAAGATTAGACATAATATGGCTGATCACAACAAAACCCAAGCAGTTTTACGGCAAAATAATTTTAAAGGACTCACCACTTAAACGGAATGAACAGATTCAGACGAAAAGGAAACTAGTCAAAGTTCCTCAGCGAGGCATTTTAGTGATCCACATTAGCCATGACGTTAGCAACAGCATTAGCTACTCTGCCCTGACAACGATCATTTGAAGCCATGAAGCCGTTTGTTATCTTACTCTACTGATCTTAGCCCACACAATTAGAGGAATCATAATATCAAGAATAACTTGTTATCGTTCTAACTCTCAACTAGCCTGAACAATTCCCGTGACTTGCTGCTGCTCTTTTGTGTAGAACTGTGGATAAGAAAAAAGAGCCCGCCTTTGAATAACGCGGCTCCTGATTGGTTCATTTCGTGCACTAATGAATAAAGTCGATGTTCATTGGTTTGAGCTTTTCTTGTTTGCGTGCACAAACATCTACGTTTTGTCTAAGATACACGAAGGTACAGATATTTCAAAACGTGTGAATGTTGATTTCTATACTGGTAAAAAAAAAATAATAATAATAATAATTATAATAAATAAAAAATAAAAAAAAATAAACTGTAAGAGCAGACGGTTTTTTGTGCATAGTCTGTTATTATTAGTTTATCTGAGAGGACAATGTAGAGCCGTTAAAGAAGAAATATTATGCATTTATTTAAGAAAAGGGGGAACAATGCATATTAATAATACAGTTGTCTTTTTTCAATCGTTTTGACACATTTTTAAAACTTGGATTAGTTTGGTCATTTGATTCAAACATGTCTCTAAACAGGGGCACAGGTCAAATCATCTGGAACCTTTCTCGTCAGTTCCCACAGTTCTCAGGCTCTTTCTCAGAACACTTGGTACAGCTCTCATTCACAAACATACATGAACCGTGAATTCACCCTGTTTTTTCAGTTCCACAGGATTGTGCGCATGTGGTAAAAGACATTAGGCTAAACTCTATCACTTTATCAAAACTCAAACAGAACAGTAGCACTCTTAACTGCAAAAGATTTTACACATGAATCAAACAAGGAGAAAGTTCTCAGCTGAGAGTGCAGACTGTGAATAGAGGCATCTTACATACAGTATACTGTCTATCCAGTGAGGTGTAGAGTGAAAGTGTTGACATGCTGTTCCAACCTCTTTCAGTCTTCAACATAAATAGCCTGTCTTTGATCACATATAAACTCGTTTGTAATTGGTAATGTGCATATATTTTACATACATATTTTTTTCAATTGCTATGACACATTTTCTAAAACTTTCTGGCATTTCTTTTGCACACTTTGCAAAACTATTCATACAAAACACAGAACAATTCATAATGTACAATTCAAAGTAAAAATTGTGAAGAAAACATAAAGCTATTACTTTGTGGTTAAAATACAAACCAATGATCAGATTTATAAGCTTATCTAACCATCTTTCAGACGGTGACCAGAGAATACAACATTTTCGGTTTGAAAGTTTGGTTGTGTAATATTTTTACTCATATATATGTGTAAAAATATTACATAACCAAAGGGAACAAAAAAGCACAATTTTCAGATCTGTGCTATTTAGCTGTTGGTCTAAAGTGTCAAACTTGGACCTCAGCCAGTGTATGGATGGGTTTGCACATCTGATTTGTGCTAAAGATATTCAAGATTTATGAAAAGTTTCAGAAAATGTACCAAAGTGATTGGAAAAAAATGTTTTGAATGGTTTGTCCAATAGACCAAAGGCCCTATAATGCATTTAAAGAGAACAAATCAACAAAACTAAGTGTAAGAATTAAGAAATAGCAGACAATGCTCTTCAGAAAAACAAACAGGAAATTGACCTAATCATTTGCACAATTAGGTGATGAATTTGCAAGTTAAACAATGACTCATGAAAGTTTCAGTTCTGATCAGAAAAAATGTGCCAAAGCAACTGCGAAAAACTTTAAACAATATAACTGAAATTTGCTCACTGGATTTACAGTATTTTATCCAAATATGCTGAAGAAAACTGAGATAATTATGTGTCTTATTTAAACTCACTGCGTCAAAGATTTGCAGTGTCAGTTCATAACTAAAAAGCCAAAATCATTAGGCCAACTGTGCAATAACAGCACCAAAATGTATACATTTTTATTTTAGATATCCAGAGTGCTTCAGGAAGCCTACACCGAGATTAAGAGAACTGCGTGGAGCATAGCTTCTTCAGGTATAGGTAATCATACAACTACACAACTTTCAATCTTTCCCCTCTTACTTTCATTTGACGTATGATATGTGAAGAATATTTGTGATTTAGCAGACAATTTGTTTTTACAGGAGGCTGTGAAAATTAAGCCCTCTTCTACAGAGCATGGCAGGATACACAGCCAAACTGGCAAAATGCAGATAAATTCCTGGGTCAGGATGTATGAATGGATGGGGCTTATGTCTCTATTTTACAGTGTACCTAGAAAAACTAAAACAAATTACTTTTCTCTTTACGCCGTGAGTGAACCCCTGTATGTGTGAGGGAAAGCTTGTGTGGGCAAAGTTAATTACAGTGTGTTGTATATAACTTACTGTGGCAATACCACTTGTATTTTGTTTGTATTTTTCTTCCTAGCCTTTCTGCAACAAACTTTTCTAAGCCAGAGGAAGATTTTTCCTGGAACAGTGAGCCGTCCTCAAGAACAGCAGCTGCTGCCGATGGTATTATTTGATTGGTTTCTGTTTCTGAACAACTGAAATTATATTATATAATATAACACTAGCCTATAGACTATAACATTAGCCTTGTGCACCTGATGTTATACTATTTAACATCTATCTATTGTAAGACCGTAGTGGATTCATGCAGGGCGATCCAACTATAAAAAGCCAAGTTGCTTGTGGAAAATGAAGACATGCCCTTATTTATTGAAATGTCTAAATATAAGACTAAATCTTTTGGATCCTGAGGCACATTGATTTTTTTTTTTTTAATGAAATCAAGAACACTAACACTTTTTTTTTTTTTTTTTTTTTTTTAAGTGACAATAGTTGTTATAGGTGTACAAACATTTTGCTTTTTGTTTAGGAAATATTGGTGCTGGTAGTGGTGTGAGTGGGCATTTTTTTGTATTGACAGGAAGAAAATACTAAATAGACTTGTGAGAGACTATGGTTAGTATTAAGAGACTGTTAGTTTCTCTGTGTAATTTATTTCAGAATGCTAATATGTGAAAGAGTGGTACAAGAAACAAATGTTTAAATAATTTAATATTGTCAACATAAAGCTTTTGTTACTTGTAGACTTGCAGTGGCAAGAGTAACCAAAACTTAAGAGTACTGTCTGGTTAGTGAACACAGGATCTCATCTCCGCTGTTTGCAGATGATGGTATCTTGATGTTTTCATCGATCCAAGATCTGCAACATGCAGTTTCGGTGAAGGGATGAAAATCACTTCCTCTAAATCCAAGTTCTCAACTGGAAAAAGGTGGCGTGTCCTCTGCAGGTAGGAGGTGTCTCCTTGCCTCAAGTGGAGCAGTTCAAGTATCTCCCAGTCTTGTACAAGAGTGAGGGAAAGATGCAGTTTGTGCAGTGATGCGGCCGCTGTGAAAGTGAGTATGAGGACAGTCTGTGTGTTAGAGATGAGGCACAAAGTGAAAATGTGAATACTATAGACTCAACTCTACAAACGAAAAGACACTAAAGTGTTTGCAGGTATGCTCTTAGGCAAAGATATTGTCAGATTTCAGATTGATTACGAAGCTACATGTAATACTTGAGACTACTTCTGTGCTAGTGATGTACAATGGTTGTACCAATGTTTGAGGAGAGATCAGTACCATCTACACCAGTCTGTTTGAGGAGAGTGCACAATATTCAGAGCAACTAGCACCAACATGTTCATCACCTTTTCCACCCGCTGCTCTCAGGTAGAACGTGCAGGTCCATAAAAGTGCTGCTTTTTACATACGTGCTGTTTATTACATATGCATTGCACTGATGTCATTATTGTGCTCATGTTTACACTGGAGTTATGTTTGAGGCTATTTGCATCTTTTGTACTGCACCTTACATCAAAAATAGGCAGTGCTTGATGTTATAAATTTAATTTTTTTTGTTTTTTATGACTATGACAACAAAATCTAGCTTGTAATATAGAGAACTCCTGGTAGTTTTATCATTCGTGTCTCAGTGTACATGTAGTTATGACAAAACTGGGGATATGAGTGACATTTTCATTCACAAAACTTTAAGATCACGTGTACATTTTCCCCCAATATATTTTTATTCACATTCAGCAGAAAGAGTAGACAGATCTATTATTAAAGCTTATTATGTGATCTCACATAACCATAGCAAAATAGTCAAAATATACATACCGCCTTTTTATTTACAAACAACCAATTTGCATTTTATCTTTTTTTTTGTCAAATATACACATATTTGAACAGTAAACACACTCAATATCTGTGTAATCCCTCAGTCGTCCAGGTCTGATCCATAATAAAAAATAAATAAAATCTGTCAACTGGACAAATCACTGTAGGAGTGAAGATGTTTTGCTTTCCTTCAGATAGATATAAAGAAGTGTCCACCAGTAATCTGACATCTTCACTCCTACAACAATTTGTCCAGTTGACACATTTTATTTTTCCTTTGCTAGTAACTTCAATAAATAAATAATTTTCACATTTTTCATGTTATTCCAATAAGTGTGCCATTTGGGACATGTGTGTGTGACAGTGTGGAGGGCAGAGTGATGAATTATATTTATCTACATATTAAATTATCACTCATTTAAACATTCACTTTCAAATCCTTCCGACCTTGAGAAAAACCTCAACAGATAAACACATGTAAATATTGTACCAAAATAAAGAAAAGTCAACCTACATACTAAGTGCAAAAGGAATGAAAGTACTTTGAAGATTTACCCCCATTTAGAAAAACACAATCTTTAAACTGAAAAATTCCAATCCCAAATGGTCGTATCATGTTTCTTCATGTTTCGACAAATGTTCTTCACAGAGATCTGATGTTTAATTCTTTTTCTGTAATGAAAATAACAATAATACACCATAATTATAGTACTGTTATACATGTATATGTTTTAGGCATTGTACAATTCTTTACCTTTTCATCAGTTTCATCATCACCTGTAACCATTTAAAAGAGAAAGTTAGTGTCGGGCAGTGAAGGAGAGACCGAGAGAGAGGGAGAGAGAGAGGTGAGAAAAGAACAGAAAAAGAAGAGGGGGTGAGACAAATAAGTGTGAAGAATTATTTAAAAGAAAGAAAAAATAGAGTGTGTGCAAGAGAGAAAAGATGGAGACAAAAGAGATAGAGGGGAGAAGGAGAAATGGAGAGAGGGGCAAAACGAGAAAGCATGAGGGAAGGAAAGAAAAAAGTGAGACAGAAAGCAATAAGAGACAGAAACAGGCAGGGAGAAAGAAAGAGAAACAGCTAAGAAGAGAGAGACACAAAAAGAGAAGAGTATAGGGGGAAAGAAAAAATAAAAAGGGGAAGAGAGAGAGAAAGAGAAACACAGAGTAAGAGTGAAGAAAAGAAAAGAGACAAAAAGATACAGAGTATGGGGGAAAGAGAGAGAGAAAAAATGATAACAGGGGATAGAGAGGGATATACACAGAGAGAGAAAGCTAAGAAGAGAGATACAAAAAGGGAAAGAGTATGAGGGAGAGAGGCAAAAAAGAGAACGGGAGAGAGATGGAGAGAGGGGGAGGGAGATTTTGACTTTGATTTCTTACCTGAACCAGTGAAAGTCCAGGAGACAAACTTGATGAGACCGTAGAGCAATAGAGCCACTCCCACCATGGCCATTGAGTCTTCGATGGATGGAGCACTGAAGCCTATGAACACATGGAGTAAATGTTTTTAGTGAAATATAATCAGAACAAGCTTTCCTCATTTTGTGGCCCAAGGGAATAGCTTGGACTTTCCTTGTTCTGGCCTCTCCAGGTATGTTTTTGAGGAGATAACATTGTTTTTGAGGAGGTAACGACATTATAACATGGCTTAAAGCTCCAATTTCTGTGATATAGATCCTTTAATAAGTCATGGTTTAAAAAGATAGAGAAGCACAATTAAGGACCCATCGTGCAATGCAGGAACCTGTCAGGAGCAGTGGGCAACTAAAGTCAAGTACCTAGAGAGTAGTTCTGACGTATAGATCAAGACCATTTAAAAACTATTCAGGAAATATCAAAAATATGTCCTATTTGTGTGATTCATTTTGATTAACAATAGTTCATTCAAGTGTCCAGTTTCTGTACTACTTTCAGTATCAATTAGTACTTGGGTATTAATCTTTTCACCACCCTATCACCCAGTCTAAACCCTACATAATTAATGGTATTAATTGGAGCTAAATTACCGATGACATTGAGGGTGATACTGGCCCGTCGTGTGCCCCCGGGATGAGCTGCCACACAGCTCAGCTCGCCCCCTCTGCCCTGCTCCAGTTTGGCTGAGTCTAGCTGCAGTTTGCTGTTCTGACTGTAGGTGCCGTCATAACCCTGTCTGTGGCCCGACACACTGCCCGATCCCAGAGGTGTAACGTTCCCTTCAGAGTCCGTGAGCTCCCAGCTGAAGTCCAGAGAGAGAGGGGTGAATCCAGACGCCTCACATTGCAGAGTCACAGTCTGTCCCGGGACAATGATGGGGGGAGGGGATGGGTGGATGGAGACGGATGGAGGCTCTGTAAAGGGAAAAATCAAAGCACAAAATTTAAGCAAATTTAACAGGATCATATTTTTTTTTGTTTGTTGAAGATGTAGTGTAAAGTAGATTCAGTGTGTAATGTGGTTACAACCTAAGGTCAAATGTCCATCCAGTTGATAGAAATCCACTGAGGGATTCTGTTTTCTGACATGATCTACATTTATCAGGGAATCTAAATTAAAATTGTCGCCACATGTATTTCTCACATGTCTTTTTGTAATTGGCAAATTTTCTTTTATTGCAACATGTTACATATCGTCTGCTACCAGCTAACAGCACATCTGGAAATATTTTTGTGCCGACTCAAACTCCGACCACTCTAACCCAACCATGAGAGAAGATGTGCCCTGTGGGGCGCAGTATAAAGCTGGGGAGTTGCAGTAGCGCAGTTAAAGCTTTTCGAGACTCATATTCTCTACCATCTCTACTATGGATCTATAATAAAAGCTATGCACCATACCCGTTTCACAGGAACTTTATTATCAAAATAACAAAGACCAAAAGTGCCAGAAAAGAAGGAAACCAACAGATGAATTCATTTGTGAGGATGTTGTAATAACGTCATTTCAGGAAATCTCACACTAATCTATAAACATACAGGAGCGTGTTGGCATTACATTAACGCAAAAGATTACAGCTTTGTTACGGATTATGGCAAATGTTCACCATGTTGCTTGCTGATTGGTTCGCAGTCAAAATCTCGAGCATACTACTGGTTCACGGCCGTGGCGTTTACCTGAAAACTTTACAAGATAAAGGCCAATTTTGTGAAAATGTGTAAGACTCCAATAGAGTGCCGATAAAGCAGATCCTCGTTGAGTAAAATATATTTTACTTATATGTTGAATTCTGTGTCCTCCTTCAATGGAGACCTATGTTTTCACAAAAGACAGCAGACGCTCTCAGCCCACTGCCTATAGAGATCATTTTTTCATTTGATGTACAAGACCATTATTTTGTGCAATAAATACTTTATCTACTGAGTATCATCAAATTCAATTCAGGGAACATTTACAATTTGATAATGGCATGCAAAGTGTTAAAAGAACATATTTTCTTGTTAAATTGTCTTAATTGGCATTGTTAAGGTTGAGGCAAATGATGGCTTATCTGCACTCACAGTTCAGTAAATTGTTATTATTTTATGCAAAGACGTGATATTTATTGATATTTTGATATATTTTATCATGAATGAATTCTATTAAACTCCATTTTTTTTTTTACTTGTATTAGATTTTACTGGTTTTATTGTTTTAAGACCTGTATAATTAAAATGAGTATTTATTCCTTCTAAAGTGTGTAGAGACTGCCATCTGCTTCTCTACAGATAAGTTCAATGTCATATTGTGAAAAAAATCCACACAACGCATTAACAGAAAAGTTACGCAGTTACCTCTATGCAGCACTTTGCATAATCACATAAGACGTACTATATATTATAAAGTAGTAGTATAGTTCTAAAAATATTACCACAATTTACTCACCTACTATTTCCAGCTCCAGTGCCACTTGTGCCAAGAGATATGGCACATGCACGGAGCAGATGTAAGTCCCGGACTGTTTGACTTTAGTCTCAGACAGGATCAGAGAAGCGTTCCCGTTCTGGTGCACACCCTCAAAGTCCAGCATGGCTCCTTCGTCCCTCATATCAGACAGGCGGTCGTTCTTTCCGTCATAACCCAAGACCAGATGCCCGTTTCCCCTGAACTGATATCGCCACTCCACAGAAAACCCAGCACCGTGGAAAGGGGAGGAGGGGTCCACCCAGAAACTACAGTCCAACAGAGCAGGCTCCCCCAGTCGGGCCGCCACGAAGACAGTTTTAGTGGTCACGCTCAAGATCACTGCGGCAAAGAGTGAAATGACTTCTATTAGTAAGAAAATGCTATATTCAATGACTACATACAAAACTGAGATATTAAACTAATCTTATCTTTTCTAAAATGAATAAAGTCTTGCATAATATGTCTCCTTTTAGGGATGGGACAGGCCTCATGCTACAAGATCTTGCGAGACAAAATTGCTTCAAAACCCGCGCACATGTGTTTAAATTTGGATTGGACAAAAAAAAGGGTTAAGAGCTGAAGAATTACATTTCTTGAGAAGCTGTAATTCCGAAAAGCTGAGGTGTATTGACAGAAAAAATCTAAAATAAAGTAAAACAAAAATGTTAAGGCCAAAATTGTGAACCGAAACACGCAACTTATTTAAAATATTCTCTTGTCTCATTCTTGCTGATCCAATCTCATCCAATCTCATCTTGTTTTGTCTTGTGGAAATTGTGTTTTTTTTTCATCTCTTTTAAAATAATTAAATTTTAAAAATCCTTTAAGTACATACAATCACTGTGTTGGCTTTCCGGTGAAGTACGTATAACACTGGTGACAGACATCTCTTTATCCAGGCCGTGGATCGTGGCTGCTCGCCAGTCGGCCTGGAGGTACAGGGGGCTCCGTGCAGAATCTGTGAGTGGCGCCACCCAGAGGAGAGAGGAAGGCTGTGGCTGGATCCGGTTCAGTTCACAGTGAGGCTTCTTTATGGAGCCTTCAGGAGGGTTCAGGGCCTTGTGGCACAGGAAACCAGAGGGGTCTAAAGAGGAGAAGAGCGCAGGAAAAGTGAATTAAGATACACTCAATAAGAATGAAATGTTTTTTTAATAATCACTTCAAATTAAATTAGCTGATTTGCAAAACATGTTTTATTTGCCAGATAGTTTTCTCTTAAACAGAGCCTACAATACTCGATGTGTCAAAAGTACATATAAAAAGTCAACAGTAGCACAATGTCCCACATAGTAAGAGAAAAATTCAATTCTGTGAACTGAAGAGAAAGATTTTGGGTGAAGACGTTTCCAAAATCTTTTTGTCCAGTTGACAGAATTGAATTTTTCTTATGGATCATACCTGGTCGACTGAGGGATTATACAAACATGTTCCACATATTTATTCAATTTCAGACTCAGTAACTATGCCATATGCCAAAATGTTATTTGTGATTGTTTGTACTTAGAATGTATGGCAATTAATTTGTACAAGAAAGTGCAAATGCTTTGTATGATAAAACTTTGCAAATAATGAAACTTTTCAACGGAAGCCTGTATGTGACATTGTCCGTACCTGCATTCTGTTAATTATGGGCAGATCTGAAGACAATGACTGGGTTCTATAATTTGCATCATTGAGAACTTGTGTGTATTAACCTGTGATGGAGAATGTGTGCTCGATGTCAGACGGTGTGTTCATGGTCTCCCAGTCATGTTGCTGTTCTTTGCTCTTGATAAAAAGCAGAGCGTTGACTTGGTTTGCACCTGAAGCCAAACCTCCTCCTTTGCCTTTCTCTAGCGTGTACCAGCACTCTATCACAGGGCAGCTGGAGTGGCATCCTACAACAGAAATTCAACACAAGGGACGTAAAAGAAATCAAACAAATACAACATACCAAAACAGAACCAAGAGAGTGATCTTTGTTAAGTGCTAAAACTAAAAGTGAAACAGCTCAACATTTGGATAAACACTGTCTTGTGTCTGGGCTCATTTTCTCTTTTGAAACCCTTTCCTATTTCTATTCATTTGCATCTTTACGGCAGCTGTCATCAAATAGTCCTTTTTAAGATTACAATGACACCCTCTTACTGTCCTTTAAAGGTCAACTGTAACTTTTCTGGTGAGGCTTTGGCACCTGCTTGTCTCCATGATGATTATTGTTGTGTCTAGAATACTCAACAGTGCATTAAACTGAGTGAATGTCGTCCAAAAAACACATATGCCACATAGATACAAGTTTGATGTCAAACTGTGGAACCTTACAAAGTCTCCACAGATGACATATCTACGGAGACAGGCAGGTGGTGCACCTTTACCTAAAATAGTTCCTTGTAATGAAAGTTGTTTTATAATGAAATTACATCCTGCATTCATCTATTTGTCTATAAAACAACTCCAGCAACATGAGATGTGTAAATATTCAAGTTTATATATTATTAAATGACATGTGAAGACCTAAACACTGCAGATAAAGTAGCACATGCATAGATACAACACCCGTGTCTTGAACTCACCTTGTACGAGCGAAAATACCGCGAGCAAAGAGAGTTTGTAAATTGTGGAAAAGTTCGTCATCTTCGGCTGAGCTCTGTCCAGTCCAGTGAATTCTGCTCACACTAAAACACAGGGAGAAGTGCGCTTTTAATCGGTGGATTTCCCCCCAAACTACCCCAACTCCACTTTACTTTCACTTTCACATGCATTTAACTACGCCAGAGCACAGCCTGACTTCCGGTTGTTTTTACACAAAGCTCCGATAGAAATGTAGGCTAAAAAATGTTGTTAAATATTTTGGTATTAAGCCCTATAAATAGACCAGTTTTACTCAAAAAGTGAAAATTATAACTGTATAATTAATCTTCAGCGCACCAAATTAGCCTGACAGTACCGCGCTACCTACCACTAGATGTCGCTCTTAGCCAAGAAAAAAAGTTGGTTAGGCCCAGCATGCTTCAGCTTTTAGTTCATATTTTTAAATTATTGAACAAGTTTCACAATCACGTTATAACATAATCAATGCACACTGCTAATTACTTTAAGCTACAACACCTTATTTTGGCTTTGTTTCAAATGTCATACTAAGGATTTGCAAGAAACATATTCATGAGTTTTAGACAATTCTCTCATGATTTTAAGGACTTTGTGAGGACTTTCCCCATTCAAAAAAGACATCATATTTTGATTTGGATTGCTTAATAGCTATGGTCACAGAGGGTTGCCATAGCTTGAAACCCATGAATTGGCTATAACAATACAACAACAATAATATTAGACCTTTTCTTTGTTTGTAAATAAACATAAGGCACATCCATAATAAACCTAATAATAAATAAAATAAAATAAATCTGTTATAAAATGGAGTGGTCACGTGATTTACGAGAAAGAGGAGCTCACAAACAGTTTCACATTCGCTCTGACTGATCCACTAGACTAGTAAACTACTGCGGAACGACAGGCTAAAAAAAAATCATCATAATAACAACTATTTCTGTAAAGAGTTTAAAGGCCCAGTTTATCATCATCATTCAACCCATCTGCAATGAAAATGTGTCCACTTTCGATTACAGCGTTTGGTTTTGAATCCCTTTTCTGCCTGTGTACAAGTGACGTCATCAAAATCCTATTGGCTAGTATTTTTTCATTGAAGTTTCTATTTACTGTGAACAAGGTGGAATTTATAGATAACATGAGCCACTGCCCTAACAGCCAAACATCCCAGTTCAGAGTGTAAGTGCAGCATGTGAAATAATGAAGACTGTTTTTATTTTAACCCTCCTGGCGTTAGAAGTACATGGGGCAGTGGCAAGTGAGTTTATTAAGTAATTGCTAATTTTCTGCTGACATGTTGTAGGTCTGTGTGTTTCAGCATGACCTTGAACTTAAGAACATTATAGCTATTGATGTGTTGTTGTGTTGTATTTATAAATTGTAATATAAGATTGAGGGGGAGTTGTTGAAGTATTTGGGGTAAAAAGTGTGTTGTCAGTAGATGCATGTCTTTATTTTTGTTAATTTTAATTTTTTAGAGGTTCACAGGGTAAAGGGTGAAAAGGTAAAATAAACATCTCCACTCAAACTGAGAATACCAAACAACAAGTATTCAATGTGCACGTTGTTATCTGATTGTCTCCATGGAAATGTTGCTCTGCTTGGAATGCTCCACAGGAAGGCTTTAAACATATCTATCTTGCATTTATTACATTCCAGGTATTTTTATCTTAAAAATACACCTCTCCACAGATTTGGCTTTATGGGACTACCTGCTTGTCCCAATAGAGACAGTTTAAGTTTGTCTCATCATTTGTCTGATGTATTTTGACCTGTTGTATGTAAATAATCATACTGTGGAACTTTCTTGCCAAACAGACACATGGAGACAAGCAGATGAAAAACCTTCCACCAGAAATGTTACATAGGCGACCTTTAAATCCAATTAACATATGTCTCCCCTTGTCTGCTGCAGTCACCCACTCCCTCACGTACTTCTACACTGCATCCAGAGGGATCCCATCTTTCCCAGAGTTTGTAACAGTTGGATTGGTCGACGAGCAGCCGATCTCTTGCTATGACAGCATCCAAAGAAGAGAGGTCCCCAAACAGAAGTGGATGGAGGAGACAGAAGATGCAGAATACTGGGAAAAACAGACCCAAATATCCATGGCAACAGAGCAAAGGTTTAAAGCCAGTATAAACACTGTCATTCAGCGCCTCAACCAAACAGAAGGTGAGTAATATGTAAATGTGTGAGATTATTAAAAGGGAACTATGAACCTTTTTAAAATGGAGGGTCCCAAAGCTTTAATTTTCCAAGATGATATTGATATTAATATTGATTGATAATCCACAAAATCGCATTGATGTTCATGGATAGAAGCAGGTGACCAAACCCAGTATTTTTAGTAATAAAAACACCTGCACTGGAACAATTTAATAACGTTTATACCATACTATGACAAGCAGTGACATTTTTATAAGACAAGCAGGTGGAGGACATTCTGCCAGGAAACATACCGGTACATAGTGCACCTCCCACACTCCATCAAAAATACTTACTTAAAATAAATACTACAACTACAAAATGAAGTAATCGGACAAAGTATTAAGCTGAAGAGGAATTTTATAGTCTAACAAGAACAAAACAAACAAACAATTATAATAATATAATAGTGATTTCCTGTGTTTCTTCCAGGGCCCCATATTGTTCAGAACATGTACGGCTGTGAATGGGACGACGAAACTGGAGAGGTTAAAGGGTTCAATCAGTTTGGTTACAATGGAGAGGACTACATCGTCTTTAATCTGGAAACTGAAACATGGATTGCCCCAAAACAGCAAGCCATGATCACAAAAATGAAATGGGACAGGGATGAGACAAAGATTCAAAAGGATAAAATGTATCTGACTCATGTGTGTGTTGACTGGTTAAAGAAGTACCTTGAATTTGGAAAAGAATCCCTGATGAGAACAGGTATGAATGTGAAGTTATATCTCCCCTATGCACAAAGCAAGTTTAGAGCAACACGCATCAAAACAAAAAGACAGAGACTGATGTAAAGAAGATAATTCATTTGAACTTTTGCTACAGTAATTTCAGCGTTCTGTTTATAGGCACCATTCTGAGTACTTTTCAACAGTGAAAAGATATAATATTTGGTTTTGAATTGTTAATTGCTCTGACAATTGTGATAACGTTTCATCACTGACAAAGTGATGAAACGTTATCACAATCAAAAGTCAAGTAAAAAGAAGAAACAAAACCTAGAATTACTTACATATATATCAACGAGGACACAAATAAAATGGCTGCACTGTTTTTTGGCATATTGAATTGGATTTAGATGAAAAAGTATTCAGAATGACCTTCTCTTAGAGGTAACACTGTATTTCTGTGGCAGTGGATGTTGTATTGTCATATGTAAAGTGTTGAAATTTACATGAGACCAAAAATTAAAGTAGACATTTGTATGATTCAAACCATACATCAATAATATAACTTATTCGACTCGGTGTTTCCATTAAATACCAATAATGGTCATATTTTGTGTTTGTCAGAGCTCCCCACTATCTCCCTCCTGCAGAAGTCTCCCTCGTCCCCGGTCACCTGCCACGCCACAGGTTTCTACCCCCGCAGTGCCATGCTGTTCTGGACTAAAGATGGAGACGAGCTCTATGAGGGTGTGGACCCCGGGGAGATCCTGCCCAACAACGACGGGACGTTCCAGCAGAGTGTGGAGCTGGACGTGTCCTCGATCCCACCTGCAGAGTGGGGCAGGTACCACTGTGTGTTCCAGCTGTCTGGAGTCAAAGAGGACATCCTCACACAACTGGACAAAGACAGCATCAGAAGCAATGGTGAGTAAAGGGCTGGGCAATATGAAACTAATTCAAATTGAAATTTAAAAAACAGAAAAAATTCAAATCATCAAATATCTCCAAAACCTGAACTCTGCTCCACTTTTACTGAGGATTGGCTGTAGACGTCTCCATTAAAAACACAACGCTGATCAATCATTGATGATTATAAAAGACTGAATGTCAGTCTCTGTTCAAATTCAGTGAATTGTACAGCCCTAATGGTGAGTGACAGAAACAGGAAGCCTCCACTGTACTGTATGGTCATGTGGCTCAGAGGTAGAGCTGTAGTGGACATGCATGATAATCTACCACCAAATGTTTCTCTGCATCTAACATTTATTACCCCGACTAGTGTTATGATACTGACATTTCAAACTTGATTTTGATACAAAGAAAAAGCCTCAATATTAGTTTTAATTTCACCTTTATCATCTTCGACTATTATATATTTTCTTAAATATTCTTAAAACTATTCCAGAAATGTCCAACTTTGTCCTATGTATGTGATTGTTATTAACATCTCGTCATGACAAATAAAAGCTGCAATCTTTGTATTTCTGTTTTCTTTCAGCAGAGAGGAAAATGCATATGCCTCCCATCCCAATAACTGTCTGCGTAATCCCTGCACTAGTGCTCACTGTTGCTCTGCTCTGTGCTGTTGTCGTCTTCCTCAAAAACAAAAACTGTGGGATAGAGGGTAAACGCAAAATGCAGCTTTTATTTTTGTACTATATTTGCATTTGTGCTAAATGTAATTATTTTCTTCTTTCAGCTAAATCTCCACTATATCGTGAGTAATATTTGGTACATTACAAAATGATTTGTTTCATTCTTTGCAGTTTTGACTTGAGTTTGTGTTGTATGTGTTTATTTGCAGCTCCATCTTACTCTGAGGTTGAATCTAATCCTAAAGCCTGAATAATCAACACACATATTGCACTGACACTTTACAGTCCTGGTTTTAGCCCAGTTTTGTCCTAAAGTAGACTTGGTTTGGTCCTGTTCAGGTCCTGATTTAGTCTAGTTCTGGTTTAGTTCAGGGTTTAGTCCCAGTTTAGGGCTGCAACAGTTAATCAGAATAATCATGACTAAATGACTTCTTAAAATCGTGGACTAGTTTAATAATCGTTAATAGTTTTCTGGAGCATAAACAGACTGTCATATACCAGGAAAACATTTGATCACAAAGCGAACAGCACCACGATAAAAATCAAAATGAGACAGGAAGAAAGTTTTATTTTGAGATATTTGGCTAGTCGACTACTAAAATATTGTTAGTTGCAGCCCTACAGTTTTGAATGTTGCAGTGTGAACGCAGCGTTAGTGGTTAAACAGAGTGGAACATCTTGTCTGGGTTTGAGTCTCCATCGTTTGGCCAAAAGTCTCTACCACTGTGTTCTCGGATACTCTGTTCTGTCAATAAACCCTTAAATGGTCCAGAAATATGACAAAACACACACAGAACTTAGTTACAGCTTAATAATGTCATTTTGAACGTATCTTTTTAACTTTAAGACGATTGTAGTGGCCATTTCTTCAGCTTTATAAAATATATTTAACAGCTTTAAACAAAATAATATTTACAATAACTTCTTCTGGGAGTATGGCTCTCACATTCATAAGACAGGATGATTTTTACTGGACAGTTAGAAAACACAGTGTTGTAAATGCCATCAGAAGTACAGCTTGTTTGTGAAATAATAATAAATTGATCAAAATAGACAGTGAGTGGTGCCACAAACAGGGACAGTGATGTAGTGATTGGCAGTGTTTGCATGTTCTCCCTGTGTCTGGGTGATGTCCTTTGAGTATTCTGGTTTACCTGATCAACCTGAACATCCACAATAGACGACTCCTCCAGCTAAAGTCGTCCTGACCGAGCCTCAGTCCAGATCTGGAGATGGTCCCTGGTTCTGCACTGCTGTGGCCCCTGCTCCTGACAGCAGCATTGAAGCATTGATTTGACTGAGTGGACAGGGACAGTCAAGTATATCTTAAACTTAACTTGACCTTCTTTTTCTCACATTGGTCGAGCGCTTTATAACATCAAGTTGTAGTTTTATGCTAAATTTCAATCATTAGTTCATCATATCCACTTTGACACATTGGGGGTGGAGTTTAGTGAAACTTAATTTGGTAACTGGGCACTGTATGAAATGTAAGAGCCCAAGTGCTCTCATTGTGTTTCCCTGTAGAAATAAAGATAAAGAAAGAAGAAAGAAAGGCTTTTTAGTGGTGAACTCCATCGACACATATAAAACCAGCACATTTTAGACGCTCTTGCACTTTTCACTCCTTCTGTTTTTGCTCTTGTTTGTGAGTTTTATGCAGTGGAACAAATATATTTATAAGAGATCAACCAATATGTTTTTTTTTTTCATGGCCGATGTCGATTGTTTAGAATCAGAGTCACCGATGGCTCATAAGATCTGCTCATATTTTGGATTATTTTCCCCAAATTCTATCATTTAAATTGACTAGAACCTCCCACAGCCCTGTTTTACTACACACTGGATTACAGAGCAGTGGAGTCATGTTTTGTGCAGTTGTCTTTTCGCACTGGAGTGTTCAAATAAGAATATGCATGTTCTTTAGGCGTCTGGTCGGCTCAAACCAAATATCGGCCTCTGCTGGAGATTTAAGGCCGATAGTTGATATGTTAAAAACTGCAAATATCGGCATATCGATCTGTCTTCATGTGATGTGTATAAAAAAAACTAGTTAAATCTGTAGTTGTGGTGATATTTTTGGAGCATTTTGTTTTGTGTAAGTGACAAACAGCAGCACTGATCATCCTCCTTCAATAATAACACTGTGTTGGTTATCACTGGAGGTGGCCTGTCTTTTGTCTTTCAATCCAATCTACTTTTTATGGAGGCAATAGGACAATTTATAAACTGTTTCTAAAGTGTCCTTAGCAACAAAAATGATGCTACACAGTGAAAAAAAAAATCTCTTTGTTAAACTCCACTGGGCTTCATTAAAAACAACACATACAATGAAAAAATAAAACACTGGTTTAACTTACAATTTATATATAAATCATTTACATGTAAATATTCATAATTGTTCATAATGATGTATATGACAGGTTGGACTGATCATTCTACTGAAACACAGTTAAGATCATTATATTTAACATTTTACATTACATTTTTTACCCCCAGTTTGGCCTTTTTTTAGGTTTAAAATTGTACTTCTGTTTGGAGATCATGACATCACACTAGGGAACTTTCATAACTGTTACCTAGCAACCATGTAGTATACAGGTCCCAAACTCCTCTAATGTTCACAGAAATTATTTTGGATGAATAAAGATGAAAGAAAACACATTTATTTTGTTGAAATAATGTGTTTCTTATGTGTAAATTGTGTCAACTTTTGGACAGAAGTCTCCCTAGTGATGTCATCCATTTGCTTTAGGACTCGCTATTTTCTGTCATTTTCAGCATGTTTTTCAACTTTTCTTTGTAAGTATCAGGCTGAGGGTCCAGAGCTGCAGGTAGGTTCTGGGTTGGAGGCAGCAGCTTCCACAAATAACGACAGAGGCTCCTGGACACAGAACAAAGCAACTGTAGAACAAAAAACACTGAAAAAAGTGAACTTGTCTTGTGGAGCCAAACACATCTATAAACTGAAGTACTTTCAACAACAAAATGGTGAGGAGAGGATGAAAAAACAGACTTCTTATACTGCAGGTAATGAGGGACATTCCAGGTGCTCCCGCTGTCAGATCAGGTGAGTGACGCCCAGGTGAGAGGAGAGACAGACGACACAGAAGAGAGACAACAGGAAGAACAGCAGAAGAGAGGATCCTGACACAATGGCACAAAACCAAGCAGCAAAACAAGTCTTTTTGGAGAAATAAAAGGTCTATTAACTGAATAAATGAAAGGACAATTTGATTTTCTTTATTTAAGCCAAAAAACATACTGATACTCAATGTTTCACTATAATACAAACCCTGAATAAATAAATATATATACATAAACAGACTCACAATGTTCCTTTCATCTCAGTGTGGGGCTAAAGACAGTTTTATATTACAAACAAACTGCTGTTCAACACAGCCTCAGCTCGGCTTCATTTGTTCAACTTGAGCACGTTTCATGGTAAACTAAAGTCTGTAAAGTGAAAGGACTCAGTATCTGGTGTTACATTTCTGACATCAACAACATTTTAGTTTAAAGGTGAAACACGAGGTCTATACTCAGCAAATCAGTCACATCTGCTCCTAAATATGTACTTCATCTTATACCTACTGTGTTGTTACCAAGAGACTATTAGTCCATAGGAAACTTGGAGAACACAGTAGACTTACTTACACATGATAATAAGGTAGGATTAAAAACAGCCTACTCCTATTCAACCTCTCATTTGTCAAGTGCTCATACAGAGGCAAACATGCATATTACTGTAAGTGGATGTGAACAGATTGTGTGTCTGCTGCTATAGTCTACTCCAGGGAAATACTTCAAGGCTCTGAAAGTCCAGTGAGCCTCGTTTTGACTGAATTAGACAATCATTTAAGATTTGATAAACTATAGCCTAGTCTACTGCACTCAGATAATAGTCTAGCATAGCTCTTCTCAAATGTGAGGGAACAATAAATGAGCAAAAGCAGCTTCCCATCACTTATTCAAATGCTGATGTGCTGACATTACTGACACTATTAATGACCCAAAACACGCCATATCAGTGTGAAAACAGTGAAACATTAGAAACGACGCCATCAAAATGACTTTCACTTTCGTTTCTAACCTTTCAGAGTCACATTTACCCAGATACTGAATTATGATTGGTGGAAATAGAGTAAATAGGCCGCACCCACTCGCCAGCCCTCTCTGGTCTTATAGGTTTACGCGCTCCTCTGGTGACTTGTTCTGGTCCCGGGGCAGTTGGTTCGGTTTAGTCCGTATCATGAGGAGACTTGTTGGGCCACAGTTCACCATGAAGCCCTGCGTGAGTCTGCTTGTTTTGGGAATGCTCCTACACGGCGCCTCTTCAGGTGAGTACACTCATTTTTGTATAAAAAACACACGAGTTATGTCAAAGTTTATGACGTTTATGATGTTTAGTTTTTGTCTGTTGGGACGTTGTTGCTGCTTCAAATAAGAGCTCTTTATTTTTGTCCAAAGCTAAACCTTTAAATGATAATTAGGCCTAGTTTTAGTGATGCGACTATTTGCAGTACCATTACTATCTATTAATATGTGTTTCTTTCCTTCAGTGACACACTCTCTGAAGTATTTCTACACTGCATCGTCTCAAGTCCCAAACTTCCCAGAGTTTGTTGTCGTGGGTTTGGTGGATGATGTTCAAATGTTTTATTATGACAGTAACACAAAGAAAGCAGAGCCCAAACAGGACTGGGTGAATGCTGCAGCAGACCCTCAGTACTGGGAGAGGAACACTGGAAATTGTCTGGGTGCCCAGCAGGCCTTCAAAGGCAACATTGAAACCGTAAAGCAGCGCATGAACCAAACTGGAGGTTTGTCTTTCACTTCTCTTTGTTGACTAGATTTTTTCTTTATCCAGGTTGATTTAACTGTAAAGAAAATCAAGAAGAGTAAATAAGACTAGTTCTATATTAGCTGTATTGTTTTTTTCCTTTTTAACTTTTCAACTAAAAAAATTGAACTGCAAATTAACACTGACCAGTTTCATAAATCAAGTAATTACAAATACAAATGAGCATAATAAAATAGAGCATAATATTGTTGTTCTGACACACAGTTTAAGTAGTAATAATATCGATCTTAAAGTCATGTTTTTCTTCTGAGCTCGTTGTAGTTTTCTCTTCCTGCTTCTGTTCATTTGTCACAGTCAGATTTGATGAGACGTCCCACCAGCAGGGGGCAGTGTTTGGTCTGATGAGGCTCTGCTGCCCTGGGCCTGTTGAGAGACTGTTGTACATCCTCAGTCCCTATGGCCCATAGACTGTTCACAGTTATGACCCCACAACAACCACAGGACAGACACCACTAAAATCCACATGAGCCTGAGCTTTTAAAACACGTCTGTGTAACATTAGACGACAGTCCTCCTCTTTTACCAACAATCTAACACTTTGCTCAGTTTTGTTCACTTTTTATGTAGAAAATTTACTTAAAATGTATCTATTCCAAATGAGAAAACTTTGTCTATATTAACCCGTTCTTTGCAAATAGTTTTAGGTTAAACTTGATTTGTTCCAAACTCTCTTTTCTATTCTTTCATTTTAGTTTACATTTTTATTCATATTTTGTAAACATTTATCCAGCCTAGTTGTTTCTAACAGACAGTAGAGTTTATTAAGAGTCAGGTTTTCACAGTAAATACAATAATATGATTGAAGTGATTTATCTGCGCCTAAATGTAGAAATTATTTTTTCATTAACTGTACGTGAAGAAGAGCATCATTATTGTTCAGATTTCATCCAAAACAGAAAAAATAATGTATAAATAATAATAATCCAGTCTTACTTTAGCTCTCTTCAGTTTAGTCTGCTCTCTCACTGTACAAAGGTTGATCAGATGCACTACCAGCAGGGGGCAGTGTGTATGAGGTCTGATGAGGCTCTGCTGCTCTTGCCACATAAAGGGCGCCCCCTATGGTCCCAAAACCAGAAGACGTCCCTAAGTCATCACGAGACTGACCTTTAAAAACACTTCTATGTAACATTACACTTCAGTCTTCATCCTACAAGGAATTTTAGACAAATGTTATTAAGTTTATGTTGCCCATATTAACTCTGCAATAGTCTTATTATTTTAAACATTTATCTCCCTGTTGTTGTTTCAGATTTTAAAAAGCATTAAACAGTCGACCAAGTTGTGTAAACTGGTTCAATATAGTTATTTATTTTGTCTTTTACCAACGTTTTTATCCATTCCTCTATTTTGTTTTAATTACAACTCAAACTTTGATTTAGTTGTCACAAAGTATAAATAAACTCACTATATTACGTACTTCTTACTCCTCATTTTATCTTTACATTTTTCTTTTGATACAGTTGAGTTTTTATTTAGATATTATAACATTACATCCTTAAACTCACCAGTTTGAGGATTTAACCTTTTCTTTGCAGTAGCTTTAGGTTCCTTCCTCTTTTCCTTGTGTTTTCATCCATTCTTTCATTTTAGTTTACATTTTAATTCAATCGTATTTTCTAAACATTTATCCAGCCTCGTTGTTTCTAAACATAAACCACTCCCCAGAAAACTGTCAGATGTGTGTCTATATTAACATGTCGTCTGCAGTAGTTTAGGTTATTTCCTTCTTTTTTTAAACGTTCTCATCCTTTAATCTCTTTACATTTTTCATTCAACATATTTCCTTAAAATATCCGATTATGTAATAAACGTACTTTCTTTCAGTGGAGTTTTATGTCACTAACTCTCCTATTTACTCCTCATTTGATACATTTTTACATTCAGTATCACGTTGAGTTTTTATTTAGATATTATAACATCACATCCTTAAACTCACCAGTCTGAGTATATCACCTTTTCTTTTCAGTAGCTTTAGGTTCCTTCCTCTTTTCCTTGCGTTCTCATCCGTTCTTTAATTTTAGTTTACATTTTTCATTCTATAATATGTCCCTGAAAACATGAATCTGTAGCAGCTGTTTTAAAATGACTCCCCATATAAAAAATCACCTCTTGTGTGAATGAACTTGTTATTTGCATCACAGTTATAGATTATCTCCTTCCTCTTTTATCAACTGTCTTATTCATTCCTCAGTTTGGTTTATATTTTTCATTCAATAATAACTTCAACTTTTATTCAGTTGTGACAAAACGACGTCTTAGATTGAAACAAAGTCACCATATAGATTTAGTGTTTCCAGTATATTTGGATCATTTGTGGCTCTTATAACAGACCTATATTAATGAATCACTCTTCTCATTTCTCTCCTCAGTGTTGTCCGTTCTGCTCTTGTTCCTGTTGTGTAGTTTTAGGACAGTGTCTGTAGTTTCTCAGTGTAGACGCGTTAATAAAAGAGCTGCGCAGGTTTTTACTCAGTTTCCCATCCTGCACTGCACTGCCTCTGCCCGTCACCATGGGGACCACTCCGTCTCCGTGGCGACGGCCGGGGCAGTTAACACGAGGAGTTTTGAGTTTGTGTGACTGTGGTTCAGTGATGTCTGTTTCTCTCAGGGACACACATTTTGCAGTGGATGGTCGGCTGTGAATGGAACAGTGAGACCAACAGAGTGACTGGATACAGGCAGGAAGGCTACGATGGAGAAGATTTCATTGTATTTGACTTTGAGACATCAACATGGATCGCACCAAGACAAGAGGCCTTCATCACCAAACTCAAGTGGGACCAGGATGAAGGGATGAAAGCCTATAGGAAAACTACCTCACCCAGGAGTCCTGAGTGGCTGAAGAAGTACCTCAGTTATGGGAAGGACACTCTGATGAGAACAGGTAAAATCAACTCACCTGCTTCAGTTTTTTATTTCTCAAATTCACTCAAACAAACTCCTCTGACACAGTTCTCTCCTTTGTCACTGTCCTTTTGTGCCTCACTTTTTCCCCACAAAACTTGAAAAACTAAATATAAATGAGCAAATATTTATTTTGACGTCAAACCAAAAGCAAAATATGATAAATTCAGTTCATAATTTTAGATTATTACATAATCATCATAAATCTCACTGAAATATTACAGTTTTGAATTTTGAGTGTAATAAATTAGTGTATAATTTAAATAATAATAATAATATTTCCTTTAACTAACCTATTTTCCTCTTGTTTTTGTATTTTTCCTCATCATTTCCTCTTTTTATGTTTTAGTTTGTAGTGTTTACACAAATATAAAATGAGTTTTGTGATTTTGATTCTTCTGTGAAAAACATCACGATTTATGAAATATTCCCGATTATCGAGGCCATGACCAAACTACAGTGCAGTCCTTCAGTCACTTTGATTCACATCGACTGATCGACTCTAGTTTGTGAGCAGCTTTATAAAGTTAAAGTCACATATAAAATAGATTAAAAAGTTCTATTGTTTAGGGTTATGTCTTTTGGAGTGTTGATTCTCACTTTTATTGTCGAGGGGCTTTGTTCTTCCTCGGTTTCTTCTTCTTATTATTTTTTATCAGATCGACTGGCTCGGTGAAAACTGGCATCATCACAATGTCCAACGGCCACCTGCTCGACGGCGCCACCTAGAAATTTTGAGATTTTCAAATTAATAGGGAGCTGACAAATATATTTTGCCGTAGTGACACAAAATTCACACCAGTGATAGAGCTCATGGAGACAAGCAAAAAATAATATTATAGTGCTGCCCAATGACGGACAGGAAAGTCGGCCATATTGGATTGAAAATTCGCCAATTTTTTTTCACCGCCGCCTCTTTTCAAAACTTATCTCGTCCCAGGTTTTTGGTCCAAATGAGCTCAGATTTCACATGTCACATATCAGACACATGGGGTTTCATATTGTATCCACGTTTTCGCCACACTCCACGCCGTTCGCCCGTACACCGCCGCCGCCGAAAAACGCCTTAGTTTCCTGTTTTTTCGACGTACTCTCACGACCACGAGCATTGTCCTACAGAGCTCACATTCACATGACACGTGTTTGATTATAGCAGGTGTGGAATGAACTATAAAGTGTAATCAGAATGAACACTATAGCGCCCCCTACCATAGACATGAATCATCAACATTATCGGATTCATACCAAATTTGGGGAATGAATTTGGGGCAGGAAAAGGAGCAAAAAATTATATATATGGGCATGGGACATTTCTCACAAAAATGGCCACTAGGGGCGCAAAGACTCAAAAAAAAAAAAAAAAAAAAACATGAAAAAATATATTACTCGCACAAGCTTTACCCGAGACATCTCAAATTCAAGTCACAGATGTTTTCATGCCTCCATGAATGAAATGCACGATAAAGTCTAATAGCAATACACACTATAGCGCCCCCTACCATAGACATGAAACATCAACATTATCGGATTCCTAAAAAATTTGGGGAATCAATTTGGGGCAGGAAAAGGAGCAAAAAGTCGTATTATGGGTATAGGTATTTCTCACAATTGGCCACCCAGGGGCGCAAAGGACTCCAAAAAAAAAAAAAAAACATTGAAAAAATATATTACTCGGACGAGCTTTGCACCAGACCATCTCACATTCAAATCACAGATGTTTCATCCGGTCATGAATGTAACGCACTATAAAAGTCTAATCAAAATGAACACTATAGCGCCCCCTATCTTAGACGTGAATCATCAACATTATCGGTTCCTAACAAATTTGGGAACGAATTTGGGCAGGAAAAGGAGCAAAAAATTATATTATGGGTATGGGACATTTCTCACAATTGGCCACCAGGGGCGCAAAGACTCCAAAAAAAAAAAACATTGAAAATATATTACTCGCACCAAGCTTTGCCCGAGACATCTGAAATTCAAGTCACAATATGTTTCATGTGGCCATAAATGAAATGCACTATAAAAGTCTATTAGCAATACACACTATAGCGCCCCCCTACCATAGACATGAAGCATCAACCATTATCGGATTCACTAACAAATTTGGGGACTGACTGGGGTGCATGACAAGAAGCCAAAAATTGTATAATGGACATGGTTCATGTCTCACAGTTTGGCCACCAGGGCACAAAGACTCCAAAATATCATTAAAAAAATCTCTAGACATACAGGCATTGCCAGACAAAGCTCAAAATATTACTCGGGTGCAGATTCCAACAGGAAAAGATCTAAGAAAAAAGTACATGGAGACTACACAGAATAGCGCCCACTATATACACGTGAATGAAACAACTTTGTCTGATTGCAATAAACTTGGGAAGAAGATAATTGTAGGCCTGAAAATGAACCAAAAAGTAAATTACAGGTATACCTGTATTTTGCAGAGACTTGCACTATGCAGGTGTGATGAGTGTATGAGCAGAGAAAGAGAGAAAGTGTGGGTCAAAATTGTGGGGGTAACTCTCGATACGTTTAACTTATTTGACAATATAATATGGATAGTAATAATTACACAAATAATTGTGTACTGCCCTTCAAGTAAAAAATTTAGACAATAAACATTAATAAGACAATTAAAGGAATGTCCTAAATAATAATATAATATATAAATAAATAAATAAATGAAATCAATAAATCAATAGTAATAATAATAAA
>JAIEZT010001318.1:2435079-2746391 GCA_019594935.1 Periophthalmus modestus | reverse complement strand
GAGTGAATGTCGTCCAAAAACACATATGCCACATAGATACAAGGTTTGATGTCAAACTGTGGAACCTTACAAAGTCTCCACAGATGACATATCTACGGAGACAGGCAGGTGGTGCACCTTACCTAAAAATAGTCCCTTGTAATGAAAGTTGTTTTATATGATGAAATTACATCCTGCATTCATCTATTTGTCTATAAAACAACTCCAGCAACATGAGATGTGTAAATATTCAAGTTTATATATTATTAAATGACATGTGAAGACCTAAACACTGCAGATAAAGTAGCACATGCATAGATACAACACCCGTGTCTTGAACTCACCTTGTACGAGCGAAAATACCGCGAGCAAAGAGAGTTTGTAAATTGTGGAAAAGTTCGTCATCTTCGGCTGAGCTCTGTCCAGTCCAGTGAATTCTGCTCACACTAAAACACAGGGAGAAGTGCGCTTTTAATCGGTGGATTTCCCCCCAAACTACCCCAACTCCACTTTACTTTCACTTTCACATGCATTTAACTACGCCAGAGCACAGCCTGACTTCCGGTTGTTTTTACACAAAGCTCCGATAGAAATGTAGGCTAAAAATGTTGTTAAATATTTTGGTATTAAGCCCTATAAATAGACCAGTTTTACTCAAAAAGTGAAAATTATAACTGTATAATTAATCTTCAGCGCACCAAATTAGCCTGACAGTACCGCGCGTACCTACCACTAGATGTCGCTCTTAGCCAAGAAAAAAGTTGGTTAGGCCCAGCATGCTTCAGCTTTTAGTTCATATTTTTAAATTATTGAACAAGTTTCACAATCACGTTATAACATAATCAATGCACACTGCTAATTACTTTAAGCTACAACACCTTAATTTTGGCTTTGTTCAAATGTCATACTAAGGATTTGCAAGAAACATATTCATGAGTTTTAGACAATTCTCTCATGATTTTAAGGACTTTGTGAGGACTTTCCCCATTCAAAAAGACATCATATTTTGATTTGGATTGCTTAATAGCTATGGTCACAGAGGGTTGCCATAGCTTGAAACCCATGAATTGGCTATAACAATACAACAACAATAATATTAGACCTTTTCTTTGTTTGTAAATAAACATAAGGCACATCCATAATAAACCTAATAATAAATAAAATAAAATAAATCTGTTATAAAATGGAGTGGTCACGTGATTTACGAGAAAGAGGAGCTCACAAACAGTTTCACATTCGCTCTGACTGATCCACTAGACTAGTAAACTACTGCGGAACGACAGGCTAAAAAAAAAATCATCATAATAAACAACTATTTCTGTAAAGAGTTTAAAGGCCCAGTTTATCATCATCATTCAACCCATCTGCAATGAAAAAATGTGTCCACTTTCGATTACAGCGTTTGGTTTTGAATCCCTTTTCTGCCTGTGTACAAGTGACGTCATCAAAATCCTATGGCTAGTATTTTTTCATTGAAGTTTCTATTTACTGTGAACAAGGTGGAATTTATAGATAACATGAGCCACTGCCCCTAACAGCCAACATCCCAGTTCAGAGTGTAAGTGCAGCATGTGAAATAATGAAGACTGTTTTTATTTTAACCCTCCTGGCGTTAGAAGTACATGGGGCAGTGGCAAGTGAGTTTATTAAGTAATTGCTAATTTTCTGCTGACATGTTGTAGGTCTGTGTGTTTCAGCATGACCTTGAACTTAGAAACATTATAGCTATTGATGTGTTGTTGTGTTGTATTTTTTATAAATTGTAATATAAGATTGAGGGGAGTTGTTGAAGTATTTGGGGTAAAAAGTGTGTTGTCAGTAGATGCATGTCTTTATTTTTTGTTAATTTTAATTTTTTAGAGGTTACAGGGTAAAGGGTGAAAAGGTAAAATAAACATCTCCACTCAAACTGAGAATACCAAACAACAAGTATTCAATGTGCACGTTGTTATCTGATTGTCTCCATGGAAATGTTGCTCTGCTTGGAATGCTCCACAGGAAGGCTTTTAAACATATCTATCTTGCATTTATTACATTCCAGGTATTTTTATCTTAAAAATACACCTCTCCACAGATTTGGCTTATGGGACTACCTGCTTTGTCCCAATAGAGACAGTTTTAAGTTTGTCTCATCATTTGTCTGATGTATTTTGACCTGTGTATGTAATAATCATACTGTGGAACTTTCTTGCCAAACAGACACATGGAGACAAGCAGATGAAAAAACTGTCCACCAGAAATGTTACATAGGCGACCTTTAAATCCAATTAACATATGTCTCCCCTTGTCTGCTGCAGTCACCCACTCCCTCACGTACTTCTACACTGCATCCAGAGGGATCCCATCTTTCCCAGAGTTTGTAACAGTTGGATTGGTCGACGAGCAGCCGATCTCTTGCTATGACAGCATCCAAGAGAGAGAGGTCCCCAAACAGAAGTGGATGGAGGAGACAGAAGATGCAGAATACTGGGAAAAACAGACCCAAATATCCATGGCAACAGAGCAAAGGTTTAAAGCCAGTATAAACACTGTCATTCAGCGCCTCAACAATCAAACAGAAGGTGAGTATATGTAAATGTGTGAGATTATTAAAGGGAACTATGAACCTTTTTAAAATGGAGGGGTCCCAAAGCTTTAATTTTCCAAGATGATATTGATATTAATATTGATTGATAATCCACAAAATCGCATTGATGTTCATGGATAGAAGCAGGTGACCAAACCCAGTATTTTAGTAGTAATAAAAACACCTGCACTGGAACAATTTAATAACGTTTATACCATACTATGACAAGCAGTGACATTTTTATAAGACAAGCAGGTGGAGGACATTCTGCCAGGAAACATACCGGTACATAGTGCACCTCCCACACTCCATCAAAATACTTACTTAAAATAAATACTACAACTACAAAATGAAGTAATCGACAAAGTATTAAGCTGAAGAGGAATTTTATAGTCTAACAAGAACAAAACAAACAAACAATTATAATAATATAATAGTGATTTTCCTGTGTTTCTTCCAGGGCCCATATTGTTCAGAACATGTACGGCTGTGAATGGGACGACGAAACTGGAGAGGTTAAAGGGTTCAATCAGTTTGGTTACAATGGAGAGGACTACCATCGTCTTTAATCTGGAAACTGAAACATGGATGCCCCAAAACAGCAAGCCATGATCACAAAAATGAAATGGGACAGGGATGAGACAAAGATTCAAAAGGATAAAATGTATCTGACTCATGTGTGTGTTGACTGGTTAAAGAAGTACCTTGAATTTGGAAAAGAATCCCTGATGAGAACAGGTATGAATGTGAAGTTATATCTCCCCTATGCACAAAGCAAGTTTAGAGCAACACGCATCAAAACAAAAGACAGAGACTGATGTAAAGAAGATAATTCATTTGAACTTTTGCTACAGTAATTTCAGCGTTCTGTTTATAGGCACCATTCTGAGTACTTTTCAACAGTGAAAAGATATAATATTTTGGTTTTGAATTGTTAATTGCTCTGACAATTGTGATAACGTTTCATCACTGACAAAGTGATGAAACGTTATCACAATCAAAAGTCAAGTAAAAAGAAGAAACAAAACCTAGAATTACTTACATATATATCAACGAGGACACAATAAAATGGCTGCACTGTTTTTTGGCATATTGAATTGGATTTAGATGAAAAAGTATTCAGAATGACCTTCTCTTAGAGGTAACACTGTATTTCTGTGGCAGTGGATGTTGTATTGTCATATGTAAAGTGTTGAAATTTACATGAGACCAAAAATTAAAGTAGACATTTGTATGATTCAAACCATACATCAATAATATATAACTTATTCGACTCGGTGTTTCCATTAAATACCAATAATGGTCATATTTTGTGTTTGTCAGAGCTCCCCACTATCTCCCTCCTGCAGAAGTCTCCCTCGTCCCCGGTCACCTGCCACGCCACAGGTTTCTACCCCCGCAGTGCCATGCTGTTCTGGACTAAAGATGGAGACGAGCTCTATGAGGGTGTGGACCCCGGGGAGATCCTGCCCAACAACGACGGGACGTTCCAGCAGAGTGTGGAGCTGGACGTGTCCTCGATCCCACCTGCAGAGTGGGGCAGGTACCACTGTGTGTTCCAGCTGTCTGGAGTCAAAGAGGACATCCTCACACAACTGGACAAAGACAGCATCAGAAGCAATGGTGAGTAAAGGGCTGGGCAATATGAACTAATTCAAATTGAAATTTAAAAAACAGAAAAAATTCAAATCATCAAATATCTCCAAAACCTGAACTCTGCTCCACTTTTACTGAGGATTGGCTGTAGACGTCTCCATTAAAAACACAACGCTGATCAATCATTGATGATTATAAAAGACTGAATGTCAGTCTCTGTTCAAATTCAGTGAATTGTACAGCCCTAATGGTGAGTGACAGAAACAGGAAGCCTCCACTGTACTGTATGGTCATGTGGCTCAGAGGTAGAGCTGTAGTGGACATGCATGATAATCTACCACCAAATGTTTCTCTGCATCTAACATTTATTACCCCGACTAGTGTTATGATACTGACATTTCAAACTTGATTTTGATACAAAGAAAAAGCCTCAATATTAGTTTTAATTTCACCTTTATCATCTTCGACTATTATATATTTTCTTAAATATTCTTAAAAACTATTCCAGAAATGTCCAACTTTGTCCTATGTATGTGATTGTTATTAACATCTCGTCATGACAAATAAAAGCTGCAATCTTTGTATTTCTGTTTTCTTTCAGCAGAGAGGAAAATGCATATGCCTCCCATCCCAATAACTGTCTGCGTAATCCCTGCACTAGTGCTCACTGTTGCTCTGCTCTGTGCTGTTGTCGTCTTCCTCAAAAACAAAAACTGTGGGATAGAGGGTAAACGCAAAATGCAGCTTTTATTTTTGTACTATATTTGCATTTGTGCTAAATGTAATATTTTCTTCTTTCAGCTAAATCTCCACTATATCGTGAGTAATATTTGGTACATTACAAAATGATTTGTTTCATTCTTTGCAGTTTTGACTTGAGTTTGTGTTGTATGTGTTTATTTGCAGCTCCATCTTACTCTGAGGTTGAATCTAATCCTAAAGCCTGAATAATCAACACACATATTGCACTGACACTTTACAGTCCTGGTGTTTAGCCCAGTTTTGTCCTAAAGTAGACTTGGTTTGGTCCTGTTCAGGTCCTGATTTAGTCTAGTTCTGGTTTAGTTCAGGGTTTAGTCCCAGTTTAGGGCTGCAACAGTTAATCAGAATAATCATGACTAAATGACTTCTTAAAATCGTGGACTAGTTTAATAATCGTTAATAGTTTTCTGGAGCATATAAAACGACTGTCATATACCAGGAAAACATTTGATCACAAAGCGAACAGCACCACGATAAAATCAAAATGAGACAGGAAGAAAGTTTATTTTGAGATATTTGGCTAGTCGACTACTAAAATAATTGTTAGTTGCAGCCCTACAGTTTTGAATGTTGCAGTGTGGAACGCAGCGTAGTAGTGGTTAAACAGAGTGGAACATCTTGGTCTGGGTTTGAGTCTCCATCGTTGGCCAAAAGTCTCTACCACTGTGTTTCTCGGATACTCTGTTCTGTCAATAAACCCTTAAATGGTCCAGAAATATGACAAAACACACACAGAACTTAGTTACAGCTTAATAATGTCATTTTGAACGTATCTTTTTAACTTTAAGACGATTGTAGTGGCCATTTCTTCAGCTTTAATAAAATATATTTAACAGCTTTAAACAAAATAATATTTACAATAACTTCTTCTGGGAGTATGGCTCTCACATTCATAAGACAGGATGATTTTTACTGGACAGTTAGAAACCACAGTGTTGTAAATGCCATCAGAAGTACAGCTTGTTTGTGAAATAATAATAAATTGATCAAAATAGACAGTGAGTGGTGCCACAAACAGGGACAGTGATGTAGTGATTGGCAGTGTTTGCATGTTCTCCCTGTGTCTGGGTGATGTCCTTTGAGTATTCTGGTTTACCTGATCAAACCTGAACATCCACAATAGACGACTCCTCCAGCTAAAGTCGTCCTGACCGAGCCTCAGTCCAGATCTGGAGATGGTCCCTGGTTCTGCACTGCTGTGGCCCCCTGCTCCTGACAGCAGCCTTGAAGCAGCATTGACCTGAGTGGACAGGGACAGTCAAGTATATCTTAAACTTAACTTGACCCTTCTTTTTCTCACATTGGTCGACGCGCTTTATAACATCCAAGTTGTAGTTTTATGCTAAATTTCAATCATTAGTTCATCATATCCACTTTGACACACTTGGGGGTGGAGTTTAGTGAAAAGTTGGTAACTTGGCAACTGTATGAAATGGTAAGAGCCCTGCTATCATTGTGTTTCCCTGTAGAAATAAGATAAAGAAAGAAGAAAGAAAGGCTTTTTTAGTGGTGAACTCCATCGACACATATAAAACCAGCACATTTTTAGACCGCTCTTGCACTTTTCAAGTCCTTCTGTTTTTTTGCTCTTGTTTGTGAGTTTTATGCAGTGGAACAAATATATTTATAAGAGATCAACCAATATGCTTTTTTTTTTTCATGGGCCGATGTCGATTGTTTAGAATCAGAGTCACCGATGGCTCATAAGATCTGCTCAGTTTTGGATTAGTTTCCCCAAATTCTATCATTTAAATTGACTAGAACCACCCACAGCCCTGTTTTACTACACACTGGATTACAGAGCAGTGGAGTCATGTTTTGTGCAGTTGTCTTTTCGCACTGGAGTGTTCAAATAAGAATATGCATGTTCTTTAGGCGTCTGGTCGGCTCAAACCAAATACGGCCTCTGCTGGAGATTTAAGGCCGATAGTTGATATGTTTAAAAACTGCAAATATCGGGCGTATCGATCTGTCTTCATGTGATGTGTTTAAATAAACTAGTTAAATCTGTAGTTGTGGTGATATTTTTGGAGCATTTTGTTTTGTGTAAGTGACAAACAGCAGCACTGATCATCCTCCTTCAATAATAACACTGTGTTTGGTTATCACTGGAGGTGGCCTGTCTTTTGTCTTTCATCCAATCTACTTTTTATGGAGGCAATAGGACAATTTATAAACTGTTTCTAAAGTGTCCTTAGCAACAAAAATGATGCTACACAGTGAAAAAAAAAATCTCTTTGTTAAACTCCACTGGGCTTCATTAAAAACAACACATACAATGAAAAAATAAAACACTGGTTTAACTTACAATTTATATATAAATCATTTACATGTAAATATTCATAATTGTTCATAATGATGTATATGACAGGTGGACTGATCATTCTACTGAAACACAGTTAAGATCATTATATTTAACATTTTACATTACATTTTTTACCCCCAGTTTGGCCTTTTTTAGGTTTAAAATTGTACTTCCTGTTTGGAGATCATGACATCACACTAGGGAACTTCATAACTGTTACCTAGCAACCATGTAGTATACAGGTCCCAAACTCCTCTAATGTTCACAGAAATTATTTTGGATGAATAAAGATGAAGAGAAAACACATTTATTTTGTTGAAAATAATGTGTTTCTTATGTGTAAATTGTGTCAACTTTTGGACAGAAGTCTCCCTAGTGATGTCATCCATTTGCTTTAGGACTCGCTATTTTCTGTCATTTTCAGCATGTTTTTCAACTTTTCTTTGTAAGTATCAGGCTGAGGGTCCAGAGCTGCAGGTAGGTTCTGGGTTGGAGGCAGCAGCTTCCACAAATAACGACAGAGGCTCCTGGACACAGAACAAAGCAAAACTGTAGAACAAATAACACTGAAAAAAAGTGAACTTGTCTTGTGGAGCCAAACACATCTATAAACTGAAGTAGTTTCAACGACAAACTGGTGAGGAGAGGATGAAAAAAAACAGACTTCTTATACTGCAGGTAATGAGGGACATTCCAGGTGCTCCCGCTGTCAGAATCAGGTGAGTGACGCCCAGGGTGAGAGAGAGACAGACGACACAGAAGAGAGACAACAGGAAAGAACAGCAGAAGAGAGGATCCTGACACAATGGCACAAAACCAAGCAGCAAAACAAGTCTTTTTTGGAGAAATAAAAGCTCCATTAACTGAATAAATGAAAGGACAATTTGATTTTCTTTATTTAAGCCAAAAACATACTGATACTCAATGTTTCACTATAACACAAACCCTGAATAAATAAATATATATACATAAAACAGACTCACAATGTTCCTTTCATCTCAGTGTGGGGCTAAGACAGTTTTATATTACAAACAAACTGCTGTTCAACACAGCCTCAGCTCGGCTTCATTTGTTCAACTTGAGCACGTTTCATGGTAAACTAAAGTCTGTAAAGTGAAAGGACTCAGTATCTGGTGTTACATTTCTGACATCAACAACATTTTAGTTTAAAGGTGAAACACGAGGTCTATACTCAGCAAATCAGTCACATCTGCTCCTAAATATATGTACTTCATCTTATACCTACTGTGGTGTTACCAAGAGACTATTAGTCCATAGGAAACTTGGGAGAACACAGGTGACTTACTTACACATGATAATAAGGTAGGATTAAAAACAGCCTACTCCTATTCAACCTCTCATTTGTCAAGTGCTCATACAGAGGCAAACATGCATATTACTGTAAGTGGATGTGAACAGATTGTGTGTCTGCTGCTATAGTCTACTCCAGGGAAATACTTTCAGGCTCTGAAAAGTCCAGTGAGCCTCGTTTTGACTGAATTAGACAATCATTTAAGACTTGATAAACTATAGCCTAGTCTACTGCACTCAGGTAATAGTCTAGCATAGCTCTTCTCAAATGTGAGGGAACAATAAATGAGCAAAAGCAGCTTCCCATCACTTATTCAAATGCTGATGTGCTGACATTACTGACACTATTAATGACCCCAAAACACGCCATATCAGTGTGAAAACAGTGAAACATTAGAAACGACGCCATCAAAATGACTTTCACTTTCGTTTCTAACCTTTCAGAGTCACATTTACCCAGATACTGAATTATGATTGGTGGAAATAGAGTAAATAGGCCGCACCCACTCGCCAGCCCTCTCTGGTCTTATAGGTTTACGCGCTCCTCTGGTGACTTGTTCTGGTCCCGGGGCAGTTGGTTCGGTTTAGTCCGTATCATGACGAGACTTGTTGGGCCACAGTTCACCATGAAGCCCTGCGTGAGTCTGCTTGTTTTGGGAATGCTCCTACACGGCGCCTCTTCGGGGGTGAGTACACTCATTTTTGTATAAAAAACACACGAGTTATGTCAAAGTTTATGACGTTTATGATGTTTAGTTTTTGTCTGTTGGGACGTTGTTGCTGCTTCAAATAAGAGCTCTTTATTTTTGTCCAAAGCTAAACCTTTAAATGATAATTAGGCCTAGTTTTAGGGCGATGTGCACTATTTGCAGCACCATTACTATCTATTAATGTGTTTTTCTTTTTCAGTGACACACTCTCCATGAAGTATTTCTACACTGCATCGTCTCAAGTCCCAAACTTCCCAGAGTTTGTTGTCGTGGGTTTGGTGGATGATGTTCAGATGGTTTATTATGACAGTAACACAAAGAAAGCAGAGCCCAAACAGGACTGGATGAACAAAGTGACAGAAGGAGACCCTAAGTACTGGGGAGGGACAGACTGGAAATTTTTCTGGGTGCCCAGCAGACCTTCAAAGGCAACATTGAAATCGTAAAGCAGCGCATGAACCAAACTGGAGGTTTGTCTTTCACTTTTCTTTGTTGACTAGATTTTTTCTTTATCCAGGTTGATTTTAACTGTAAAGAATATCAAAAAGGGTAAATAAGATTAGTTCCTATATTAGCTGTATTGTTTTTTCCTTTTTTGACTTTTCAACTAAAAAAATTGAACTGCAAAATTAACACTGACCAGTTTCATAAATCAAGTAATTACAAATTACAAATGAGCAAAATAAAATAGAACATAATATTGTGTTTTGGCACACAGTTTAAGTAGTAATAATATCGATCTTAAAGTCATGTTTTTCTTCTGAGCTCGTTGTAGTTTTCTCTTCCTGCTTCTGTTCATTTGTCACAGTCAGATTTGATCAGACATCCCACCAGCAGGGGGCAGTGTTTGGTCTGATGAGGCTCTGCTGCTCTGGGCCTGTTGAGAGACTGTTGTACATCCTCAGTCCCTATGGCCCATAGACTGTTCACAGTTATGACCCCACAACAACCACAGGACAGACACCACTAAAATCCACATGAGCCTGAGCTTTTAAAACACGTCTGTGTAACATTAGACGACAGTCCTCCTCTTTTACCAACAATCTAACACTTTGCTCAGTTTTTGTTCACTTTTTATGATGAAAGTTTACTTAAAATGTGTCTATTCCAAATGAGAGAAAACTTTGTCTATATTAACCGTTTTTTTGCAAATTGTTTTAGGTTAAACTTGATTCCTTCCAAACTCTCTTTTCTTTTCTTTCATTTATTTTACATTTTTATTCATATTTTCTAAACATTTATCCAGCCTAGTTGTTTCTAACAGACAGTAGAGTTTATTAAGAGTCAGGTTTTCACAGTAAATACAATAATATGATTGAAGTGATTTATCTGAGCCTAAATGTAGAAATGATTTTTTCATTAACTGTACGTGAAGAAGAGCATTATTATTGTTCAGATTTCATCCAAAACAGAAAAAATAATGTATAAATAATAATAATCCAGTCTTACTTTAGCTCTCTTCAGTTTAGTCTGCTCGATCTCTCACTGTACAAAGGTTTGATCAGATGCACTACCAGCAGGGGGCAGTGTGTATGAGGTCTGATGAGGCTCTGCTGCTCTTGCCACATAAAGGGCGCCCCCTATGGTCCCAAAACCAGAAGACGTCCCTAAGTCATCACGAGACTGACCTTAAAAACACTTCTATGTAACATTACACTTCAGTCTTCATCCTACAAGGAATTTTAGACAAATGTTATTAAGTTTATGTTGCCCATATTAACTCTGCAATAGTCTTATTATTTTTAAACATTTATCTCCCTGTTGTTGTTTCAGATTTTAAAAAGCATTACAACAGTCGACCAAGTTGTGTAAACTGGTTCAATATAGTTATTTATTTTCTCTTTTACCAACGTTTTTATCCATTCCTCTATTTTTTTTTTCAGTTACAACTCAACTTTTGATTTAGTTTTCACAAAGTATAAATAAACTCACTATATTACGTACTTCTTACTCCTCATTTTATCTTTACATTTTTCTTTTGATACAGTTGAGTTTTTTTATTTAGATATTATAACATTACACATCCTTAAACTCACCAGTTTTTGAGGATTTAACCTTTTCTTTGCAGTAGCTTTAGGTTCCTTCCTCTTTTTCCTTGTGTTTTCATCCATTCTTTCATTTTAGTTTACATTTTAATTCATATTTTCTAAACATTTATCCAGCCTCGTTGTTTCTAAACATAAACCACTCCCCAGAAAACTGTCAGATGTGTGTCTATATTAACATGTCGTCTGCAGTAGTTTAGGTTATTTCCTTCTTTTTTAAAACTTTCTCATCCTTAAATCTCTTTACATTTTTCATTCAACATATTTCCTTAAAATATCTGATATGTAATAAACGTACTTTCTTTCAGTGGAGTTTTATGTCACTAACTCTCCTATTTACTCCTCATTTGATACATTTTACATTCAGTATCACGTTGAGTTTTTTATTTAGATATTATAACATCACATCCTTAAACTCACCAGTCTGAGTATATCACCTTTTCTTTGCAGTAGCTTTAGGTTCCTTCCTCTTTTCCTTGCGTTCTCATCCGTTCTTTAATTTTAGTTTACATTTTTCATTCTATAATATGTCCCTGAAAACATGAATCTGTAGCAGCTGTTTTAAAATGACTCCCCATATAAAAAATCACCTCTTGTGTGAATGAACTTGTTATTTGCATCACAGTTATAGATTATCTCCTTCCTCTTTTATCAACTGTCTTATTCATTCCTCAGTTTGGTTTATATTTTTCATTCAATAATAACTTCAAACTTTTTATTCCAGTTGTGACAAAATGACGTGTTAGATTGAAACAAAGTCACCATATAGATTTAGTGTTTCCAGTATATTTGGATCATTTGTGGCTCTTATAACAGACCTATATTAATGAATCACTCTTCTCATTTCTCTCCTCAGTGTTGTCCGTTCTGCTCTTGTTCCTGTTGTGTAGTTTTAGGACAGTGTCTGTAGTTTCTCAGTGTAGACGCGTTAATAAAAGAGCTGCGCAGGTTTTTACTCAGTTTCCCATCCTGCACTGCACTGCCTCTGCCCGTCACCATGGGGACCACCGTCCGTCTCCGTGGCGACGGCCGGGGCAGTTAACACGAGGAGTTTTTGAGTTTGTGTGACTGTGGTTCAGTGATGTCTGTTTCTCTCAGGGACACACACATTTTGCAGGTTCATGTCGGCTGTGAATGGAACAGTGAGACCAACAGACTGACTGGACACTGGCAGGAAGGCTACGATGGAGAAGATTTCATTGCGTTTGACCTGGAGACACAAACATGGATCGCACCAAGACAAGAGGCCTTCATCACCAAACTCAAGTGGGACCAGAATGAAAGGGATGAAAGCCTATAGGAAAAACTACCCTCACCCCAGGAGTGTCCTGAGTGGCTGAAGAAGTACCTCAGTTATGGGAAGGACACTCTGATGAGAACAGGTAAAATCAACTCACCTGCTTCAGTTTTTTATTTCTCAAATTCACTCAAACAAACTCCTCTGACACAGTTCTCTCCTTTGTCACTGTCCTTTTGTGCCTCACTTTTTCCCCACAAAACTTGAAAAACTAAATATAAATGAGCAAATATTTATTTTGACGTCAAACCAAAAAGCAAAATATGATAAATTCATTTCATAATTTTAGATTATTACATAAATCATCATAAATCTCACTGAAATATTACAGTTTTGAATTTTGAGTGTAATTTTAATTAGTGTATAAGGAAAAATAATAATAATAATATTTCCTTTAACTAACCTATTTTCCTCTTGTTTTTGTATTTTTCCTCATCATTTCCTCTTTTTATGTTTTAGTTTGTAGTGTTTACACAAATATAAAATGAGTTTGTGATTTTGATTCTTCTGTGAAAAACATCACGATTTATGAAATATTCCCGATTATCGAGGCCATGACCAAACTACAGTGCAGTCCTTCAGTCACTTTGATTCACATCGACTGATCGACTCTAGTTTGTGAGCAGCTTTATAAAGTTAAAGTCACATATAAAATAGATTAAAAAGTTCTATTGTTTAGGGTTATGTCTTTTGGAGTGTTGATTCTCACTTTTATTGTCGAGGGGCTTTGTTCTTCCTCGGTTTCTTCTTATTATTATTTTTATCAGATCGACTGGCTCGGTGAAAACTGGCATCATCACAATGTCCAACAGCCACCTGCTCGACGGCGCCACCTAGAAAATTTTGAGATTTTCAAATTAATAGGGAGCTGACAAATATATTTTGCCGTAGTGACACAAAATTCGCACCAGTGATAGAGCTCATGGAGACAAGCAAAAAATAATATTATAGTGCTGCCCAATGACGGACAGGAAGTCGGCCATATTGGATTGAAAATTCCCCAATTTTTTCCCCGCCTCTTTTCAAAACTTATCTCGTCCCAGGTTTTTGGTCCAAATGAGCTCAGATTTCACATGTCACATATCAGACACATGGGGTTTCATATTGTATCCACGTTTTCGCCACACTCCACGCCGTTCGCCCGTACGCCGCCGCCGCCGAAAAACGCCTTAGTTTCCTGTTTTTTCGACGTACTCTCACGACCACGAGCATTGTCCTACAGAGCTCACATTCACATGACACGTGTGTGATTATAGCAGGTGTGGAATGAACTATAAAGTGTAATCAGAATGAACACTATAGCGCCCCCTACCATAGACGGGAATCATCAACATTATCGGATTCATACCAAATTTGGGGAATGAATTTGGGGCAGGACAAGGAGCAAAAGTCTATATTATGGGCATGGGAAATTTCTCACAACTGGCCACTAGGGGCGCAAAGACTCAAAAAAAAACAAAACATTGAAAAATATATTACTCGCACAAACTTTACCCGAGACATCTCAAATTCAAGTCACAGATGTTTCATGCCTCCATGAATGAAATGCACGATAAAGTCTAATAGCAATACACACTATAGCGCCCCCTACCATAGACATGAAACATCAACATTATCGGATTCCTAAAAAATTTGGGGAATCAATTTGGGGCAGGAAAAGGAGCAAAAAGTCGTATTATGGGTATAGACTATTTCTCACAATTGGCCACCAGGGGCGCAAAGACTCCAAAAAAAATAAAAAACATTGAAAAATATATTACTCGGACGAGCTTTGCACCAGACGTCTCACATTCAAATCACAGATGTTTCATCCGGTCATGAATGTAACGCACTATAAAGTCTAATCAAAATGAACACTATAGCGCCCCCTATCATAGACGTGAATCATCAACATTATCGGATTCCTAACAAATTTGGGGAACGAATTTGGGGCAGGAAAAGGAGCAAAAAATTATATTATGGGTATGGGACATTTCTCACAATTGGCCACCAGGGGCGCAAAGACTCCAAAAAAAAAAAAACATTGAAAAATATATTACTCGCACAAGCTTTGCCCGAGACATCTGAAATTCAAGTCACATATGTTTCATGTGGCCATAAATGAAATGCACTATAAAGTCTATTAGCAATACACACTATAGCGCCCCCTACCATAGACATGAAGCATCAACATTATCGGATTCCTAACAAATTTGGGGACTGACTTGGGTGCATGACAAGAAGCCAAAAATTGTATAATGGACATGGTTCATGTCTCACAGTTGGCCACCAGGGGCACAAAGACTCCAAAAATAATCATTAAAAAATCTCTTAGACATACAGGCATTGCCAGACAAAGCTCAAAATATTACCTCGGGTGCAGATTCCAAACAGGAAAAGATCTAAGAAAAAAGTACATGGAGACTACACAGAATAGCGCCCACTATAATACACGTGAATGAAACAACTTTGTCTGATTGGCATGAAACTTGGGAAGATAATTGTAGGCCTGAAAATGAACCAAAAAGTAAATTACAGTATACCTGTATTTTGCAGACTTGTATTATGCAGGTGTGAGTGGTGTATGAGCAGAGAAGAGTGTGGGTCAAATATTGTGGGTAACATCTCAGTACAGTTTACCATTATTTGATAATAATAATGTGAATAGTAATAATTCACACAAATAATGTTAACTGCACTTCAAAATAAAAATTAAGAAAATAAAAATAATAAGTACAAGTAAATTAATGTACTAAATAATAATAATAATAATATATAAATAAATAAAATGAATCAATAAATCAATAGTAATAATAATAAATGCTAAGTAAGGAAAGTAGAAAAAGCAAGAAACTAAATAAAAAAGAAAAATAATAGTAGATAGAGAACAGAAATTACTAAGAATTTGGGAGAGAAAAAAAGTAAACACATACATACCTACATACATGCGTACATAGTAGTAATTATAGGGTAGGATAAGTGTAGAAGAGGAGGGTGGGAGAGGTGAGAAAAGGGAGAGAAAGTAGAAACAGAAAATAAAACATCATACAAAAGTGATGACTAATTTGAGAGGAATGCTGTAAGCGGGGAGTTGATGGAGAGGAGTCTAAATTGGTACGACTGGATGAGGAGGGTGTATTTTCAACAGTGATGTGGTCCAGAAGAAGGTTTTTCCAGCCTAACACACTCCTCTTGTCTCCTCTCCCAGAGCTCCCCACTATCTCCCTCCTGCAGAAGTCTCCCTCGTCCCCGGTCACCTGCCACGCCACAGGTTTCTACCCCAGCAGTGCCATGCTGTTCTGGACTAAAGATGGACACGAGCTCTCTGAGGGCGTGGACCCCGGGGAGATCCTGCCCAACAACGACGGGACCTTCCAGAAGAGTGTGGAGCTGGACGTGTCCTCGATCCCACCTGGAGACTGGGGCAAGCACCACTGTGTGTTCCAGCTGTCTGGATTCAAAGAGGACATCCTCACTACACTGGACAAAGCTGTGATCAAGACCAATGGTGAGACTGGAGTTATTTTGTTTTTACGTTCTTCAACAGCTTAATCATAGTCATCCTCCAATTCCCAAAAGTCTGGAGGTGGTCAGTCTGATACACCACCAGACAAACATGTGGACACACCTCCTCCTTCAATGTCTTTTTCTTCGTTTACCAACAAATAAAAAAGTCACTAAAAAGAATTATAAATAACAATATTTTGTGTGTTACATTTTACAGAGAAGTCCAACACTTCTCTGTTCATCATTGCTGCTCTGGTCGGTCTCTGTCTGGCTGTGGTGGCTGCTCTTGGGTTTGTCCTGTACAAGAAGAAGGCCGGTAAGACCAAACTGCATTTATCCACTATGTTATAATTTATTCTGTAAATCCACAAAATGTAATTAACTGAGTTCTGTTGTTATTGTTGCAGCCAAGCGCCCCCCAAGCCGTAAGTGAACATTTGAACAAGTTTACCATCGTTCTAATACAGACCCTTTTCTTATATCACATAATTAAATATCATTTGATTGTGATTGTAAAACTGTGACTGTTTCTTTGCAGCTGTGAATGAACCAGGGGTCGAGGAGGAGCTTAATCCGAAGTGAGTGAACACAACAGTAGTGAATATGAGATTTCCCTCAAAATAAACATCTCTGTAGGGCTATTTATGGCTTAAGAAGTAATGTCTGCATGTTTTTATCATCCTCAAGTGTTTTATGAAACTAATCTAGCCACAAAGTGATAAAACAATTTACATTTTGTGCTAATCTCAAGCCTGGATAGATGGGAGAAGGTTACACGAGGTAGGGCATCCAGGTTAAAATATAGTGTACTTCAAATCAAGAAAAGACAAAGAACCCTGGTAGAACACAAACATTTGTCAAGGACATCCCAAAACCTCAAAAACACAAAGGGAAGAATGTTTATTATTTGAAATTCTGAAATTCTGAAGTTTAATTTCTATTTTGTGTTCACAGATCTTAAACCATGTGCAGGAGGAGTGGGGTTTTCCAGTTGGATGCACTTGTTATTCTCAGATGTCATAAACTTTTACAAACCGGATTGATGCTTTAGGCTTTCAAAAATGATTACTTATTTTCACTATGCAATTTACAGATGCTAAATTTGCTTTCAAATAGAGCTCAGTTAGTCAGAACATTACAAATTTATGTTGACCTTGTTTTTGCTGATAGTCAAAGCATCAATCTGTTTTCCAGTTGTTCCTTCATTCATTTGTCTGGCTTTATTAACCATATTCACAATAGTTACAATAGTGGTTTCTGGTGAAGGGGATTCTTGGTTCATTATCTACAGTTTTTTTGCAAATCGATTGACTTGTAAATGATATCTTAAAATACACCATCTACATATGTGAAAGGAGGGTAGATTAAAAACAAAAGTACCAAAAGGCTAATACTGCCTTTTCAGAGATGTGACCTAATTATAATGAAGTCTCACTGGAGTTTTAAACAGACGTAGAAAATAAACTCAAACTGTACAAAGCGGATTAGATCAGATATAAACTAAACTGTATCAAATGCAGTATTTTTGAAGCCGATATTCAAGAGACATGTTCAGATGGTTCTGTATAAGAGTCGTGTGCCACTCGGAAACATAATTAAACAGATGTGGAGAGTCTTAAGTAAAATGGTTCCCTGAAAACAGTTTGATCATGAAGAAGAGAATCCTACAGTCGTCATGATTATTTATCAAAGATGTAAATATGTTTATATAGATTTTTGGATGGTTTTACTTTTGAAATGTGAAGTAGTTTAGAGTTTTTTTTAATTCTGGGGGATTGTCGTTTTAAAATATAGTCTCACAGTTGGGATAGAACTTGATTTGATTTTTGTGAAGCTGAAATCGCTCTGCTTTCCATGATCTGCTTTTGTTCTGCTGTTGGGATTTTAAATTAAAATTCCCAACTTCAAATGTGGTTGTCGTATTTTGATTTCTTTATTTGTCTGTATTTCAGTTCAAAAAAGTGCTGCTGATTAACACTGTGTGAATGTATGGATGTTATGATTTAATATTTGACCTGGAACAATTATGGAAAATGGAAACTAATGATCACCCCAAAAAGTTCACAATGGGCCAATCCTCCAGCTAGTTACTCCCAGTGAGCCACAGACAGGTTGTACATTTCTGTATTAAAGTGTAGGCTCAGGACAGAGGGGATATCCGGCCTAAATGTGAAAGAAAATACATGTCAGGTCTATTGTGGTAAAGTTTGTGAAGCCCACAGTGGCAGAGCAGGTGGACTGGGGCCAATGCAGCTGGATTTACACGAAACATACACGACTGTTCTGCTTTGAGCTGATTACAGTGGTGCAAAGTGAACAAAAGCTCTAAAGAACAGAGTTATGATCTGATAAATGTCATTAAAGTGATGATGACATTTGAGCATCGGTCCATTCTGACTGACGCTCACGTGAAGGAACTGCTCCGAGTGGAAACAACTGAACACAGACCTGATGTGCAGAGGATTAGTGAAAACAAGAGATGCCAGAAATCCTCCTGAGATTATCCTCCCATCAGTCCAACAAGGAAAGAAAATCTGTGATGTAGTTTGTAAAAAACACCTGACTGAGCATGAGTGTGTTCATATTTTAATATTCCATCAGTTTACATTATACAGGCCCCGTGTGTGTTTGAGAAGTGTGTTCAGGAGGTGTGTGTCAGAGAGAGACAGAAGAAGATAAAGAGAAAATGTGTGTGTGATAGAGAGATTTAAAGAGAAGAGAAAGAGAGAGAGAGAGAGAGGGAGAAAGAGAGTGTGTGTGATAGAGTGAGAGAAAGAGAGAGAGCAGAGAGACAGAGATAAAGAGAGAAAATGTGTGAGAGAAGAGAAAGGGAAGAGAGAGAGAGAAAAAGAGACAGAAGGAAAGAGAGAGAGAAAGAGAGGGAGAGAGAAAGAGAGAGAAAGAAAAATTGTGAGAGAAAGAGAGAGGGAAGAGAGAGAGAAAGAGAGAAGGAGAAAAGAGAGAGAAAGAGAGAGACAGAAGAAGATAAAGAGAAAATGTGTGTGTGATAGAGAGAGAGAAAGAGAGAGGGATAAAGAGGGAGAGAGAGAGAAAGAAAGAGAGAGAGAGAGAAGAAAGAGAAAGAGAGAGAGAGAAGGAGAAAGAGGGATAAAGAGGGAGAGAGAGAGAAAGAAAGAGAGAGAGGAGAGAGAGAGAGAGGAGAAAGAGTGAGAGAAAGAGAGATATAGAGAGAGAGGTAGAAAGAGAGAGTGAGAGAAAGAGAGAGCGAGATAAAGAAAAAGAGAGATAGAAAGAGGGAGAGAGGGAAAGAGAGAGAGAGAGAGAGAGAGAGAGAGAAAGAGAGAGAGAGAGAACTAGAGAGAAAGAGAGAGAGGGAGAGAAAGGTACAGAGAGAGAGAGAGAGAGATGAGAGAGAAAAAGAGAGAGAAGGATAGAGAGAACTAGAGAGAAAGAGAGAGAGGGAGACAGAGAGAGAGGGAGAGAGAAAGAAAGAGAGAGAGAAAAAGAGAGAAATAGAGAGAAAGAATGAGAGAGAGAGATAAAAAGAGAGAGAGAAAGAGAAAGAGGAATGTGTGTGATAGAGTGAGAGAAAGAGAGAGAAATCGAGAGAGAGAGGCAGAGGCAGAGAGAAAGAGAGAGAGAGAAAGAGAGAGAGAGAGAGAGAGAGAAGAAAGAGAGAGAGAAAGAATTAGAGAGAGAGAGAAAGAGAGAGAGGTATGTGTGTGATAGAGTGAGAGAAAGAGAGAGAGAAAGAGAGAGAGAGACAGAGGCAAAGAGAGAGAAAGAGAGAGAGAGGAAGAAAGAGAGAAAGAGAGCGAGAGAGAGAAAGAAAGAGAGAGAGAGGTAGAAAGAGAGAGAGGTAATAAGAGAGAAAGAAAAAGAGAGAGAGAAAGAGAGAGAGACGGAGAGAGAGAGAAAACACTTTGAACACACAAAACACACACACAGAACTTAGTAACAGCTTAATAATGTCATTTTGAACGTATCTTTTTAACTTTAAGACGATTGTAGTGGCCATTTCTTCAGCTTTAATAAAATATATTTCACAGCTTTAAACAAAATAATATTTACAATAACTTCTTCTGGGTGTATGTCTCTCACATTCATAAGACAGGATGATTTTTACTGGACAGTTAGAAACCACAGTGTTGTAAATGCCATCAGAAGTACAGCCTGTTTGTGAAATAATAATAAATTGATCAAAATAGACAGTGAGTGGTGCCACAAACAGGGACAGTGATGTAGTGATTGGCAGTGTTTGCATGTTCTCCCTGTGTCTGGGTGATGTCCTTTGAGTATTCTGGTTTACCTGATCAACCTGAACATCCACAATAGACGACTCCTCCAGCTAAAGTCGTCCTGACCGAGCCTCAGTCCAGATCTGGAGATGGTCCCTGGTTCTGCACTGCTGTGGCCCCTGCTCCTGACAGCAGCATTGAAGCAGCATTGACCTGAGTGGACAGGGACAGTCAAGTATATCTTAAACTTAACTTGGCCTTCTTTTTCTCACATTGGTTGAGCGCTTTATAACATCAAGTTGTAGTTTTATGCTAAATTTCAATCATTAGTTCATCATATCCACTTTGACACATTGGGGGTGGAGTTTAGTGAAAGTTAATTTGGTAACTGGGCACTGTATGAAATGTGAGAGCCCAAGTGCTCTCATTGTGTTTCCCTGTTTAAATAAAGAGAAAGAAAGAAGAAAGAAAGGCTTTTTAGTGTGGTGAACTCCATCGACACATATAAAACCAGCACATTTTAGACGCTCTTGCACTTTTCACTCCTTCTGTTTTTGCTCTTGTTTGTGAGTTTTTATGCAGTGGAACAAATATATTTATAAGAGATCAACCAATATGTTTTTTTTTTCATGGCCGATGTCGATTGTTTAGAATCAGAGTCACCGATGGCTCATAAGATCTGCTCATATTTTGGATTATTTTCCCCAAATTCTATCATTTAAACTGACTAGAACCACCCACAGCCCTGTTTTACTACACACTGGATTACAGAGCAGTGGAGTCATGTTTTGTGCAGTTGTCTTTTCGCACTGGAGTGTTCAAATAAGAATATGCATGTTCTTTAGGCGTCTGGTCGGCTCAAACCAAATATCGGCCTCTGCTGGAGATTTAAGGCCGATAGTTGATATGTTAAAAACTGCAAAATATCGGCATATCCATCTGTCTTCATGTGATGTGTATAAATTAACTAGTTAAATCTGTAGTTGTGGTGATATTTTTGGAGCATTTTGTTTTGTGTAAGTGACAAACAGCAGCACTGATCATCCTCCTTCAATAATAACACTGTGTTGGTTATCACTGGAGGTGGCCTGTCTTTTGTCTTTCAATCCAATCTACTTTTTATGGAGGCAATAGGACAATTGATAAACTGTTTCTAAAGTGTCCTTAGCAACAAAAATGATGCTACACAGTGAAAAAAAATCTTTCTTTGTTAAACTCCACTGGGCTTCATTAAAAACAACACATACAATGAAAAAATAAAACAGTGGCTTAACTTACAATTTATATACAAATCATTTACTTGTAATTATTCGTAATTGTTGTTAATGATGTATATGACAGGTTGGTCTGCTCATTCTACTGAAACACAGTTAAGATCATTATATTTAAGATTTTACATTACATTACATTTTTTACCCCCTTTTTTAGGTTTAAAATTGTACTTCCTGTTTGGAGATCATGACATCACACTAGGGAACTTCATAACTATTACCTAGCAACCATGTAGTATACAGGTCCCAAACTCCTCTAATGTTCACAGAAATTATTTTGGATGAATAAAGATATAAGAAAACACATTTATTTTGTTGAAATAATGTGTTTCTTATGTGTAAATTGTGCCAAACTTTTGGATAGAAGTCTCCCTGGTGATGTCATCCATTTGCTTTAGGATTCTCTAGTTTCTGTCATTTTCAGCATGTTTTTCATCTTTTCTTTGTAAGTATCAGGCTGAGGGTCCAGAGCTGCAGGTAGGTTCTGGGTTGGAGGCAGCAGCTTCCACAAATAACGACAGAGGCTCCTGGACACAGAACAAAGCAACTGTAGAACAAAAAACACTGAAAAAAGTGAACTTGTCTTGTGGAGCCAAACACATCTCTATGAAGTAGTTTGACAGTATGGTGAGGAGAGTTTCAACGACAAACTGGTATATGAGGGACATTCCAGGTGCTCCCGCTGTCAGATCAGGTGAGTGACGCCCAGGTGAGAGGAGAGGCAGACGACACAGAAGAGAGACAACAGGAAGAACAGCAGAAGAGAGGATCCTGACACAATGGCACAAAAACAAGCAGCAAAACAAGTCTTTTTGGGGAAATAAAAGCTCCATTAACTGAATAAATGAAAGGACAATTTGATTTTCTTTATTTAAGCCAAAAAACATACTGATACTCAATGTTTCACTATAACACAAACCCTGAATAAATAAATATATATACATAAAACAGACTCACAATGTTCCTTTCATCTCAGTGTGAGGCTAAAGACAGTTTTATATTACAAACAAACTGCTGTTCAACACAGCCTCAGCTCGGCTTCATTTGTTCAACTTGAGCACGTTTCATGGTAAACTAAAGTCTGTAAAGTGAAAGGACTCAGTATCTGGTGTTACATTTCTGACATCAACAACATTTTAGTTTAAAGGTGAAACACGAGGTCTATACTCAGCAAATCAGTCACATCTGCTCCTAAATATGTACTTCATCTTATACCTACTACTGTGGTGTTACCAAGAGACTATTAGTCCATAGGAAACTTGGAGAACACAGTAGACTTACTTACACATGATAATAAGGTAGGATAAAACAGCCTACTCCTATTCAACCTCTCATTTGTCAAGTGCTCATACAGAGGCAAACATGCATATTACTGTAAGTGGATGTGAACAGATTGTGTGTCTGCTGCTCTAGTCTACTCCAGGGAAATACTTCAAGGCTCTGAAAGTCCAGTGAGCCTCGTTTTGACTGAATTAGACAATCATTTAAGACTTGATAAATAAACTATAGCCTAGTCTACTGCACTCAGGTAATAGTCTAGCATAGCTCTTCTCAAATGTGAGGGAACAATAAATGAGCAAAAGCAGCTTCCCATCACTTATTCAAATGCTGATGTGCTGACATTACTGACACTATTAATGACCCAAAACACGCCATATCAGTGTGAAAACAGTGAAACATTAGAAACGACGCCATCAAAATGACTTTCACTTTCGTTTCTAACCTTTCAGAGTCACATTTACCCAGATACTGAATTATGATTGGTGGAAATAGAGTAAATAGGCCGCACCCACTCGCCAGCCCTCTCTGGTCTTATAGGTTTACGCGCTCCTCTGGTGACTTGTTCTGGTCCCGGGGCACTTGGTTCGGTTTAGTCCGTATCATGAGGAGACTTGTTGGGCCACAGTTCACCATGAAGCCCTGCGTGAGTCTGCTTGTTTTGGGAATGCTCCTACACGGCGCCTCTTCAGGTGAGTACACTCATTTTTGTATAAAAAACACGAGTTATGTCAAAGTTTATGACGTTTATGATGTTAAGTTTTTGTCTGTTGGGACGTTGTTGCTGAATCAAATAAGAGCTCTTTATTTTTGTCCAAATCTAAACCTTTAAATGATAATTAGGCCTAGTTTTAGTGATGTGACTATTTGCAGCACCATTACTATCTATTAATGTGTTTTTCTTTTTCACAGTGACACACTCCATGAAGTATTTCTACACTGCATCGTCTCAAGTCCCAAACTTCCCAGAGTTTGTTGGTGTGGGTTTGGTTGATGATGTTCAGATGGTTCATTATGACAGTAACACAAAGAAAGCAGAGCCCAAACAGGACTGGATGAAACATGCCACAGATGACGACCCTCGGTACTGGGACATAGAGACTGGAAATTTTCTGGGTGCCCAGCAGGTCTTCAAAGGCAACATTGAAACCGTAAAGCAGCGCATGAACCAAACTGGAGGTTTGTCTTTCACTTTTCTTTGTTGACTAGATTTTTTCTTTGTCCAGGTTGATTTAACTGTAAAGAATATCAAGAAGAGTAAATAAGATTCGTTTTATATTAGCTGTATCTTTTTTTCCTTTTTGACTTTTCAACTAAAACAAATAGAATAACTAATAAATATCAACCACTTTCATAAATCAAGTAATTACAAATACAAATGAACAAAATAATATAGAACGTAATATTGTTGTTCTGGCACACAGTTTAAGTAGTAATAATATCGATCTTAAAGACATGTTTTTCTTCTGAGCTCGTTGTAGTTTTCTCTTCCTGCTTCTGTTCATTTGTCACAGTCAGATTTGATCAGACATCCCACCAGCAGGGGGCAGTGTTTGGTCTGATGAGGCTCTGCTGCTCTGGGCCTGTTGAGAGACTGTTGTACATCCTCAGTCCCTATGGCCCATAGACTGTTCACAGTTATGACCCCACAACAACCACAGGACAGACACCACTAAAATCCACATGAGCCTGAGCTTTTAAAACACGTCTGTGTAACATTAGACGACAGTCCTCCTCTTTTACCAACAATCTAACACTTTGCTCAGTTTAGTTCACTTTTTATGATGAAAGTTTACTTAAAAAGTGTCTATTACAAAATGACTTTCTAGAATGAGAAAACTTTGTCTATATTAGCCCGTTTTTTGCAAATTGTTTTAGGTTAAACTCGATTCCTTCCAAACTCTCTTTTCTATTCTTTCATTTTATAGTTTACATTTTTATTCATATTTTCTAAACATTTATCCAGCCTAGTTGTTTCTAACAGACAGTAGAGAGTTTATTAAGAGTCAGGTTTTCACAGTAAATACAATAATATGATTGAAGTGATTTATCTGAGCCTAAATGTAGAAATTATTTTTTCATTAACTGTAGGTGAAGAAGAGCATTATTATTGTTCAGATTTCATCCAAAACAGAAAAAATAATGTATAAATAATAATAATCCAGTCTTACTTTAGCTCTCTTCACTTTAGTCTGCTCGATCTCTCACTGTACAAAGGTTGATCAGATGCACTACCAGCAGGGGGCAGTGTGTATGAGGTCTGATGAGGCTCTGCTGCTCTTGCCACATAAAGGGCGCCCCCTATGGTCCCAAAACCAGAAGACGTCCCTAAGTCATCACGAGACTGACCTTTAAAAACACTTCTATGTAACATTACACTTCAGTCTTCATCCTACAAGGAATTTTAGACAAATGTTATTAAGTTTATGTTGCCCATATTAACTCTGCAATAGTCTTATTATTTTTAAACATTTATCTCCCTGTTGTTGTTTCAGATTTTAAAAAGCATTAAACAGTCGACCAAGTTGTGTAAACTGGTTCAATATAGTTATTTATTTTCTCTTTTACCAACAACGTTTTATCCATTCCTCTATTTTGTTTCAGTTACAACTCAAACTTTTATTTAGTTGTTCCAAAGTATAAATAAACTCACTATATTACGTACTTCTTACTCCTCATTTTATCTTTACATTTTTCTTTTGATACAGTTGAGTTTTTATTTAGATATTATAACATTACATCCTTAAACTCACCAGTTTGAGGATTTAACCTTTTCTTTGCAGTAGCTTTAGGTTCCTTCCTCTTTTCCTTGTGTTTTCATCCATTCTTTCATTTTAGTTTACATTTTAATTCATATTTTCTAAACATTTATCCAGCCTCGTTGTTTCTAAACATAAACCACTCCCCAGAAAACTGTCAGATGTGTGTCTATATTAACATGTCGTCTGCAATAGTTTAGGTTATTTCCTTCTTTTTTTAAACTTTCTCATCCTTAAATCTCTTTACATTTTTCATTCAACATATTTCCTTAAAATATCCGATTACTTTCTTTCAGTGGAGTTTTATGTCACTAACTCTCCTATTTACTCCTCATTTGATACATTTTTACATTCAGTATCACGTTGAGTTTTTATTTAGATATTATAACATCACATCCTTAAACTCACCAGTCTGAGTATATCACCCTTTTCTTTGCAGTAGCTTTAGGTTCCTTCCTCTTTTCCTTGCGTTCTCATCCGTTCTTTAATTTTAGTTTACATTTTTTCATTCTATAATATGTCCCTGAAAACATGAATCTGTAGCAGCTGTTTTAAAATGACTCCCCATATAAAAAAATCACCTCTTGTGTGAATGAACTTGTTATTTGCATCACAGTTATAGATTATCTCCTTCCTCTTTTATCAACTGTCTTATTCATTCCTCAGTTTGGTTTATATTTTTCATTCAATAATAACTTCAACTTTTATTCAGTTGTGACAAAACGACGTGTTAGATTGAAACAAAGTCACCATATAGATTTAGTGTTTCCAGTATATTTGGATCATTTGTGGCTCTTATAACAGACCTATATTAATGAATCACTCTTCTCATTTCTCTCCTCAGTGTTGTCCGTTCTGCTCTTGTTCCTGTTGTGTAGTTTTAGGACAGTGTCTGTAGTTTCTCAGTGTAGACGCGTTAATAAAGAGCTGCGCAGGTTTTTACTCAGTTTCCCATCCTGCACTGCACTGCCTCTGCCCGTCACCATGGGGACCACTCCGTCTCCGTGGCAACGCCGGGGCAGTTAACACGAGGAGTTTTGAGTTTGTGTGACTGTGGTTCAGTGATGTCTGTTTCTCTCAGGGACACACATTTATCAGAACATGTACGGCTGTGAATGGGACAGTGAGACCAACAGAGTCACGGGATATTACCAGTTTGGCTACGATGGAGATGATTTCATTGCGTTTGACCTGGAGACAAAAACATGGATCGCACCAAGACAAGAGGCCTTCATCACCAAACTCAAGTGGGACCAGAATGAAGCCTACAATGTTGGCAGAAAACACTACCTCACCCAGATCTGTCCTGAGTGGCTGAAGAAGTACGTCAGTTATGGGAAGGACACTCTGATGAGAACAGGTAAAATCAACTCACCTGCTTCAGTTTTTTATTTCTCAAATTCACTCAAACAAACTCCTCTGACACAGTTCTCTCCTTTGTCACTGTCCTTTTGTGCCTCACTTTTTCCCCACAAAACTTGAAAAACGAAATATAAATGAGCAAATATTTATTTTGACGTCAAACCAAAAGCAAAATGTGATAAATTCATTTCATAATTTTATCATATTACATAATCATCATAAATCTCACCTGAATATCACAATTTTGAATTTTGAGTGTAATAAGTGAAAATAGTTTAGCATTTTAATAATAGTAATAAACAAAAGGAAAAATAAAATAAAAATAAAATAATAATAATAATTCCTTTAACTAACCTATTTTCCTCTTGTTTTAGTATTTTTACTTATCATTTCCTCTTTTTATGTTTTGTTTGTAGTGTGTCCACAAATATTAAATGAGTTTTGTGATTTTGATTCTTCTGTGAAAAACATCACGATTTATGAAATATTCCCGATTATCGAGGCCATGACCAAACTACAGTGCAGTCCTTCAGTCACTTTGATTCACATCGACTGATCGACTCTAGTTTGTGAGCAGCTTTATAAAGTTAAAGTCACATATAAAATAGATTAAAAAGTTCTATTGTTTAGGGTTATGTCTTTTGGAGTGTTGGTTCTCACTTTTATTGGCGAGGGGCTTTGTTCTTCCTCGGTTTCTTCTTATTATTATTTTTATCAGATCGACTGGCTCGGTGAAAATTGGCATCACCACAATGTCCAACAGCCACCTGCTCGACGGCGCCACCTAGAAATTTTGAGATTTTCAAATTAATAGGGAGCTGACAAATATATTTTGCCGTAGTGACACAAAATTCACACCAGTGATAGAGCTCATGGAGACAAGCAAAAAATAATATATAGTGCTGCCCAATGACGGACAGGAAGTCGGCCATATTGGATTGAAAATTCGCCAATTTTTTCGCCGCCTCTTTTCAAAACTTATCTCGTCCCAGGTTTTTGGTCCAAATGAGCTCAGATTTCACATGTCACATATCAGACACATGGGGTTTCATATTGTATCCACGTTTTCGCCACACTCCACGCCGTTCGCCCGTACGCCGCCGCCGCCGAAAAAGACCTTAGTTTCCTGTTTTTTCGACGTACTCTCACGACCACGAGCATTGTCCTACAGAGCTCACATTCACATGACACGTGTGTGATTATAGCAGGTGTGGAATGAACTATAAAGTGTAATCAGAATGAACACTATAGCGCCCCCTACCATAGACGTGAATCATCAACATTATCGGATTCATACCAAATTTGGGGAATGAATTTGGGGCAGGAAAAGGAGCAAAAATTTATATTATGGGCATGGGACATTTCTCAAAAATGGCCACTAGGGGCGCAAAGACTCAAAAAAAACCAAAAAACATTGAAAAATATATTACTCGCACAAGCTTTGCCCGAGACATCTCAAATTCAAGTCACAGATGTTTCATGCCTCCATGAATGAAATGCACGATAAAAGTCTAAAAGCAATACACACTATAGCGCCCCCTACCATAGACATGAAACATCAACATTATCGGATTCCTAAAAAATTTGGGGAATCAATTTGGGGCAGGAAAAGGAGCAAAAAGTCGTATTATGGGTATAGACTATTTCTCACAATTGGCCACCAGGGGCGCAAAGACTCCAAAAAAAAAAAAAAAAAAACATTGAAAAATATATATTACGCACGAGCTTTGCACCAGACGTCTCACATTCAAATCACAGATGTTTCATCCGGTCATGAATGTAACGCACTATAAAGTCTAATCAAAATGAACACTATAGCGCCCCCTATCTTAGACGTGAATCATCAACATTATCGGATTCCTAACAAATTTGGGGAACGAATTTGGGGCAGGAAAAGGAGCAAAAAATTATATTATGGGTATGGGACATTTCTCACAATTGGCCAACAGGGGCGCAAAGACTCCAAAAAAAAAACCATTGAAAAATATATTACTCGCACAAGCTTTGCCCGAGACATCTGAAATTCAAGTCACATATGTTTCATTTGGCCATAAATGAAATGCACTATAAAGTCTATTAGCAATACACACTATAGCGCCCCCTACCATAGACATGAAGCATCAACATTATCGGATTCCTAAAAAATTTGGGGACTGACTTGGGTGCATGACAAGAAGCCAAAAATTATATAATGGACATGGTTCATGTCTCACAGTTGGCCACCAGGGGCACAAAGACTCCAAAAATAATCATTAAAAAATCTCTTAGACGCACAGGCATTGTCAGACAAAGCTCAAAATATTACCTTCGGGTGCAATTCCAAACAGGAAAAGATCTAAAGAAAAAAGTACATGGAGACTACACAGAATAGCGCCCACTATAATACACGTGAATGAAACAACTTTGTGATTGGCATGAAACTTGGGAAGATAATTGTAGGCCTGAAAATGAACCAAAAAAGTAAATTACAGTATACCTGTATTTTGCAGACTTGTATTATGCAGGTGTGAGTGGTGTATGAGCAGAGAAGAGTGTGGGTCAAATATTGTGTAATATCTCAATACAGTTTACCATTATTTGACAATAATAATGTGAATAGTAATAATTCACACAAATAAAGTTAACTGCACTTCAAAATAAAATGAAGAAAATAAAAATAATAAGTACAAGTAAATGATGTACTAAATAATAATAATAATAATAATAATATATAAATAAATAAAATGAATCAATAAATCAATAGTAATAATAATAAATGCTAAGTCAGGAAAGTTGAAAAAGCAAGAAACTAAAAAAAAAAAAATAATAGTAGAGATAGAGAACAGAAATTACTAAGAATTTGGGAGAGAAAAAAAAGTAAAAACACATACATACCTACATACATGCGTACATAGTAGTAATTATAGGGTAGGATAAGTGTAGAAGAGGAGGGTGGGAGATGTGAGAAAAGGGAGAGAAAGTAGAAACAGAAAATAAAACATCATACAAAAGTGATGACTAATTTGAGAGGAATGCTGTAAGTGGGGAGTTGATGGAGAGGAGTCTAAATTGGTACGACTGGATGAGGAGGGTGTATTTTCAACAGTGATGTGGTCCAGAAGAAGGTTTTTCCAGCCTAACACCCTCCTCTTGTCTCCTCTCCCAGAGCTCCCCACTATCTCCCTCCTGCAGAAGTCTCCCTCGTCCCCGGTCACCTGCCACGCCACAGGTTTCTACCCCAGCAGTGCCATGCTGTTCTGGACTAAAGATGGACACGAGCTCTCTGAGGGCGTGGACCCCGGGGAGATCCTGCCCAACAACGACGGGACCTTCCAGAAGAGTGTGGAGCTGGACGTGTCCTCGATCCCACCTGGAGACTGGGGCAAGCACCACTGTGTGTTCCAGCTGTCTGGAGTCAAAGAGGACATCCTCACTACACTGGACAAAGCTGTGATCAGGACCAATGGTGAGACTGGAGTTATTTTGTTTTTACGTTCTTCAACAGCTTAATCATAGTCATCCTCCAATTCCCAAAAGTCTGGAGGTGGTCAGTCTGATACACCACCAGACAAACATGTGGACACACCTCCTCCTTCAATGTCTTTTTCTTCATTTAACAACAAATTAAAAAGTCACTAAAAAGAATAACAATATTTTGTGTGTTACATTTTACAGAGAAGTCCAACACTTCTCTGATCATCATTGCTGCTGTGGTCGGTCTCTGTGTGGCTGTGGTGGCTGCTCTTGGGTTTGTCCTGTACAAGAAGAAGGCCGGTAAGACCAAACTGCATTTATCCACTATTTTATCATTTATTCTGTAAATCCACAAAATGTAATTAACTGAGTTCTGTTGTTATTGTTGCAGCCAAGCGCCCTCCAAGCCGTAAGTGAACATTTGAACAAGTTTACCATCGTTCTAATACAGAGCCTTTTCTTATATCACATAATTAAATATCATTTAATTGTGATTGTAAAACTGTGACTGTTTCTTTGCAGCTGTGAATGAACCAGGGGTCGAGGAGGAGCTTAATCCGAAGTGAGTGAACACAACAGTAGTTAATATGAGATTTCCCTCAAAATAAACATCTCTGTAGGGCTATTTATGGCTTAAGAAGTAATGTCTGCATGTTTTTATCATCCTCAAGTGTTTTATGAAACTAATCTAGCCACAAAGTAATAAAACAATTTACATTTTGTGCTAATCTCAAGCCTGGATAGATGGGAGAAGGTTACACGAGGTAGGGCATCCAGGTTAAAATATAGTGTACTTCAAATCAAGAAAAGACAAAGAACCCTGGTAGAACACAAACATTTGTCAAGGACATCCCAAAACCTCAAAAACACAAAGGGAAGAATGTTTATTATTTGAAATTCTGAAATTCTGAAGTTTAATTTCTATTTTGTGTTCACAGATCTTAAACCATGTGCAGGAGGAGTGGGGTTTTCCAGTTGGATGCACTTGTTATTCTCAGATGTCATAAACTTTTACAAACCGGATTGATGCTTTAGGCTTTCAAAAATGATTACTTATTTTCACTATGCAATTTACAGATGCTAAATTTGCTTTCAAATAGAGCTCAGTTAGTCAGAACATTACAAATTTATGTTGAACTTGTTTTTGCTGATAGTCAAAGCATCAATCTGTTTTCCAGTTGTTCTTCATTCATTTGTCTGGCTTTATTAACCATATTCACAATAGTTACAATAGTGGTTTCTGGTGAAGGGGATTCTTGGTTCATTATCTACAGTTTTTTTGCGTATCGATTGACTTGTAAATGATATCTTAAAATACACCATCTACATATTTGAAAGGAGGGTAGATTAAAAACAAAAGTAACAAAAGGCTAATACTGCCTTTTCAGAGATGTGACCTAATTATAATGAAGTCTCACTGGAGTTTTAAACAGACGTAGAAAATAAACACAAACTGTACAAAGCGGATTAGATCAGATATAAACTAAACTGTTTCAAATGCAGTATTTTTGAAGCCGATATTCAAGAGACATATTCAGAGGTTCTGTATAAGAGTCGTGTGCCACTTGGAAACATAATTAAATAGATGTGGAGAGTCTTAAGTAAAAACAGTTTGATCATGAAGAAGAGAATCCTACAGTCGTCATGATTATTTATCAAAGATGTATATATGGGTTTTAATGGAGTTTAGGAGATTTAATTTTGAAGTATGAAGTAGATTATAAATATATAATGTGTGATTTTTGGGGGCTTCTGGTTTTAAAATATTATTATTATTGTAGTGTCAAAGTTGGGATAGAATGTGTTTTGATTTTTGTGAAACTGAAATTGCACTGCTTTCCATCTTTTGCTTTTGTTCTACTGTTTGGATTTTAAATAAAAATTCCCAACTTTAAAACGTGGTTGTCCAACTTCATTTCTTGATTTATATGTATTTCCGTTGAAAAATGTGCTACTGATTAACACTGTATGAACTGGATCTTATGATTTAATAACTGACCTGGTGCAATTATGGAAAATAATGCAAAAGGACCAAAAAGTTCACAATAAGCTAATCCTCCATCTTTTTACTACTTGTGAGCCCAAGTCCCGACAGGCTGTACATGTCTGTATTACAGTGTGGGTCAAATGCACTGATTTATTTTAGATAATTCATTACTAGTGTGAATGAAAACACATAATGGATTTTATAAAACAAATCTGCCAGCGAGTAATAAATCAAAATTTTGTGTTAATCGCAAGCCTGGCTAGATGAGAGAGGCTTACATGAGGTAAGGCATCCAGATTCATATTTTCAAATGAAAAATACAGATAAACAATTGTTAAGGAGTTCCCAGAATCTCAAAAACGCAAAGGAGAGAATGTTAATTACTTCACAAACAATATTTTTAATCAGGTCCAGTGCTAATTCTTTACACACCCTGCTAGCACACTTTCAGTCATGTGATTTGCCATTAAGTTACCCATAGCTTTCACGGGAGGATAGTTGTTTAACCTGTTTATCATGTTTAATAATAACCATGGAGGCAAACCTTTGGCAGATGTGATCTTTATTGTTGGTTGAGGTGTCAGGAAATCAAATTTTTAGGCTGAATTTTATGTAAAAACTCTTGCTTTTACTGCACAATTGTACAATTAACCTGTTTTGAGAGCAATAATAGACAGCAGTACTTGGAGCTCAGAACATGCCTTCCTTGTAGCGGTGAATCAACTCAGACACATCCTCTTTACACACTTTAATCCAGCCGTCTTCCCGCATGTGGTACACTGGAAAAAAAAAAAAAAAAAATTCTCAAGTTATATGTTTAAATCAGTCTTCTAAGTACTTTTAGCATACACAAAACAATTTTCTTTTAGTTGCATAATATTGTTTAACAATAATAAGACATCTGTGTAATCCTTCAGTTGTCCAGGTATGATCCAGAGTAAAAGAAAAAAAAACATTTCGCTGCTCATCCTAAACGTTTGGTCCAGTTAACAGAATTGAATATTTCGTTTACTATTAACAACAATAATAATAATTGTATGTATTTGTAAACCACTAAGACTTATACAGATATTTACAATTTTTGTGTGTTCTTTACCTCAATCATTTTCCTATTTTGCTTGTCTCACTGATTACAATATTAAAACAATACACTGCCTGCTCCCCAAAAAAGTTGCCACCTGGATTTAACTAAGCAAATGGGTCCGAGCCTCCTCCAGTTGGTCAGGTCTTGGTTCAGCAACAGTCTGCTCAAAGAATGAGGTCAGCTGACGACCTGAATATACTGAATGACCAGGTTATTCCATCAGTGATTTTTTTTCTTCCCTGCATGCGTGTCATAATCAAAGCTAAAGGTGGTCCAACAAAATATTAGAGTGTGTGACCTTTTTTTTTTGGTGACGACTTTAATTTTTGACCAGACAGTGTATAACTCTTTCAAAATTGTTACCCAGTATTTTCATCAAATTCATTATACTTCTACTCGTGGACTGAGCTGTATTTCAAAGTAACTCTTATTTGATTTCAGTTTTCACATTCAGTACTTCACACAAATTGTATGTTATTCCCTCCATTTTAATGTATCATCTAAAATGGTGGTTATGAAGTAGATAAACTTCATCTGAGGGTACACAAACACCCTGCCATTTGTAGTGCTTATTTTTTTGCATAATTTTATCCACATTTAACCCTAGCCCAAATTTAGGACCTGGAGAGCAAAATCTTTCTTTTGGTGGTACTAGGTGTGAAATGTTTGTGAGCCACTGGTCTATATAATGTTTATGTATTTTGGTGACTTACTGTTGACGACTCCTCCAGAGTAAGCGTCCCTGTGCGTGGCGTGAGCGATGCCTCTTCGGCCCAGTTCATAGGCCTCCTCCACGGTCATGTCCTCCCTGTATCCACTGTCTATCACCCCATAGGCATAGCTGTTCCCACATCCTGTTGAAAACATCTGTCCCGAGAGGCGCGTCCCATTATCGTCCACATAGTACAGACCAGGACCCTGTACAAGACACAGAGACAGTTATTACATGAGTTCATATGTACAGAGGGTTGTTAAAAAATCAAATTGGACAAAGCTGGATCTTTAGTTTTAGAATGATATTGATCTATATTACAACTAGTTTAAGATCACATGGTAATATATAAGAAAGAATCATTATTTTGTGTTGAAAAGTGCATTCAAAAATGTTTTTTTTTCATCACTGAGGCGATGTTAGCTAAGTTTGTAAAGTGAATACTGTTGTTGCGTCCTTGGGCAAGACACTAACCCCTCTCGCTCTAAGTGTCTGTGTGAATGGGTTAGTAATTTCTTGATCTAAAGGTCTTTGAGTGCCTTAGGTAGACCTTTCTTTAGCAATGAATTTGAAAAATTTAGATAAATTCTTCCTGTGAGATGACACAATCCACTGTGTTGTTTTCTGAATTAATTCTTTATACTGTATTGTCACAAGAAATATCCTAAAATATTGCAGAATAATTACCACAATATTTGTTTTTGATAAGAATTCATAAAATTTACACCAGATGCAATATGGGATTAGATAAGCAGGCTTATCTAATTTTATGAAGCCAAAGTGAAGCAGACACAGTATTAGTTTAGCACTAAACCTAAAAGTCTCTGTAGAGTACCTCTTTGTCCCATCCACAGATCATGCTCCCCACAGACAGTCCCATGCCTCTGTACCCCAGCATCATGTTGCACAGCAGTTTGGAAGCAGCCGAAACCGAAATCCTGTGGTTGTTCCTGAGCCGGTACAGCCTGGGATGTTACAGCCAAGACAAATATATATACAATTAGTTTATTAATAACTAATAATAATAGTGCAGTTTTATATTGTGTTTTTTTAGGCTAATAAGATTCTCCAAGCATTTTAGTAGTTCATTTTCCATTCACTCCTCATTGGTGATGGGTATCTTTACTTTCTGTAGCAATAGCCTCTACAACCAAAACCTCAGTGGGCAAATATCTGACTAAAATTCTCATGCCTCTGCTTCAAGGTACTTGCCATCTTATGTTCTGTTTATATTTCACAAAATGAACCTAAAGTCTTTTAAAATCATGCTTAAATCAACACTCACATATTAAACTTTATACACACCTGCACTCTTTGGCCAGCAGTCTCTCCCAGTATTGACAATCTGCCGCACTGCCGGACATTGTCCCCAGCAGGTAAGGGTTGATCTCTATGACCTTGTTCACATCATTGGATGCTGAAGAACAAGAAAAAAGTTAATTACTGTTTCTCAGATTAAAATCACTGGAGTCTGAATGTAGGTGTTTGAGGTGATGGTTGAAAAAATTGGTGTCAGTACAGTTTGATGAAACTGGATAAATAGTATTTTTTTAGATCAACATTTATGACAAAAACTAAATTGATTCTCTCAACTTAGTATTGTAGACTGAGGTAACGTTCAGAATATATGATGATTTTGCAGTAATATCATGAACAATAACAACTCCTGATATATTTTTGTATTAAATAAGATAAATTAAATAAAGATAATTCACCCAAGTACTGTCCAGCAGAGGCTCTGGAGTCCACCGCCACTATGACCCCATGTCTGAACTTGAAGGCCAGGGTGGTCGTGCCGTGGTTCATGTCAATGCACACTCCCCCCTCATTGTTGCAGGACTTGAGAAACCGAGATGGCTGTGAAATTAGAGGAGAGCGTTTTCAATGAGCCAACAGAGTACAGAGGCGTAATTACGCATAACGCATCAGCAATAATGCACACAAATTACGCGTAAAAGTTCATCTAATAGCGTTTGATGCAGGTTTTAGCTTTCCTGTGTATGTTTAAATGTATTAAATATCTGCTGGATAAGTACTACTCACGTCAGCACCGCGAGGGACGGCAAATTCCTGAGTTTTCAAACCGAAATTGAAGTGGTTGGTTCGGTCAACGAGACGCGTCTGCCCGCCTGGAAGGATATGACTGCGTAGTTCAAAAGAAGGCTTCAAACCACTTACTTCAAAAAGAGCCATGTTTTAGAAATATATGGGTTGAAAGAAGGCTATTGACTATTACTGCGTACAGCCAGAATTTCCTTGATCGCAACAATGAAGGATGAATGCGAAAGTGAAAGAGATTAAAAGTACATTTAAGTTTGTAATTTTATGATAATGTAATATAAATATTTTTGTTGCATGGAGAAATAAGCTTAGTAAAGCTCCCACTGTTTATTGTTATACTGGTAATGTAAAATATTTCAGGTAAACTACAAAACACGACATACCCTGATAATCTGTGTGAGCCAATAAAAAAACCCAAATCTTTTCCATCATCAGTATCTATCCGGAAGTACCAATTACAGATGTGAAAGAAAGTGCACAAGTATAATTAAATGTGCATGTTTTCCCTCGTTGTCTTTTAAAGTTGCAATAAGCTAAGAATATTCACGGAAACCCCAAAACAAAAGACCATACAGTGACTATTTTTGATCAATTTGTGAAAGGAAAGGTTGTCCAAGCTGTTTTGGATGCACAGCAGAACATACAGACCATAAGAACACCTGTTGATCTATTTTATGTACAGTGCAGCAGATAAAACCCTGTTAAAACCTAACTCAGGGGAAGTGGGCATTTGGTCTACTAGAACTTAAATATTAACCGTTGACTTGTTTTATTACCTATATTGTGGACTACATGGGATCACTGTTGAACCATTACATAAATATCTTTTGTACTTTCACTTCATCCTCTATCCCACAATTAAGAGTTTTGCTTTAGATGCCCTTCCAGGTGCTCCATTTCTATGTAACAGAAGTATAAAGCAGCTATCATAAAGTTACCTGTGCTCATTTTGTTATAACATACAGTATATGACACATCCATAGACTGTGTAAAGTAAAGTAGAACTATACAGTTATATAAAGAATATATATATATACCTTCTATGGGTGCAACAAATGACCCCTAAACCATATCCTAGTTGAAGTCTGCATATAGAACATAGATATAACTTAATTTGACATAGAATAATACCTGAAACAATAATAGCAGACAATTTATAATTTCTTTTATTGTTCCGTTTTGACATTTTGAGCATACAGGCAAGACAAATGTGAGAAATTTAATGACTGAAACTGAAATAAAGCAACTACAGTAGATTATATGTTGAGTTGTAGAGCGTCTTGTTTCGGTTCATGATGTGTCCATCCGTTGCACTGTCTCCTTAACGACCTCCAGCTTTAACGGTACTACTTTCTGTGTCAGCACTGGAGTGGTCCCAGAACGGTACTTGTACTTTGTTTTCCTATAGAATAAGTTAAGATATATTTGTTAAGTAATGTACATACCATTATCATTATGACAGGGTAAATTTAGATGGGATTTAAAGAAATATCAGTTATCTGCTGTTGTTTTACAGTGTTTCATCATAAAATAAAAACTAAAATGTTCAACTTTGACCCTAAAAGTCACGTGCCAAGGGCTTAGCAGGCCAATCCAAGCTCTTTATTTTACACTGTTCATGATACACTTCTGAATTATGTTCTAAATATGCTATCATGGAGTGCAGGGATTAGAAAATTAACATTAGACGTCCTTTCAAGCACCAGTTTTATCCATCTATCAGGGTTTGTGACTGGCACAAAGAGTACAGTGGCTTTAGGATGTGCGAATTTTCTCAAACCTTGAAAATGATAAATATTTAAGTACATATTTATATTAGTTTCACACCTGTTGTCTTTGTACTCTGACTCCTGGAAAGGCCGGATGTAGTCAACTCCTTCGCGGGTGATAACACAGAGGTCAATGTTGTGTCCTGAACCTAGATCGTTCATGATGCCGGACTGGATTGCAGCTCGCACCAGCTCCTTAGCCTCCTCCATCTGAAGAAGAGGCAAAATCTCTTACCTAAGTTTTGTACATTTTCAACAATTATATAATATATTAAAAAATTGTATCATTCACCTCCATATTTCGCTTGAATCTGTCTTCCAGAATTCCCATAGCTGCATGATCTCCAGAACCTGTGAAAAAAAGTAAACAAAAAATGCATGTGTTAATCTGAATGACAAAAAAAATCTATATTGTATTTGTACAGTTTTAAAGAATACATATTGTGCGAGTGTCTGCTATATAGTTATCTACAACAACACTGGATCATTTATGTGTATGTTATGTGTATAATTTGCGCATTTTAAATCACAATATTCAATCTACAATGACTGAATAAAAGCAGATTGTAGAATAGTACAAGTAAGTACAAATGAGAAGCGGAAACAACTACAAAATGGCTAAAAGCTCTGAAAAGTCGATTTTGCATAATAATAATCCTCTGTTTAGGACTTACAGTCTGGTCACCACTGCCTCCCCCGTGTCTCAGTGTTACTTTTTCCTTTATCTTAACCCACCATGTTTGTATTGGCATGTTTCTCTGATTAGCTAATTCACATGTTAATCATGCCCACCTGAATAAAAGATATACAAAGATATGACCACTGCCCACACATTCTTCTTAGTATAGGAAAAAGTGTAGTCTTGGACAGCCAGGAAAGACATTTTACCTACCCATTGCCATATAGGGCATAGTGTCTACGCTTCCCCAGGGCCCCACTTTGTACAGGTGGTTCCCAGTGCAGTCCACTCCTCCCAGTATCAGATTGGCCCCAATACTTCCGTGATACCTAAAGGCAACAACAATGGATATCAGTACAATAGAATAATACAGCAAGCTGAGGTGTTACTGTTCTGTCTGTTCATGATGAGGATTGATAGGATTAGTAGTGTGTACTTCAGAGTACAACCACAGCAATACATTTCGAAAATATCTTAAATCTTTTCGGGTGACACATGATGTAGAGTCTGAGTAGCAAACACCCACCTGTATAGCATGTCTTGTAGTATGTTAGCTGCCATGACCAGCCGAGGGTTTCTGCTGCTGTTCAAAGAAAAAATCGCAAGGTTTGACGAAAGAATGTCTGTAGTTTTCTCTGTGTCTGCAGCTGTCCCCGCTCCACAACAGCTAAAATGAAAACAAATTATTAAAATGATATAGAACTGATTTAATTCGATTGATTTAATTAAAGTGCCTTACTAAATGTTTGGAGATATATAATGGATCTTCGCGCACATCTTGTCAGCAACCACTTCACTGGAGGTAGCTCGTGTGTCGGCGCCCAGAACCACTCCATCCTGCATAAGAACAAAGACAAAATGATTAGACATTTACTTACTATTAATACAAACATAATTTTAAATGAGTTTTTTAATTATTAATGTCATCATGGTAAGATTGGTTTGTTTTCTTACAGAATGATATGTGTAGGCTACTCCCTCAATGGAAAAGGCCCGTTACAAGTATATATAATGTATAATCTACTTTGTCTGCATAGAAGGTTAGGTTAAATGGTTTTGATAGTATGGGCAAAACAATGAGCCTATGACATGAATGTGCATTATGGTTTGGGACAGTATATGTATTATTTAGAGTTTAATTTAGGCATATACATGTTATACATAGCCATATATGTATACACAGGCCTATGCATATGTTTAATAAGGATGTAATAAGGTAATACCCACCTTAAATACAACGCCAGCTATAGTGGTACCTGTTTTCATAGGTTTGGGTGTTTTTCGTCCCTCAAAAACCTCCTCCAAAGCAGCATTTCTAAGGGAAGAGGGGATAAAAATGAACTTAGAGCGAGTCTGTGCCCGTCAAATACAAACACATCACACAATAAGTTACTTTCACTTTTGATTCTGCTCAGAAAACTAAACATAACTTCGAAAATTCTGATACAACTCACTACTGAAAACTCAAAACAAGTTTATACCTCGCTGCGTTTTCAAAATTGAAGCCGGGTGCAGGGATCTCCAGGACATTTGATAGCGCCATAGTGGACACGGGTCTGCGCGTCGCTTCCCTGTGCGTCGCGGCGGTGCACTCGAGGGCGCTGTTTAAAGTTTCGCCTGATTTTTCTCTTTCGATTTGAAGCCAACATGGAGAAACACTGTCTGGACGCCCGATTTAAAGGAGTCAGCACAGGGGTGAGTAAATACAACGCTTTAAATCACCATTTAGTACCGATGCAGCGTTGGTGGTTTTACGCATGGAGAGAAAGCTTGAAACTAGAATCTATTTGGTCGTAAGTGGTCTATAGGTTCAATGAACAGGTGATGCTCGTACCCTAAAATACAGGATACCATAATCGCACACTTATATCTGTCACCTCCCTCACTGCTGAATTGTTTTTTTTTAGGTCAGTACATTCTAATTCTGAATTCTTTCTTCGGTTTTTCTGCAGAATACGTTGCTTTCAGGTTCAGCAAGCACACAAAACTACATATCCCACAATTCATAGCTTACGTGTCATTATTCATAATAGTGCATTTCAGGCGTACAGATAAAATAAAAAAGTGTATTTGTACAGCTACAAAATCACAAAATCTACTTTTTTGATTTAACAGACTACAATCCTGGCTGCCACTTTTGATGGAGGAGTTGTGATTGGCTCAGACTCCAGGGCTTCAATTGGAGGGTGAGCACTGATTAAAGTTTGCCGTTTATGCTATATTTTTATGTGTATCCATATAATAATAGTATGGTTTATCAATTTAGAAAAGTCAGTGAGACATAAAAGCTTTGCTCTAATATTGTTCTGCTATTTCTTTCAGGGAGTATGTTTCCTCAAAGACAATCAATAAAGTAATTCAAGTTCACGACCGGATCTTCTGTTGTATGGCTGGTTCTCTGGCCGATGCTCAGGCTGTCCTAAAAACAGCAAAATTTCACTTATCATTTCACAGGTACCACTTTGTTATTGCTTGCCAGAGCAGAATAGTAGCCACATTTCTATCACTTTGACCCAGGGCAGGTGTGGCCTATGGCTATGAAGCACCTTACCACTATTGAGTGTAACTGAGAAGAGAATGAGCTATCCGCCAAACTGTAAAATGAGTTTGAGCGTCAAGAAAACTGCTATGTTGATCATGCCAAGTTAGCTCAGACACATTTTGTTTAGTAATTTTAAAAGTAAGTGACGCTGATGAATCCTACATGTATCATCGATTAAAAAATAAAACTGGTGAATGAAGTAAGGACAGAGCAGTGGGCATATGCCAGTGGCGGTGAAAACAGGGTTTCATCAGCAATATGGCATCTTGAAAATAATAGTAATAGTAATAATAATAGGTCTGCTTTAAGAATATTACTAGGATCAATAATTACTTTTTTGTCTATCCACAGTGTACAGATGGAGAGCTCGCCGCTGGTCATAGCAGCAGCATCTGTGTTGAAAGAACTGTGTTATATAAACAAAGACGAACTACAGGCTGGTTTTATCACTGCCGGATGGGACAGGAAGAAAGGACCTCAGGTGGGGTCTCAACATATTAAAAGACTTTCCTGGTTATCATTATGGAAATTTATGAAATACATGTGGTACTTTAACAGTAGTTTTGGTATCTGAAATATCCCCATACGTCCCCATATTGTGCAAATAAGATGCTCCAGTCTCCGTGTTCCCATGTGTCACTTACAGTTTGTCATGACTGCATCAGATGAGTCTTTTTAAACTAGTGAGTGCAATGGAACAGAAGAACTTTACAACATGTTTGGGCCTTCCTATAGATTTGGAAATATTAATAATGACATTGTGATAATGACATCACCACTATAGCTTACTGGTCACAACAGCAAGAGAAATCTGAAATCTCTCTCTCTTAACTAACAGTCCATAGCTTGTATTTGTAAAGTACAAATTAAAATGAATTCAAAAGCAAATTAAATAGTTTAAATTTGTTCCTCTTGCAGATTTATGTTGTGTCTCTTGGAGGGATGTTGATCAAGCAGGAAGTAACCATTGGAGGCTCTGGCAGCACCTACATCTATGGATACGTGGACGCCAAATACAGACCAAACATGAGCAGAGAAGAATGCCTACAATTCGCCACTAATGGTATTACTGTGTTGCTATAATTGTTTATTAATAATTAAATAACGATTGAAGGTTGGCACTTATGAGTTATATTTTTGAGTTATGCTTCTATACAAAACTTATCACACTTTATTTTTCTACCAATTGAGAAATATGATCTTAAACTAACAGTAACATCTAACGACTTACATGTAATTGTACATGCTTAAAGTTTAAAGACAAAGAAGTATACTTGAAGTTTTTGTTTTTCTGGATATTGTTTATTGATTGAAATGTCTGAATAATGTACATTTTCCTAGCATAGGCCTGTATGTTGTAGGCACGATGTCATCAATACTAAATCATAGATCAGATATTATGTCCAAACATTTGTTCTTATTGAAAAGTATATGTATCAAATATTTCAACTTTTACAGAGGAATGTGTTGCTCTATCTATTTCTACTTGAGTAATATTAATTTTGTTGGAACAAAACTCTTATACTTAGCTATACACCTCAAGTTCTGTCCATCTTTTCAGACAGATTTTGTTCCACTGTGTCCTCAATGTCTTTGAGAGCACTCGATGATTTTACTTTTCTTCCATTTTCTTTTATATGACATCATTTTTTAACATTTCCTGCACCATCCTTCCCTTCCCCCCATCTCTCTCTTTCTCTTTCTTTGTGCTTACAGCTCTTGCATTGGCAATGGGCAGAGATAACGTGAGTGGAGGTGTGGCTCACCTGGTTGTGATCACAGAGTCTGGAGCGGAGCATACGGTGGTGCCTGGGGACAAGCTGCCCAAGTTTCACGATGAATAACTCCCCACAAAACAAACAACCAACCAACCAAACAACCAAACAAACAAACAAACAAAAAACATCACTACTGAAATCTGTCAAATGCATTTTTGTCATTCATCATAAATTCTTAATGTAATATAATTTGAATAAAAATGCAATATGTTGTTTTGCAAATCAATGCTTGTTAATTCATGTCTGTTATGTCATTATAACTTCTGACTTTCAATTCACTTCAAGTTTATTTAGGGCAATGAGATGCATTTTTGTCATTTACTTGACTGTCCTCTCAATACCCTCTATCAACATAATACAGTGTAGAAATTTTATTCAATGTTGAAATCTTTTTATTTTAGAGGAATGCCTTTTTCATGTGCAATGCCCTTTTCATGGGACGAGCAGCTGCATGGTCCAACAGCCAATGTGAAGCCAAATAATTAAAATGAGTTTGCAGGCAATCTATCTTGATTTCAACCAAAATAATATTCTGCAGTATTATGCATCACAATAACGGATGTTGGCTACATTTTGATAATTACAAAAGAGTCTTATATCATACCATACAGCACCTATAATGTGTTTTAAGTGAATGGAGAAATTACATGATGCCTGACTGTGCTCCTGATACGCCACAGACTATTGTAGAGGCGGGACTTATTCACTTTCAATTTCGAGCTAGTCCAGTAAATATGGAGTCGCTGTTAGGCTAAAAAGACGAATAAATATAAGATCAAAACGATTCTAATCACACCGCGAGCCCATATAAGTTTTACTGCAACGTCGACCGTGTCTCCTTTGTGCGTAAAGATGCTGGGGGAGAATGAGCCCGAGTGGTTATCCGAGGAAGTGAAAACTGGAGTAAGTAGTCTATATTACAGCCTATGTGAACGCAAAATCCACAGCTAGTATCTAATGTCGATATTTTCTACAGACAACTATCCTTGCCATAGAGTTTGACGGAGGGGTTGTGCTCGGGTCTGATTCACGAGTTTCTGCAGGGTGCGTAAAGTTGTAATTGGAGAGACTAATCTATATCCTGCCTAGCATAGCCTACATGTTCATTTCCATTATAACCTTGTCATTTATTTTGTGATACAGGGCTTCAGTGGTAAACAGAGTAATGAACAAACTTTCTCAACTCCATGACAAAATCTACTGCGCACTTTCCGGTTCTGCTGCAGACGCTCAAACCATTGCAGAGGTGGTCAACTATCAGCTGGATGTCCACAGGTAAATAAGGCATACCCAAATGTATTCAAAACATGATAAATGTTCAACAACTGCTACATGGTCAAACATAAAATTGTGAATATCTTAGACTCTGGTTGAAAATATACTGATAATCATCACACATCTGTTGTTTAGTCAAGTCCTGATGTGGTTTCAAGTTCCTTATAGAGGTTGAATAATTTTGACAACTTCTGATCAATTAATTCTTTTATGAACATTATGTTTTTCATCATAGTATGGAAATTGGAGAAGACCCCCAAGTTCGCTCTGCTGCCACTTTGGTCAGAAACATCTCATACAAATATAAAGAGGAGCTATCGGCACATCTGATAGTGGCTGGATGGGACAGGAGAACAGGAGGACAAGTCAGTACTTTTCTGTAATTTTGTAATATATTCTATAATATCTTTTGACCTTTCATCATGTATGTAATGCACTCAACAATAATAATAGTAACCTTGCTGTACATGTGTCTATTCAAATCCTATAGCTCTGAATGTTTATCTGCTGTATATCAAAAAGTCTATGTGCCAAAGATGTTTAATCTGGTTTTTTTTCTTTATTATGTGCCCCAGGTTTATGCAACATTAAATGGCCTATTGACCCGTCAGCCCTTTGCAGTTGGAGGCTCTGGGAGTTCTTATGTGTATGGATTTGTGGACGCAGAATATCGAAGAGGCATGAGCAAAGACGAGTGTCAAAAGTTTGTTGTGAACAGTGAGTATCATTATGGCATTTGAAAACAGCTGTAACATTTGTGTAGCTCAGGTATGGGCACAAAAATGTATGACATGTTTTCCTTGCATTGATAGATTGTGATTTTGGATTCACTTTTGTTGGTTATTAAACATGAATAAATTGGTTTTCAATAAAAGTGAAATAGAAGTGAAATAAAGGCAACATTCCGGGTCACGGGCATGCCACCTGCTTACTTTGCCTCACACTATGGCATTAAATGTGTCCATCTTCATAGAGACAGGCGGACAGCTATAGGAGCAGCAAAGGCATAATATTGTGTTTGGGCACCTATGTCATGTTGAGCTAGACAGCTGCATTATATGATGATATACTCTAATACTTTTTGTTTGCTACAGCCCTGTCTTTGGCGATGAACAGAGATGGCTCAAGTGGAGGTGTGGCTTATCTTGTCACTAATTGATGAACACTGCACAGAAGAGAAAGTTATTCTGGGAAACGATTTACCCACATTTTATGATCAGTGAGACAAACGCAGCCAGGAATGTGTTAAAATACTTAAATCAATAAAGAATGGATGTTCAGTACAGTTGCTGTCAAGTCGTCTTATATGTGCTTAATAATAATGTTAATAAGTAATAATAATGTTTATAAATAAGCAAGCTACAATTGCCATCCTTTTAATGCTGGTGGTTACATTCACTTATAATATAAAATACAATAAACATAGCTATTAATGGTTGTCTTTAATATGTTTTTCCCTTTCCTTTACATTACATTTGTAGTACCCAAAAGTATATACCTAATAGTCTTTTGATTCTTTTGTTTTAAATTCCCAAAAATTAACTAGTTTAACGCTTTTCAACTAAGATGTGTTTATGTAGTCTGACTGACATAAGTATAGCAGCACATCTTTGGCTATTACCAGGCTGGTGTTTATGGGAATACCCTTCAGTTTGGTGAAAACGAAACCAAAAGTAACCTGCAGGTTGTACCAAAACGCAGATCTCACACTGTGGGTCATTTGAGGACTGCAGGCGCGATGGAGGGCATCAAACCTTCAGTACCGCGTAAAATACTGGCCTTCATATTACTGATTTTGTGCGATTTTGCTTTGTTTTACGTATCGGGTGCATCTTTAACGCACAGGCTCGGAGTTTACGCACGACTCTGGGGCTTTGCTGCAGCTCGTTTCGTTGCTCTCTCTGTCGTTGCTCTTTTTATCCTTGGAGATCTCGCACCGGTTCTGATCCGGTTCATTGCTACGCTCAGCCTGCTCCCCGCTGTGTACGAGACCGGGACCAAGCTACTTTACGATGGCTTCAGTGAGTGCGGGCTCTCGTCGGACTGGTGGTGTTGGCTCATGGGTAGCGGTGCTTCTCTGGCCGCTGCACTGTTTTGGGAAATCAGTATCCCGGACGCAGACGAGGCAGTATCCGAAAAGAAAAGCAAACAAAAGTCCAGAGTTTTGTTCATGAGGGTCCTGCGGCTGTTCAGACCAGACCTCCCACTGCTGCTGGGGGGATTGGTCTTTTTGTCATTAGCTGTGATGTGTAAGTTGTTATGTTGCCTTTTGATACACACAGACCCCCAAAGTACGTCTAATTTTCCAATAGTTTGCAGGTGTATATGAGGTGGGTTATGTATGCATATTGACAGGTTAGGTTATCATTACTATTTATGCCCAATTCAGCCCATAATTTCACAGCATTGATAATATTACTCAAATAACTTCAAATAACATTGTGCCAAAAGATGTGTAACAGCTTTTTTATAGTTAGTAAATATTAATATTCACTGAGATATGAGGCTATGAAAATGTGTGATTAACTAACTTGAGCTCAACTACTTCATCCTATTGCATTTCCTCATATTCCATCGCTCTTTGTTTATTCTCAGGTGACATGTTCATTCCATTTTACACCGGAAAAGTCATTGATATCCTTGGGGGTCATTATCAAGCAAATGAGTTCACTATGGCAGTAATCTTCATGGGTCTCTTCTCTCTGGGAGGGTATGTCCACTTATTTATAATATACAGTCCCAAACATCTCATCTACCACATTATGTTGAAAAATAATATTGAAAGTAAAGACAGATAATCTTAATGTTTGCTTTGTTTTTTCAGTTCCGTGTGTGCAGGAGGCAGAGGGGGCCTACTGCTCTGTGCTATTGGGTCTTTCACTTGCAGAATAAAAACAAAACTATTTGAGACTTTGACCAAACAGGAAATTGGCTTCTTTGAGACCGTTAAGACTGGTAAGCCTGGAAACCATCAAATATAAGAAAAAAGGAAAATGTAATTATTACTCCAACATACATACATTCTTTGACTTATGTTTAATATATAGAAAACAACAGATGTACAATAATGGACAAGGACAAAAACAAAGACAGTTTTAAAATAAAGTTGTAAACAAGACTTTATTTATTTATTAAAACACTTTACTTTTAGTTTAATCCAAGAAATTAACTATTACTCTTCCACAGTTGATCTGGTAGCTAAACAAAGTATTTAATTATTAGTACTGATTCCACATTATAATATAACTATAACTAACTACAATGTGCACTGCTAACAAAGTCCTACTTTTTTAGACATAAATCACAAATTGAATCGTGATTTGTAGCACTCAGAATGATCACAATTAGTTTTTTCCTAAAATCATGGAGTTATTATTTAATGCATTGAATTGTGATATTTTTTGTGCAGGAGAGATCACTTCCAGACTGTCCAAAGACACGAAGTCGATGGGAATGGCAGTGTGTCTGAATATGAATGTGCTGCTGAGGACTTTTGTGAAAACTGTGGGAATGATCTCCCTCATGATGAGCCTCTCTTGGAAACTCACATTCCTGGTTCTAATGGAGACTCCCATAGCTGGAGCCATACAAAATGTTTACGACACTTACTATCAGGTAAGCACGATTTAAATTTCTGCAGTAGAAACAGCAATAATATATAGAACAGAAATAAACTGGTATTAGTTTATTATCTATTTTATACCTAGATAACTATATGACAAAGTACAAGTTCAAAATAATGCATCAATACAAAACAGTGAAATTATTTGTACATACATAAAATATACAATGTTGTATTTTACTGGTTTAATTTAATTGTGTTTCAATATTTCTATTTGATTAATTATTTATAGGTGCATACAATAATAGAATCAGAAGTTTTATTGTCCTTGTCAATGAACAAAAGTCACAAATTAGGAACTTGCTTTGGCGTTAAGGTGCAACATAAAACAATAACATAGTTGTATTCTATTGTAATGTTCTTGTATTTAGAAACTATCTTTGGCTGTACAAGACGCTATGGCACATGCAAACGACGCAGCCAATGAGGTTGTGTCTAATATCCACGTTGTGAAGAGTTTCAATGCAGAGAAACATGAGGCTAATCGGTACAATCAACGCTTGAAGACCATACATGAGCTCAAGATCCGACGTGACACTGTGAGAGCGATCTACCTGCTTGTCCGAAGGGTAAAGATTTATTTCAATGATATCTGCTTACGGTCTAGAAGTGGAGGATGTCATAATCTCAAATGATGGCAAGGGTCGATGTAACTCTATGGGAGATTCACTGTTTTTTAAAGAAATATCCAAAATATAAATCCAAATGTTGAATCTTATTATTATTTGCTTTGGATTGGGTCCACATATTGCTATATTAATCTCACAATTGAAAGTCTATTCAATGTCTTTAGAGTTGAATAATGGCACCACTTTCTGAGGCTACTGTAAATACAATTTCATTTTGTTTATACTGACAGTGAACACTTTTAACTTTGCGCCATTTTTTCTTTCATGTGGATATGCCCAGTAATTCCTAATTACAGTGATATTAATCAAAAACTAGGTCAAGAAATCTGCACTCTAATAGTGAAACAGCAATTTTCACCATAGAATTCGGACCTGTCCTCCAGCTCAATTTTCAGTGTATAGGAATTCTAAAATGTGATGAACCCAACCTCTTGTAGCCCAGTGTGGGATTGGTCAATGTATAATAATGATATTATTTGCAGTTGACTGGGCTGGGCATGCAGGTCCTGATGTTATACTATGGAAGACTGTTCATTCAAAGGGGACAGATGACCGCTGGTAACCTGGTGTCTTTCATAATGTACCAATCAGACCTTGGAGACAACATCAGGGTAAGTCTGAATGTTTTGATGCAGTGCTTTTAGTTTATACCATATACTATGCTAGGCACTACAGTGTGATTCCCAACTCTGACAAGTCTCTCTCCCTATCCAATAAAACCAACAGACCAATATTTAAAAAAAAAAAAAAAGCAAACAAAATTGTTAATCAAGGAGAACCAGCATTTTGTGACAAAATGACTGCTATATGCTGTCTGCATCTAATTGTTGTTGGGATTGTGTGAACATTTCTTCAACACACTGTATGAAAAAAGTACTAGAAACTGATAGGATATATTTAAATAACCTACTTCCTCCTTGCTTATATGAAGGAGTGGGCTTGATGGCGGTATGAAAGGCACCGATTAGCAACCACCCCTCCATTAGCCTGCTTCAGTGACCTAGACAAAAGGGAAGATGAAGAAATTTACATAACTACTGTAATGATGCACCTTTGAGGGAATAGACAAAAGGAAAAAAATCGTTTGTTGTATTTTATTGTAGTATATTGTATTGTTTGCCTAGACTCTTACCTATATCTTCGGGGACATGCTGAACTCTGTGGGTGCTGCTGGAAAGGTATTTGAATATTTGGACCGAAAACCTGAGGTCAGCACAGAGGGAACGCTTGCACCGGATCAAGTCAAAGGAAACATCCAATTCAACAATGTCAACTTTGCCTACCCATCCTGCCCTGGCAAAAGTGTCCTACAGGTGAGGGTGTAGATAGGTAATTTTGCAATACTTGACAAAATGGAATAAAAATGATAAATATATTTGGTAAACCTACAGAAGGCACAGTACACATAAATAGTATTACTACTATTCTACTTTTGCATATATACTTATGTTGCCAAAGCTAATCACTACTGCTACTGCTGCTGCTATGCTGCTGCTGCTGCTGCTGCTGCTGCTGCTGCTGCTGCTGCTGCTGCTGCTGCTGCTGCTGCTGCTGCTGCTGCTGCTGCTGCTGCTGCTGCTGCTGCTGCTACTACTACTACTACTACTGTTACCTACTGCTACTAGTGCTTCTACTGCTACTGTTACTACTGTCATACTGGCACTGTTTATTACACCAACTACTTTGATTGATCAGCTATACACATTATTAATTTATTGAATAAGAACTATTAACTAACAACCAGGTGTGGCAATTATACCTCTATAATCACTATAACTATCCCTGCCCAGTTGTGCCTCTGTCATGGTGTAACATTAGAATGAGGCAAAAGACTAAGCGGGTGGAGCTACAAGTTCAAATGTTCCTCAAACAGCATAACAGATATACATAATCATTATAGAAATATTTTTTGCCTTATTAATAATGTCATTGGTTGGTACCTACAGGACTTCACCTTGGAGCTGAAACCGGGACAGATGACCGCTTTCGTCGGTCCATCTGGTGAAGGAAAAAGCACATGTGCAAGTCTTTTGCAGCGATTTTATGAACCACAGAGTGGAGAAATCTTGTTCAACAACGAGCCACTCAAGTCCTATGAGCACCATTACCTCCATAAAAAGGTAGGCACAGAGATATTTTAACACCAAGTATCATTTGAAATAAAAATGTATATCAAACTATAGGTCAGAATTACTTAATAAAACAGGAAAAAATGCATATCAAAGCAGTGTAATATAAACATAGCCCGATATGAACAATAGATTAATGGTCAGATGATGTCAGATTTTTGTAGTAACACTTGTGCAAGCTATCCATAATTGCCAATTAGATTTTTACTTCAAAGGATGTCCAGTTGCCTAGTGAAGGCTCTAATTGACTAGTCAGTGACTTTAGGCAAAATAAGTTGAAAGCCCTTACAATGCATTCAGAAAGAGTAATGAATAAATCTGAACATAAAAAGAACAGTCTATGAAGAATCAGTTAAAAGACGTTTGCAACTATGCAACCACTATTGAGTAACAAGAGTTTCACTTACAGATTGTGGTGGTGAGCCAGGAACCCATGCTCTTCAGTGGTTCAATTAAGAACAACATTTCTTACGGACTGAAAGACTGCACAGACAAAGAGATCGAGGAGGCAGCACGAAAAGCCAATGCACACGACTTCATCATGTTGCTGAAGAAAGGATATGACACAGGTAAATAGTACAGTGTTTCCTAGAAATTTCAGTGAGACTATGGCAGTAAATTAAAAAAAAAAAAAAAAATTTTTATCTCAAATTGTAGAAAATAATTCTATTTTATTGTCAATATTTAAGTAAGCAGCCCTCTTTTCCATGTATAGGTCATTTGAAATATTTATGATAATGCAATAGGCATAGCAGTGTTTTTAGGGTGCTTTCATACTTGTCCTTGTTGGGTCCTGGTTTAAGCCTAGTTTAGTCCAGATGTAGAGTGTGGACACCTCCTACTATAGTGGAGAATTTCAGACCATAGCCTACTATGAATGTGAAACACTCTAATCATCATACTCAGTCTTTATTTTTTTGTTTGGTTTGTTAAAATATACCTTGATTGAATAATATTGGTTACATTGCAGAGGTGGGGGAGGGAGGAGGCCAATTGGCAAAGAGTGAGAGACAGCGCATTGCCATTGCCAGAGCTTTGGTCCGACAGCCTCAGGTGCTCATTCTGGATGAAATCACCAGTGCTCTAGATGACGACAGTGAAAAGAAGGTGAGAATAATTGTACTGTTTTAAATTACACTTTCTGTAAATGTAAAAGCTAGTCTGAACAGTTTAACAAAGCCTAGTCCCTTCCATAGCAGACATTGTAAATATAGATATTAGATTTTTAAAAATGTTATCTGTAAGGAGGGATCAATTTTACTGTGCTAAAAAAATACACAATGAAAATTGTACTGGCAATAAGAACGTCATACAATCAGAGATGTGCAATAAAATGGTATGTGAAAAAATTGAGAGAATCATTGACAGTACTGACGACATTGAATCAAAATGGAGTTGGCTTGGAAGCTTACACTGATCGCAGTACATCTACAAATATACAAAATATTAATATTAAAATGTGAACACTCAATTATTATGAGTCTCAAATGTGTTGGCTATACTGGAAGTGAAAAAAAAATGACCTTACCTTTCAACTATACATATACAGCATTATTATTATCATATAAAAAAGGATGCAGCAGCACTGTATACTCTTCCCAATATTTAATAAATACAGTATATGACACAGATACATCAGTAGCATGCACATATTGTTTTGTGGACAATGTATTAAATTGACACAATAGTGTTTTAGGCTCAGAGTACACCTAATATTACATTCAAGTTGCCCTTCAGTTTCACATTTCGCATCGTCACAGCCTAGTGACTGTCTTTTTGTCTGAACAGGTTCATCAGGCCCTGGCTCAATGTCCAAACCAAACTCTGCTAGTGATTGCTCACAGACTGAAAACCATTGAAGGGGCGGATCAGATTGTCGTCATCGGCAATGGAAGAGTCCAGGAGAGAGGGACTCACCAAGAGTTGATAGACATGAAGGGACATTACTACAGGCTGAGGGAGAAACTCAGTACAAACGGCCACTCACCATAATGTTAAAGCTGGACTTCTGAAAACAACCTCTACTTTGTTCAGTCTAAATCATTGTTTCTCAAACTGGGGTGCAGGAATCATTTTGCTGAATGTAGAGCATTCTATGTATAGTTCTAGTAGTTTCATTTATTAGTGCAAATAATTATATGTCAAATGTAAATAATGTAAAAATGCAATTGTATATTTTTTTCACTAAATAAAAATCTGACTGGTCATTAATAGTAATTTGAATTCATGATATTAAATATTTGTCATTGCTGGGTTTCAGATGACATCACAACATTCTATTGATCAATAATATTTAATACAGATGGGGAAAGATAAAATTAATATTGGTAAATTGCAATTTTCTGTTGTTATATAGCAAGTTCATTGGTCCAGTTAGTAATACAAATGACCAGGTTCATCATTTATGAATTTACCTTTTAGATGTTTCTTATTATGCAAATTCAATATAAAAGGGAAAAAGATGTTGTCCCCCATCTGAGAGTATGACATTCTACTCCCATTACATTCTAGTATCTGAAAACCATCAGTATTTAGCACTTAAGTTTCTTGTATTGTACATTGAATTAACACAGCTAAATGAAGAATTTTAAATAGGCTAATTATTTCTTTCAACTTTTCTTAGTGGTAAAGAAAAACTATAATTTCCCCTGGAGAGTCCCTTTTATTGATGTTTATGGCCATATTCTTGGCAGAGAAACCGGCTTGGTGAGGTGTGCGATAAGGGCAGAACACTGGCGTGACTACAGCGCCAACCTGTCCAAGAACCCTCGCCAAAAGCTCTACCATTTTGTGAAAACAGGTTTAGAATTATAAAATGGCGTCTAAGAGATAGTCTACTGACCATATACAAATGAGGTGTTTTGACTATGCCTCTCGGAAACATCACACAACTGAAGGAAAACAATATATTTGTATTTATTGCTATTATTTTATCTCCTACTTTTACACGGCTAACTACTTAGATTACATTACAAATCATAAAAACAATAAACTATTAACATACATATACTTTTTCCTTTTCATTGTCATATATCATTGAACCTGTCAGTGATTTCACAAAAAATGTGTATGGTAGGGCGTTCTCTTGTGTTAAGGGTGTGTGAGTGTCGGCATGAATTTTGCATCGAATATTAAACTTTCCATGCAATGAAGTGAAAGTGAAAATACCAAGTGGACGCCGCCATTTTATGATTAGTGTTCAAAAACAAAATGGATGACTATGACATGGCTGCATCTTGTTTTTTCCGTGAAATGCAAAATGCAGCTTGTGTCTTTTACTGTCACTTAAATAAAAATCATGAAACTTCTGCCTGATCATCATTAGTAATTTGTATTCATGATATTAAATGCATTTGTCATTGCTGGGTTTCAGATGACATCACAGCATTCTATTGGTCAATAATATTTAATACAGATGAGGGCGGCTAAAATTATTATGGCTAAACTACAGTTTTCTGTTGTTATATCTCAAGTTCTTTGGTCTAGCGAGTAATATAAATGAACAGGTTCAACATTTGTGAATTCCCCTCTTAGATATTTCTTATTCTGTAAATACAATATAATTAAGAGGGAAATTTGGCTCTTATCCCCCATCTGAGAGTATGACATCATTCCACGCTATATCTGAAAACCATCAATATTTAGCATTTCAGTCACTTGTATTGTACATTGAATTAACGCAGCTAATTGAAGAATTTTAAATAGGCTAATTATTTCTTTCAACTTGTCTAAGTGGAAAAGAAAAACTATAATTTCCCCTGGAGAGTCTCTTTTATTGATGTTTATGGCCATATTCTTGGCAGAGAAACCTGCTTGGTGAGGTGTGTGCGATAAGGGCAGAACAGTGGCGTGACTACAGCGCCAACCTGTCCAAGAACCCTTGCCAAAAGCTCTACCATTTTGTGAAAATAGGTTTAGAAACATAAAATGGTGTCTAAGAGAATGCCTACTGACCATATACAAATGAGGTGTTTTGACTATGCCTCTCGGAAACATCACAAAACTGAGGAAAAATAATATATTTGTATTTGTTGCTATTATTTTATCTCCTACTTTTACATGGCTAACTATTTAGATTGCATTACAAATAATAAAAATAATAAACTATTAACATACATATATTTTTTTCCTTTTCATTGTCATTATATCATTGAACCTGTCAGTTGTTTCACAAAAAATGTGTACAGTAGGGCGTTCTCTTGTGTGAAGGATGTGTGAGTGTCGGCATGAATTTCGCAATGAATATTAAACTTTCCATGCAATGAAGTGAAAGTGAAAATACCAAGTGAACGCCGCCAACTACATTAAAAATTGGAAACAGGCAAATTATTTATATTTCTTTCTTTCTATTTCTTAGTGGTAAACAGAAACTATTTCCCCTGGAAAGTCCCTTTTATTGATGTTTATGGACACATTCTTGGCAGAGAAACCTGCTTGGTGAGGTGTGTGCGATAAGGGCAGAACAGTGGCGTGACTACAGCGCCAACCTGTCCAAGAACCCTCGCCAAAAGCTGTAGCCATTTTGTGAAAATAGGTTTAGAATTATAAAATGGCGTCTAGTCTACTGAGAGATAGTAGTCTACTGACCATATACAAATTAGGTGTTTTGACTATGCCTCTCGGAAACACCACACAACTGAAGGAAAAGAATGTATTTGTATTTATTGCTATTATTTTGTCTCCTACTTTTACACGGCTGACGCTTTATTTAGATTACATTACAAATAATAAACATAATAAACTAATAACATACATACATACATATCCTTTTTCCTTTTCGTTGTTATTGTATCATTGAACCTGTCAGCGATTTTAAAAAAATTGTGTATAGTAAGACGTTCTCTTGTGAAGCGTGTGTGTGTTTGTCAGCATAAATGTTGTATCAGACATCAAACTTGCCATGCAATGATGTGAAAGTGAAAATACCAAATGGACGCCGCCATTTTACGTCTGGTGTTTGAAAACAAAAGGGATGACTATGACATGGTTGGATCTCGTTTTTTTTCCATGAAATGCAAAATGCAGCTTGTGTCTTTTACTTTTACTTTGACCTGTCATAATAATTACTATATCGACTTATGGTTCAATACATGATAGATGGAACAATAAGTTTTGGATCATAATATTTACAGTGTTATATTTTTTTTGTACTGGTAGGAAAGTTTTGGTTATTTTTCTGCAATATGAAAGGATTTGAGCTGTGGAAGGTTGAACTATGAACTTCTTTGACTCATTATAGATACAAACTAGTTACTTGAGAGTTGCATTCCTATATTTATTTATTGCAGCTCATGCTTTTTAAAAATAATGTACATTTCAAATATTTTCCTGAAATAATTCTGCTTCATGGTTTGGTTTCAATATCATCATTTACAATCTATATGTACTTCATTAATATATCGCATATCGAAATTTGTTATCGTGACAGACTAACTTTTACTCTTTATGTGCAGTCATTGCTTTTACTAGTCTTTATTATAGTACTTCAACTCCTATAGTCTAGTGTGTGTTGTACTTGAGCTAACTACAAAGTGCATGCGACATAATGATGATAAAGTTAATTTGGCTTTAGGTATTTGCCAAACCCGTTCAGCACCATAGTTTTGCACCACACCACTGCCAAGCTGGAAAGTCCCTTACCTAGTTTCTTTCACTTTTGTTGATGCTGCATATTACAAACAACCTAACCAAATATTGTGTCCTGTGAGCAAAATACTTTCATTTTTTATATTAAACTTTTGAGGTAGTATTGCATTTACCATACAAAAGCAAAATAAAGCTTCAACTATCACTTATTTTATGGCTTGCTAATTGTAAACATGATACACCAAGCCAAACAATATAGCTTTGAGTGCAAGTGTTGGATTTTTACTAACACATTCAATCATTATAAATAGCTGTGCAAATAAATGATGCTTCAAAATGTTTTCACAAGCTCACCATAATGAAAACAGAACATATGCTAAATAATATTGTTTTGAGGGTAAAAAGATGTTTCTATTTGGATGCCCCAGAAAGTTTTCAGGCTGTTAATAAAGTATAATAAAACAATAAAAAATAATACACATTGATTTGAGAAAGCCCCGACCATAAAGTGCCAATTTCGAGTCTAAAGATCAATGCTGTTAAATAATAAAAACATTCAATATGAACCAGGAACATACAAAGTCCATTTTAGGAGTAACAGCACCACAGTTGGTTGAGTTTGGTATGTTTTCTCCTAATATGAACCAGGAGCATACAAAGTTCATTTTAGGAGGAACAGCACCACAGTTGGTTGAGTTTGGTATGTTTTCTCCTTTACCACATGACTTCCTGTAAATAGGGGATTTGCCAAAAGTACCGATTAAATAAATTGCCATCGACTGCCATCTAGTGAAACAGAAGCCATCCAGACAGAGCCATCTGACCCAAATAAATACAGCGGCTCATTGGGTTTTCTTTGTTTTAGTCACAATCTTATGACAGCGATAACACACATCACAGGTTTTCAGCCACAGTTATGAAAGCAGTTAACAGCCAAAAAAACAAGGACAAGGACAAAATTCAAAGAAGCTAACATTGATTTTAAAAAGAATACATTACCAAACTGTAAGATTATTTTATAGGCTACTATTGTTTGCCTTAAATAACTGGGTAACCGAAAGAAGCCTATTAACGACTGACTAAACTGACAAAGTGTAATAGCACCCCAAGCGTTTAAACTAAAAAACAAACACAAGTAGCATGTGATCTACAATAAACCCAAACATGAGTCACTGAAAGGCAGGTGTCTGGGCTAAGTATAGTGCTAATGACATACATACATTATCAAGACTTTACACATGATACTACTTACAGAGCTATAACACTACAAAACGATAAATGAAAAATGTAGACAGCACTAAAAGGCCATTTGGAGAACCATGTAAATGAGCTTTTTTTTTTTTTTTGTTTTTGTTTTGTTTTGAAGGAACAATGAACACAGAGATGCACCAGCACCAAATTACAGCAAAATCATTTCCACGAGGAATTAATTCATTTGTAAAAGAAAAAAACAAAAAAAAAAAACCTGGAAATGTTTCCCCTTAGTCACCAGAGGGCGACATAACACAATATGTAGGTCGCCTAATGTCCTGATGGTGACATAATTTTACTATTATCAAAAATGAGTCCTTACCTATCTCTTATCTCAGAGTGGGTGCCCTCAATCTCATATAAGAAATCCTCCTAATGACAGCTAATTTAATCCCAGGACATGTTTCCAATAATCCTTTTACAGGAAGCACTATTTGACACTGACCGTAAAATCCTGATCTGATTAGAAGCTCCTCTGACTGCAGTTGTAGCACCACCGGGGATCTGAAAATAAAAAGTCCACAACAAAAATCTCTGGTTCAATGGAGTATATTTAAAAAGCTTTGTTTTTTTGTTTACAGGTTGCACTCACAATTTAGAAAGCAAAAAATAGATGATCTAACACAAAGGTACAGTGAGAATAATAATGGACCCTGAGGGAAATTTATCTTTCCAGCATCTGCCTCATAGTATTTGAGGTACTATGAGGTACACATAACACAGTATACAGTAATCCACACATGATAAGTGAAAATTCTGCAATATATGCTTCTGCCACTGTACGCCCAAAGGAGGTTTGGCACAAGAAACAGATAAGTACAGAATATTAAGCATGGTATAGATTTAACATGCAGTGACAAAGACATATAGGCTGCCAATGGGCAACAGGGTCAAATAGCTTGTAGTAGCTCGGCCATATTTGCATTAGCTATATGTAAAGTTTCCATCATCCCGAGCCCATCAGACCACATACCTAATTAACATAAAGTGTGTGTGTATGTATATATGTATATATACACACACACACACACACACACATATATATATATATATATATATATATATATATATATATATATATACACACACACATACACACACACACACACACACACACACACACACACACACACACACACATATACATATATATATATATTATATATTCATATTTCTATATACATACATATAATTTTTTAGATAGATAGATAGATAGATAGATAGATATAGATATCAGTGACATGCGGTGAAGTTCATGGTGAGGCACATGGGGTCCATGTTGTCACAATCAGATTTAAAAACATATAAACCAGGTCTCAATACATTTGGCCGCGGGACAGTTTCTCTCCCAGTGACTTGGGGCCTGAATAAAAAAGAATTTCAAAATAAAAGTTCCGAAGTCCGTATGAAACAGCTCTAATAATGAAATAAAAAGCACGCTGGTTTTGTATTGTTTTTTATCCTTATTCTGGTTCCCCAATTTTCAGTGGATTGATGTACCATAATTTCACGGCTATAAGGCGCACCGGATTATAAGGCGCAGCTTCAGTTACGGGTGCTTTTTCGTGCTTTTTCTGCATTTAACACATACAAAAGTCGGACCGTTAGCCCAAGCATCCACAATCCATTCACAAATTGTGGCGTAACTTGCCCGGCGCGGCGTGTTCGCCGTCTGTCATCCATCGCTCCCGCGATGTTCGCAACTTTTAACCGCGCCTTATAGCCGTGAAATTACGGTAATGAAATTTCTTACCATTTTGTACGTCTCTGTTTGAAAAGAACGGATTTCGTCCCGTCGTCTGGAGCAAACCATTTAGCTCCTTTAGCTTTGGTCTTCCTTTAATTATAACCTCCAGCTTCGACTGAGAGTCCAGTTTAGAAAACTGTTTGAACTTTAATGTGTAATCTTCCTCCATTTAAAAAGTAGTGCCAGACAAGAAGAAAAAAGTGAATTGCTAAAGTTGACTTGCTAACTCTAAATTGTAGTTTGCGGGCCCCTATTTTGCGGAAGTTGCAAGAATCCCTGGGCTCACGAGCGCCCCCTAACATGAGGCAGGGTAGCTGCGTGCCTCACCTGGCGCCTTTTCACAGCCGCTTAACACACAGCACAGTCAGTCCAGTGCCTCACCGTGCGTCTCTTCTCAGGATTTTAACGGTAAATGTAAAAATTCAGCGATTTTGAGTAAAAAAAAAGAATAAAATTGCAAAGTTAAATAGAAAATAACTTTATAGTACAAAATATTGGATAAATATAACTATTTCATTTATTTTTCTCTGTGATGACAGGTGAGGCACTGCCTCACCTGACCGCACGTCACTTATATATATGTATATATACATGTAGAGGAGGTGACTGACAGTGGCCCCATTCCAGGATCTACATCACCGGGATCTAAAGCACAGACATTGGAATGTCATTCGGGCTTGAGAAGTGTAACCGGATGATGACAGAGAGAGGGAAGGTGGTTCACACATAAGGGGTCTCACTCCCAGAAGGAACAATAGCAGACATTGAGGACAGTTACAAGTAGCTAGGTATCCCACAAGCAAATGGCAACCTTGAAGAGGAAACAAGGAAAGCAGCCATGGCCAAATACCTCAGACGAGTAAGGCAAGTCCTAAGGAGTCAGCTCAATGGCAAGAACAAGACCCAGGCAATAAACAGCTATGCCCTGCCAGTAATCAGATACCCAGCAGGAATCATAAGCTGGCCAAAGGAGGAGATACAGATAACAGATGTTATGACCTGAAAGCTCCTGATCATGCATGGCAGGTTCCATCCCAAATCCAGCACCCTGAGACTGTACGCAAGCCGTAAGGAAGGAGGCCGAGGACTAGTGAGTGTGAGAGCCACAGTCCAGGATAAAACATCCAAGATCCACAAGTACATCCAGGACAAGGCCCCAATAGATGACGTGCTCAGCGAATGTCTCAGACAGTGGAGTGCAGAGGAAGAGAAGCTGGAGGAACCATCATGGAAGGACAAGCCTCTGCATGGGATGTGCCACCAGAACATAACTGAAGTGGCTGATATCAAGAAATCCTACCAATGGCTTGAGAAAGCTGAGAAAGCTGGACTGAAGGGCAGCACAGAGGCACTCATCCTGGCTGCACAGGAGTAGGCCTTGAGCACAAGAGCGATAGAGGCCCAGATCTACCACACCAGACAAGACCCAAGGTGTAGGCTGTGCAAAGACGCCCCTGAGACAATCTAGCACATGACTGCAGGGTGTAAGATGCTGGCAAGGAAAGCAAACATGAAGCGGCATAACCAAGTGACCAAGTGAAAGAGTACGGACTGGAAACCCCCAGGTCAAGGTGGGAAACACCTCCAAAGGTCGTGGAGAATGATCGAGCCAAGATCCTGTGGGACTTCCAGATACAGACTGACAGAATGGCGATGGCGAACCGACTGGACATAGTGGTAGTGGATAAACAACAGAGCAAAGCCGTTGTAGTGAACAATGCAGTACCAAGTGATGGGAACATCAGGAAAAAGGAACATGAGAAACTAGAGAAATAGCAGGGGCTCAAAGAAGAGCTGGAGAAGGCCTGGAAGGTGAAGGCATCAGTGGTGCCCGTGGTCATCGGAGCACTCGGGGCAGTGACCTCCAAATTGGAGGAGTGGCTACAGCAGATCCCAGGAAAAAAATCAGACATCTCAGTCCAGAAAAGTGCAGTACTAGGAACAGCAAAGATACTGCGCAGAACCCTCAAGCTCCCAGGCCTCTGGTAGAGGTCCCGAGCGTGGAAAAGAGGGGATAAGACCACCCGACTATGTATATGTAAAGTACATTGACATTTGTGCAGTGGGCTAAGCCCATGTAATGATGAAGATTCTGCCCACTCACTACACCAGATATGGACCGGTTTTACTGCTGCAAGTGTCTGGGAAGTGCTATTATTCCAATATTAGTATTTTATTTCAAACCTCCATCAGTCTGTATCGTTTACATTAAAGGAATTGATAATGAAAGCCATTGTATAATAAAACAGGTCTACCCGGATGGATCAATATCAGGAAAATAATTTGATTATTTTTTATACTGCACTGTTTTAAATACAGTATGTAATCATGATATAAATTAAACTTGGAAGTTTAGTTGATAATAACATTAGGCTTCAAGGAGACTGCTATATGGCATGATGTGGCAGGCTGAATGGGCTGTTATATCCATTGTTTTGACTTGACAAAGGATAAATAAATTAATAAAAAATAACTTGGTCATTGAACAATATTTCTGGGCGCTACACTTGAGGCAGAGCTGAAACAGTGACCCTTTATGGATCTCTTGTGGAAATTGCTAATGAAATATTTGCATGGGCTACAGAAAAAGAGTGTGTGAGTGTGCGTGTGCCTGTGCGTGTGTGGAGAGAGGATGACTCAGAGATGAGGCTGCTTCTGATGTAATCCACCAACTCCTCCCTCGTTGCTCTCAGCTGTTCCTCTGCTCCAGTCTCCAGGAAATGCAGAAAATTCTTGAACAAAAATACACAGAACAGTGGAGTATGATCAACATAAGAATTTAGGTCACACAGGCAGGATCTTGCTGATATGGTGGGTGTTAAAAGTATATTGCTATTAGCCTCAAATGAATTTATTTAAACATATAACGTGTGATGTAATTAAACATTTCAGAGATAGCCTATCTTTGGTCATGTTTTTGGATGCAAGGTTTGTTTGTGTTACAATTAGCCAGCCGAAAAACAAAAAACACATTGTGCACTGAAGAAAAACTGCCATCGTTTCGTTTTCCTACAGTCACTTCTGCAGCACAATCCCACCTCCTTTCTTTCAACGCAAATCGATCCTTATCCTTTGCAGAAGCACCACGCGTGGGCCAGCCTTGTTTTGAGGTACATTTTTTTGCAGTTTCATGGAGTAGGCGCATGCGCAGTGTGTCCTGTAGCAACCACCGATACCGCCATCTCATCAAGGAAAGAAAGAAGCGTAGAAACCAGGCAAGAAAACCAAACTTCCGCGACTGTGGACAAAGTTTTCGTACAGATGCAAGAATAGACGTGGGATCCCGACTGGATTATAACATTTTAAGGGTTTTTCGAAGTATAATCGATACAACGAATTCATTTGCGTCACGTGGCCTTGTCTGGCCAATGGGAGCGAGCTATTTCGAACGGAAAATGTTTCTTTGTTTGGGCATTTTGAAGATTTTATCATCAACTTTAAACTTTTTAAAATACTATAAAACACAACTGGTTCAATTTGGGGGTTGGTAGCTCAAGGACGAATCTGTTTGGTTATGACCTACTTTGTTTTAGTGGAACAAAAGGACTTGGCACAGGGCTGAGGGCCAGTATCACATGACTCCCCTCCCCCACCCGCGAGATCATCGGGGAAGAAGAAGGCGGACATGTTTGAGGGAAATGTGCTGGTTAAAAACTATCGAAGAAGGCAAGAAGATTATTTGAAGAAAGGTTTCGCGTTATTTGGGATTTTTACTTTACTTTTTTCAAATCTTAATAGCCTAATAATCGCCACATGTCTATACCATGTTGTTTTTTTAAATTTATTTTACTTAAGCCTAGTTGTTTTATTTGTAAATACTTGTTGGTTTCTTAATTTTACATTATTTCACCTATTTAGCCATTACACAATGTCAGGTACTGCAGTTGCGCCATCATTTTTCGTGACATTGTAGGGAGTTTGTAACCTTGGCGTGGGGGATGGGCGCATGTGGTTAGGTAACCATTTTGTGTGGCTATTGAATTAGGCAGCAATCCTTTATTTTCGAGCGATTTCCGTTTAACAGTGTTTTAATTGGTTGTAACTTGTATTTTAGCTTAATATTAACTAAAACTCACTGACTTCTCATGGCCATTTGGATACAAGGAGTTTAAGTTGATTGAAGTTTAGATTTCGATTTTGGGTTATTTGTTCTGGTTCTTTTGTGTTGTCGGTTGTTTTAAAATGCGTTTTTGTAGGGTAAGTTTTTCGTTGATGGACTAAAATTGCTGTGTCATTCGTGTTGTTCTTATGACCCACCTAACATGGCGGATACACGCAACAGCTGCTCTGGTGTCGTCGTTAAATATTGCTACGTCTCCTGGCTTTAATAGAGAATATAGTGGGAGCATTTTGGTGAATTTCACGTTTTTTCCCTATGTGGGTGCTTGCTGTCGTATTCAACCTCAATTCTAGTGTCTACCGTGTTCATGGAGTTGTTAAATGCGACAGAATTCACGATTTTGTAAGGCTCAAAGATGGCGACTGTGCTGCTTTCCGATGGCATAAATGCGGATATTCTGGTTCAGAGGGTGCGCTCGTGGAGATCAGCCCTTGGTTCTTGCGGGACACGCGTGACCTGGTGGAGGGACCAATGGGCTTCATGGTATTTGCCCTAGAAGCCCGCGTTTGAGCCGTCTGGGCCAATCCGCGTGGTTACTTTGCACATGTTGACGTAAGGTAATACGATAAGGAGAAGGGTGTGTTCGGTGCGCTTGCATTTTGTGGAGGATTATCTGCAAAAGCCAGTTGCATGCAGCGTTTCGGCAGCATTGCAACAGTCTGTCCAATCACTTTGTGTAGTTTCTTTGATGGACAGTCGGCATTTGCGAATAGGTTGGTTCAAAAGGCTGTAAAGGAAGTGGCCACCTTCTGAGGCGCGGCCTGTTTGATTGACACGAAAGGCGACCAATGGGATGTCTGAGGGCGTGTTCAGTGCTCGTAGCTGTAGCCAATAGAACGATAGGTTGGTCTATAAAGACGCGGGTGCAGTCGCAGAATCGCCATTTCAACGAACAGATCGAGGGAGACCGCGTCGACGGGGAGCGGAGGAAACTGGCGAGCTGACTCCGGTCCCGGTTTGAATCTAGCTTAAACACAATCCGGATCCATCCCGATGGATATGGCTCTTAACCCGCCCCAAGACAGGTATATATTGGTAAACATGACTATGGACTTTTAATCACAGAGGATATTATGGACATTTTCGTTGAAATTGAATATTTGCGTGTTGTTGCCGTTGTTACGCGGTCTGATGGACTCTAATCGGAATCTAAGTAGTTTATGCAATGGGAGTAAGACGTCAGTAAAGTAAGTGCAGGTCTGAGGGGATGTGTTTCGGTCGTAGGCTGAAGGAGCTCAGTGTTTCGGTCTCCACCGGCGCCATCTTCTCAGCGCCCCGCCGCTGGCCGCTCTCTCCCGCTGCTGGGTTGTTTATGCTAGCGCCGTTAGCATTAGCGCTTTTAGCTCGGGCTGCGCTCACACTGTTCCTGGTCTGTAGTTGTCTGTGGTGCGTCAGGTTCCCTTTTGGTTAGACGCTGAAGTTTCTTGCGGGACATTGTCAAAATCCAGATCACAAATTGTCAGGGCAATAATCTGAAGAGGCTAATATAACAGGGCTTCTGCATCCTCCAGGTTCCCGGTTTGTTGTTATACCCATGTGATGCACAGGAGCAGTTGTGATTAAACAGTCGTACATCTCCCGAGATCAAAGACAATAACGTAGTAGTTCTGGCTTTATTTTTATATTTTATAGTTTCATTATTTATTTTGGGGTCTGATTCTGAAGGGCAACTGTTAACTCAACACTAGACCATGTGTTGTGTGACGGTTGCTTGGTTACAGTCCTCATTCCCCTATAGTCAGAAAGCAGCTTTATCAAAAAGTTGTTAATTTTTCCTGTTTTATTTTTTACCCACTGTAAATAAATATATGTATGTTATGTAAAACGAAAAGTCTAATAATAAAGTACACAGACTGAAATTTTTGACCAGTTGTATTATTGTTCTCTATCAATATATTGTAAACAATCCCAAAATGTATATCCAGTAGTTGCCATGTAATGTCTAAAGACTGTTGGTAACAAGCTAAATCAAAATTTAAGATAATTTCAAAAGCTAAATTTTTCTTTGTATGACACCAATACTCCACAATACTTTTTAGTGTCTTCACTATTATGACTAATGTGCATATGACACGGAGTAAACAAACCCGGCACCCCCTGCTCAAGAGTCAGGATGTCAGATGGCAGCTGATAAATATTTTACTCCTGGGTTTGCATTTGTTGGAAGTCTAGACTGCAGCGTGTTGCCTTTAGCTCCTCCCTCTGTCTTTTAGCAGTAAGCTTGGGGAGAAGTGGAGGCGGAGTCTGCGGGTGCTGTCTGCTCAGTGCAGTGCAGCTCTGCTGGTTACTTGCCCAGATGTGTAGATGTTGGATGAATATGTGGTATTCATTTAACTAGGTGCTGTGTTAATATTGTCTATAAAGCACCACTGTACATGAAACGTGTATAAGAGATGGCAGGCTGCACATTTCACATGGACCAACTGTGGCTTGAGTTCATTGGTCATTGTGCTGTGCTCTCACCAGCTCCCTCCTCGGGCTTGAGGTTGGCTTAATGGGAGTCACAACGATGGAACAGAGTTCCGGCGCAGCTGGGAAGCGAATCAGAAAACCCTCTCTGCTTTATGAGGGTTTTGAGAGTCCCGGGCTCCCTGCTCTTAGCCAGCTGACACCCTCTGGACCCCCTCAGCCCCCAATCAAAGACCCCAGTCGACAGGGAAGGATGACCAACCAGCTCCAGTTTCTACAGAAAGTGCTTCTGAAGTCACTATGGAGGCATCATTTTGCCTGGCCCTTCCACGAACCAGTTGATGCTCTCAAGCTCAACCTACCTGTGAGTAATAAAACTATCCTCATGCTTTAAAACTATCAATTAACATATTACAAAGTTATTAAATGGAGTATTCAAAGCTAAATAATAACCTGTTGCTTTTACAGGACTATCATAAAATAATTAAAACACCAATGGACATGGGCACCATAAAGAAAAGACTGGAAAATAATTACTACCGCAGTGCAAGTGAATGTATGCAAGACTTCAATACCATGTTTACCAATTGCTACATATATAACAAGGTAATGGTTTGTGTGAAAAGAAAACCATCAAATGATAGGAAAATTCTACATCATTTGTTTTTGCTCTCTGCAGCCCACAGACGATATTGTGCTCATGGCTCAGTCTCTGGAAAAGGCATTTCTACAACAAGTGGCAAAAATGCCCCAAGAGGAAGTGGAGCTGGCCCCTCCCACCCCCAGGAACAAACCGAGCAAAGGCGGTAGAAAAGGTCGCGGTGCAGCAGGTGGGTAGACTGTTTTACTCTACACACATACTGCAGAGTTCTCAAAGCGACACAGTGACTATTGCCAACAAAATCAAGTATAGAACGTTTTAGGTTGCCCCACAAGTCTGTTGATCATAATATGTGAGGGTTTTGCAAATGAGAATTTTTTTAAATCAAATTTGCTATGCCGTTAATTGACCTGATTTATGAATAATATATCTGTGATTATTAGGCTTGATTATAATAATAGCTGTTTATCAGTCTTGCGTGGTTTAGACCACAGTAAGCCACAAGACTTAATTTATAATAATAATAAACGTATATATTTTGTATAATTGTCACAAGCAATGTCACAAGCATAATGCATTCAAAGACTGTAAATCAACTATAGAACTATGGTCCTCCATTTAAATTTTTTTATTGTGATCGTGACTACAGTTTTTGACATGTTTCCCTCTTGTTTCTTCAGTGTCTGGTGGAATAACTACAGCTCATCAGGTCCCAGCTGTGTCCCAGTCTGCCTACTCTCCCCCCACTCCAGACACTCCAGACTCTGTCCTGTCCACGCCCCCACAGACCCTTCTCACCAAACTCCTTCCCCCAGAACAGAGTGCTCCTACAATCACCGGCCTGCCCCCCACACAGCCCACCGCAAAGGTATGTGTCCACACGTGCAGTTACACATACATTGGCCATAGTTACAATTCAATCAATAAAACTCATCTAATCAAAATAAGACAATCGTTCAGTTAGGCACAATTTAATAGAGATTGAGATTCAGTCATTTCTTTCAAAAATATGCTTGGGTCGAGAGGCCTACAGCCAATCCTGTCAGAAAATGCACGTGGTTTGGTGCGGAGTTCAGAGTTTTTTTTTGTTTTTTTTAATCTTTTTGAAATTATGAAGTAAATAGTGTTTGTATTCAGATCATTAAAATTGAAAGCAATTTTCTGTTGTAAATTTTCATTTTCTACAAAATTAAACTTAATCTCAGATCATGATTGATTAAATGGTAAATGGTCACCTTTATATAGAGCTTTCCACCTTCGAGACACTTAACATCACTGAAACACTCAGCCATGCACACACATTCATACATCAGTGTACGCAGCCACTAGGGGGGTGGGTTAAGCTTCTTGCCCAAGGACACAACAACAGCATTCATCTGTGGGAGCTAGAATTACACCAGTGGTGATCTTCGGATCAGTAGAGATGCACTCTACCACCTGAGCTACTGTCTCCCTCAACACAAGGAGAAAAAATGGTGCATCTTTTTGTCGCATCGTCCAGCCATATTCTTCATATATGCCAAACTGTAGAGCAAGACACTGAATATTTCTTTATTTTACCGAGGTCCACAATCTGAGATATTATTTGTTCAAAACTTTGATTAAATAATAGATGATTAAAAAAAAAAAAAAAAAAAAAAAATTGTGTGTGTCAATACATTTGCAGGTATTCAATATTGCATTTGTTTCTCATATTGTGCAACTGTGATTTTAATCTTAGTCTTACCTGCTTTTTCTTGCAGAAAAAAGGTGTGAAGCGGAAAGCTGACACAACCACTCCCACCACAGTTGCAATGCCACTCATGAGCTCCCTGGGCGTTGGTGCCATGGGGCTGGGACTCACCGGGCACGAATCTCCCCACACTCTTGCCTCTCTGGGCATGGCCATGGACCCCGCCACGGCCCTCAGCATGGGCATGGGGATGGGCATGACGATGACGCACGCCGGGGTCATGATGGGCACCAAGGTGGCCTCCGGGGGGCGCAGGGGGGTGAGCGGACGACCTATAAAACCCCCAAAGAAGGACTTGCCAGATTCAATGATAGCTGCTCCAGTACGTCGTAGTAAACTCGGACCCCAGCTGAGGTATTGTAGTGGGGTCTTGAAGGAGCTGCTGTCAAAGAAGCACGCGGCGTACGCTTGGCCGTTCTACAAACCAGTCGACGCAGCAACGCTCGGGCTCCACGACTACCACGACATCATCAAACAACCAATGGACCTCAGTACCATCAAGGTACCTAACAACAAGACGGCTAATTTAAAATGGATTAACTGTAAATCTTTGATAATACTCCACGGTGTTGGCATGCTTTTAAAAAACTCATTTGAAAGGATAAGTGCATTCTGGTCCTTGGGCAAAACACTTCATCCACTTTTCCTATGCATCGCAGTGTTAGTTTGTGATAGGTGAAATGCTACAGTATAAAATTTTTGTTTGTTGCGAATGTAGTGAAAAGAAACCTTGCCATTTATTATTCACAAATGGCAGCAGAACAATTTACATTTTCAAATGGAACTTTTTGGATGATAAAGAAAGGTGATATGTCAAAAAATCTTTTCAGAGGTCAAAATTCCTCAAAATGATGCCTGTTAGTTGGAGGCTCAAACCCATGTATAAGTCCAAGAAATTTTCCTATCAAAATGAAGCTTGCTTAGTAGACCCAATTGGGAACGTTACTGTTTATTACAATTGTACGTTTAAGTTTTATTTACTTTGATTGGCCTATTGCAAGACTTTAAACACATTTGTACATTTGTTTTGTGCAGAGGAAAATGGACAGTCGAGAGTACAGAGACGCCCAGCAGTTCTCCGCTGATGTTCGACTGATGTTTTCAAACTGTTACAAGTACAACCCCCCTGACCACGATGTCGTCACCATGGCACGAAAACTACAGGTAAAGTCATCTGCTTCTTCTAATGTGACGTGTGCCTTTAAGAAACTAGGCACGAGACGTTACTTCATACTTGAAAACTTTATGCGTTTGGGAACACATAGATTTAATGTGCTGATATGTAGGACTGATTTTAATTATTTAAATTTACAACATCCCCCAGCAGCCCTTTCTTACCACAAATATTTAACTGTTCAGTTAAATGTTTCTTTTAGGTTTTTGGTCCAACCAAAAACCTAAAAGAAACTTTTAGGTTTTTGGTTCAACGACTTTCTCTGCCAAATGCATTACTTCGTATGTGGGTTTCAGGCAAATGATTTCTTCCTGCTTGAAGGATTTTGTGAAGATCTTTCCCCATTCAAAAAATCTAATAATTTGATTTGATTTTGTGCTACAACAACAGAGAACCATGCCAAATCTGTCAAATCAGGAAGGAATTCTTGTGTCAAAGCCAATGAATATTCTCCTGACAATATTTTGTAGATTAAAGAAAAGTATTTCATCAGTGCCTGTCAGAAATACAATTGTAATAAAAAAAAAAAAAAAACTGATTATAGCAAAAGTTGTGCAGATGGGATATTTGTATTGAATTTCTAAAGCAAATGTGAAAGATATTTTGTTAAAATATTGGTTAAAAATCTGTGGAGTTAAACCCACACATGGTTAACTTCTTTTTTACAGGACGTGTTCGAGTTCTGTTTTGCAAAAATGCCGATGAACCTCCAGCCCCCCAGAGTTCTTCGTCATCCTCCTCCTCTTCTTCCTCTTCATCAGAGAGCGAGCTGAGCAGCGAGAGCGAGGAGAGCGACACCAGCCCTTCCTCAGACTCTGAGGAGGAGAGAGCAAATAGACTGGCAGAGCTGCAGGAACAGGTGAGAGGCAATGGAAGGAGCGCGAGACACTAGGACACAATACACTGCCTGGCCAAAAAAAAGGTCATATTCTAATATTTGGTTGTTCCACCTTTAGCTTTGAGTACGTCACATTCGCTCTGGCATTGTTTCGATAAGTTTCTGCAATGTCACAAGATTTATTTCCATCCAGTGCCGCATTAGTTTTTCACCAAGATCTTACATTGATGATGGTCGAGTCTGACGCTGCACAAAGCTTCTCCAGCACATCCCAAAGATTGTCAATGGGGTTAAGGTCTGGACTCTGAGGTGGCCATGTGTGAAAATAACGTCTCATGCTCCTGAACCACTCCAATTTGAGCCCCATGAATCCTGGCATTGTCATCTTGGAATATGCCCGTGCCATCAGGGAAGAAAAAATCCATGGAATAACCTGGTCATTCAGTATATTCGTGTCAGCTGACCTCATTCTTTGAGCACAGACTATTGCTGAACCTAGACCTGACCGACTGCAGGAGGCTTGGACCTGTCTGCTTAGTTAAATCCAGGTGGCGACTTTTTATTGGCCAGGCAGTGTATTAGTAATGTTTTGTATGTTTGATTTCCTCGCAATTGGCTAGTATACTATTAAAACCATTACCCTGTTATTGTATCTTAGAGATGTTTAATAAGTTGGATTAGTGAAAAAATAAAAACAAATCTTGACTTATAATTTATTTATTAATATACAGTTATCAGATCGTATTTTACTTATTATTTAAGTAATTGATCAGTCTGATTTAATATTTAGTGAAATTGCAACCAGTTTAGGCTTAGACATGGTTATAAACACTATACCATGTTGCCAGATACGATGCAAGATTCTCTGAATAGTAATGTGGAGAGAAACCCAGATATAGGGTTACCAGATGATAAGTATAGTAAGTAATAAACAATAAGTAATAAATCAAGGCCTTAATGAACACTAAAAGGTTGCCAGATAAGATTAGCTTGCCAAGGATAGAACAAGTTAGACAAAAATATAGCATATATGTAACGCTATTTGCTTCTAACCTAAATTATAATCTCATTTTTAGTTGAAAGCCGTTCACGAACAGCTCACAGCACTCTCTCAAGGCCCAATCATCAAACCCAAGAAGAAGAAAGAAAAGAAAGACAAGAAGAAGAAGAAAAAGGGGGATAAAGAGAAACACCGCCGACTAGAGGATGAGATTGTGACCATCAAACCGGCCAAAGCGCCAAAACTCGCCAAAACCCCAAAGAACAAGAGCAGCAAAAGCCTAAACTCTGCCCCGGGAAAGAAGTCTGCCAGCAAGAAAACCAGCAAAAGCAAGTGAGTACTGACCCCTACTGGAATACAGGAGAAGTGCTGCGTGAAATTATATGCACACTTGGAATTTTTAAAAAGAAGAAAAAAATATGAGACAATACAGAATTTTACTTTATTAAATAGTAATACAAATATAATTATAATAAAATAAACTGAGAGTAGCAGGAAAGGGGTGGTTTTGAAATGTTAATTATATTTTAGATTGCACTCATTGTTGGAAAAACAAACTGAGCAAGACATTTGAATGTTTGACTCTTTTTTTTTTTTTTTTTTGCATATTGAATAGTAAAATTAAATGCAAAAGTATTTTTATTTTACTGTGTAGAGTAGAGGATCCCATGAATAATTATTTCATTTCATTTCATTTTGAAGTATCCACAATCACTCACCAAGTCTCAGCAAGGAAATGGACTCAACTCAAAACTACATTGGATATTTTACTAAAATATATCTTTTGTCTTTTTCCACTTTATAACCACTTTACTTTCTCCTCAGATCCAAGAAGACGGCACCCATGGTTTTCAATGTCCCACCCTCGGCCCATGAACCTTTCATTGGCCACTACGACTCCGACGAAGAGGAGGACACCGCGCCGATGTCGTATGACGAGAAGAGGCAGTTGAGTCTGGACATAAATAAACTGCCTGGAGAGAAGCTCGGACGCGTCGTTTACATCATCCAATCACGCGAGCCCTCACTGCGAGACACAAACCCAGAGGAGATAGAGATCGACTTTGAGACGCTAAAACCATCAACGCTGCGAGAACTGGAGAGATACGTCATGACCTGTCTGAGGAAGAAGCCACGGAAGCCATATGGTACATACAAGTAGTTATTAAGAAAAAAATTTATTAATTCATTATTTAAAGCTGCCAGCACCAAAGTGCAGTGCCGTCCTCCTCAATCTGAAGCTCCCACAGGGTCCAACTATAAATAATTCACACTATTCAAATTGATATTTAATGTCTTTTTTTAAAAAAAAAAAAAAAATCTTTTTCTTTTTGAATGCACCATGTAGTTAAACTGAATCATGTGCCTGCAGTATTACGATTAACCAGCCCTGTTTTAGTGTAGTAGTCCGTGCAGTGTAGTAATGTGACGTCCTTGTCTTTGTGCAGCGAGTAAAAACAGTGCAGGGAAAAGCAGAGAGGAGCTGGCTCTGGAAAAGCAGCTGGAGCTGGAGCGCCGCCTCATGGACGTCAGCGGACAACTCAACTCTGGGAAGAAGCCCGTCAAAGCCAAACGTGAGTCCAAAATATTCTCCTCGAAACATGAGTCTCACATGTCCTGCTCTAAATATACTCTGTTCATATGGATCTTAACTGTTGTGCTTTTACAGCGGACAAACCGGCGGCGGACGCTCACACACAGCCCTCTCGCCTCAGCGCCTCCTCCTCTTCCTCAGACTCTTCTTCCTCCTCTTCATCATCCTCCTCATCAGACACAAGTGAGTCGGACTCGGGCTGAACTGATGTAAAGTATGGACTGAATGAACTGACCGCGGGCGGATCACAGCAGCACTAAACTGGACCCTCGGAGGGTCCTGGGACGGTCCGGACCGGGCTGTGGGACCCTGGATCCAGATCCACGAGTTTGAAGGAGATGGGTGCTACAGCCAGAGGCTAAATCTGGAGATTTCCCTTCAAACCGTGTCCTGTCTTATGCTGTATAGATACAGTGTACAGTTATATAAATATCTATTTTTCTTTTATAAAGAAGCATTTTATGGAGCTAAATTATTCCCTGATTGTGGGAAAGATGGACTGGTGTGGGCAGAGTGTTGTTTTAGTTTTTGTTTTTCCTCGAGTGATGCAGAAAAGAGGGAGCCACTGTCTGTGTGAATGGTCATGTATGTTAGCATGCACATGTGAGTACAGCTCCTCACAGTTTAAGCAGACAAACCTCTGCGGCAGAAGCACCTTCAGAGCGCATGCATCCGTTTAACCCACTGTACAGAAACATCACATTTATACATCAATATTTCTGTTCCATGTTCGCTTAAAACTTTAGTTTCTCTGTATTTGTTGCTTTTCCTTGTGACCAATCTGCGAATAAATTGTGAGGACGTGTTGTCCACTCACCCGTGCAAAGATACCATCTCTTTTGTTTTGATTATCCTTTGTGCTATTTATCTTGTTTTGTCCATTAAAAAATAATTATTGTAGGTTATATAATTTAGAGTTTTGAATTGATTCCCTTAATTTAACTAAATCCATTTTCCATCTCTAAAACAAATTGGCCTTTCTTACCTACGGCAGCTGGCATGTTGTTATTTGAAAGCAGTAACATTTAGTGGGGATATATTGATGGGTGTTCAGAACACATAAGATGGACATGCTTTTCGGTCTCAGTAACCAATAGTCTTTTTAAATATTTTTGTTAATATTGCACTGGTTTGTTTTGATGGCAATTATTTCAAGTTTAGTGTGTACTTTGTTGGTTGCCTTTGCATTGAGTTAGTAGAAATATTTCTGAAAGAACTTAAAAGATTTTCAGTGTCTTCTGAAGTGTTATGCACCTAGGCTGTGGAACTGTATAATCATTTTACAGTTTTATTCTGAGCATGTTTTTGTTGTATATTAGCCTATTTTCCTCTTTGATATAAAGGAGGAGAAGTCTAAATACTCCATTATCTCTTTAGTTACGTTTGTCAGAAATCTGAAACTTCTGTACATGACTGCATCTTCACCTGTACATAAATAAACAGATATACCAATCACATAATTGTCATCTTAATATTACAAACGGGCTTAACAAACCGTTACTTGAGGCTTTTATAATATGAATTCATCACTCGTTAAGGGCGAAAAAACGGCAGCTTAATGTTGAATTAGACCATATGCAAACTTTTTTTTTTCTTTTTACTACCATATTCTTTAACTCAACGTGTCACAAATTTAGCAAGTCTAAGCCACCCGTGAAGCCGAAAGCAAAAGCATTTGCTAAGTAGTAAGCTAATGATTTATGCTAATGCTAATTTAGTTTAACTTCAGGCTTCTACCGAAATGAAAGATAAAAGTAAAAAGATATTGTGAAAAGTTGAATTATGACGTGCTTCCCTCTAGTGGCCACATAGGGAACAGCAGCTATTTAATAAAGTTACCAATGGTTACTTCTGTATACACTTCCGTTGGACCTTTCAAAATAAAACACAATCTAGTAGTTACATTGGCCACAAAACGGCAGCGTTCTTAGTTATGGCGGTACAGTAACAGAAAATATACAGTATATTTTATAGTCATGCGTAGAACTCATGAGAAATTCCCCCTTCCTTTTATATATTAAAAAAAACAAACAAAACCAACATTGAGACAAATGAAACGCTCTCATTGTTCAACATTTTATTCCTAAATTTATGTTTTTGTTGTTGCCACTAACTCCCCTAGCATCGGGCTAAAATAAGTGATCAACCAGCTCATTTGATCTGGACATTGTGTAACTACTAAAAGGTTAACCATTTTAAAGTTGTATCATTCTACTCGGCTATTCTCCAAAAATCAACTTGAAAACAGCAGAACTTTTAAAGTTGGTTGTATAATGCTATGTTATAATTTTTTTTGGCCATTTTCTTATACCAATACTTCTTTGTTTCTAAACGTTCTGACGCCAAAGGTTCTGCTTCCTACACTTACAGTTACAGTTACATTGATTTAATTGTATAGGATATATAATGAAGGCTTTTTATTTCGTCTTTCATTATTTCATGGTATTCATTTATTTATCATCATTAAAGACTTCCCAATTTGGGGTCTTAGAAACTACACTACTTATATATAAAATACATAAAGAATCTTTCCTTTCCCTAAACTAAAGTTAAAACCAAAGTAGGTCCTGATAAATAATGTCCCTCTGGTGGTCACAGTTTGAACTACAACAAAACATGTATTAGTGTTGTATTTATATTGGCCACAAGAGGGCAGTGTTCGGTGCTGGTTTATATAGATACCTTTCAGTCGCGGTAGATACAAATTGTCTGATCTTCTCTTTTGGCGTAAAAATATTCAGAACCAGCATTAGAACCACAGGAAAATAGCTCTTTGTCACAGATTTATGAAATCACTGCCAATCTGCTGCCAACGGATGATGAAGGCTTGTTTTAGACAAAATAACAGCTATGGGCGCTTGTTTCCTTTTGCCTGGAGTAAACGGCTCATGGGTCTATTAAAAGTATCAGTGGTCGCCGTGTGGGACACAAACGTTCATCCACTAGTTTCTTAATGACTAATAAATTAATCTGAATGATGCACATTCCACAGGAGGCAGCAAGTGTTAGGAGCTCTTCAAGATTTGCTGTTATTTTTGACAAATTTTGGTACTTTTTGTTGTATTTGTTGCTATTTTTCATATTTTTCCACACAGTTATTGATGGATACTACAACCAGGATTGTTTATATAAGAAACGATGTGCTGGATCTATGAGGGAATTGTTTCTTTGCTGTTCGTCATCTGGTTCCAGTGGACAAAAACTGCAGAGCTGGGAAACACATGAGGAACAGAAGATGGAGGTATAAGCCATTTGTGCAAAGGATTTTATTGGAAAATGTAAACTCTTTGCCAAATAAGACTGATGACCTAGAGGCTCTCATGAAAAACAACACATCTTATCACAAGTGCAGCCTTTGTGTAACCGGTTCATATGTGTATAATTACACAAAATGTATTTTTTTTTTCCTTTATTCTATTTTCTCTCCATACCTGGTGTTTAAAATGTATGTGCAGTTTTGGTCCTCCAGCCGCTTCTTCTATGTTTTTTTTTTTTTTCTTCTTCGTGTGTTCCCCGCCTTGCCCCTGGTATAAATTCGGGGTTTGACTCCCGCCTCTTCCCTGTTCGTATCAGTATTGGGAAGAGGTCAGTCGTCTGTCGTTGTTTGTCATTTGTTGTTGGGTTTTCTTGCTGGATATTTAGCGGCACGCATTAATAAAGTTCTGTGTATCCTGTGAAACAGTTCCAGCTGTGTCGTGTGGCTCCTTTGCCCCACCCACAACACAACGCAGAAGTACACCGGTCACAGTTGCTTTCACACACACACACACACACACACACACACACACACACACACACACACACACACACACACACACATATATATAATCCTCTGCTGTCAATTTTCGATAAGTCTTTCTGAAGACTGACTGTGTTTGAACACTTGGCTTTATTATTACTTTCTTTTTCTTTTTAAGAGAATAACATTTTGACATGCATTTTAGATTTTTTTGCCTTGATTGCCCTGACCGCACGTGACTGGACTGAACGATCAAACTACTCTCATTCCTGTTAGATCTGAGTGCTGCTTTTGACACTGTGGGATCATGGGATCCTCTTACAGAGACTAGAGGACTGGGTGGGCATCTCTGGTACAGCACTAAACTGGTTCAAGTCCTATCTAGAAAACAGGGAGTTCTTTGTTGAAATTGGGAAAATGTGTCTCAGATAAAATGTCCCTGAGCTGTGGGGTGCCCCAGGGGTCAATTTTGGGACCCCTGCTGTTCAATCTGTACATGCTGCCGCTAGGTCAGTTAATACGCAGCAACAATGTGTCTTACCACAACTATGCAGATGACACTCAGATCTATGTCACACTGGCAGCAGGTGAATATGGACCAGTGGATTCACTCTGCCACTGCATCCAACAGATCAGTGAGTGGATGCAAAACAACTTTCTTCAGCTAAACTCAGACAAGACTGAAGTCATAGTCTCTCGGCCCACAGAAACATAGAGAAAGTGTCAGCAGTCACCTCCAGTCTCTTTCTCTAAAACCTTCAAATCGGGCTAGAAATTTAGGGGTAATAATGGATTCAGACTTGAACTTTAACAGCCACATCAAATCAATAACATCTGCAGCTTTTTACCATCTAAAAAACATTGCAAAAATCAAAGGTATACTGTCAAAACCAGACTTACAGAGACTTATCCATGCATTTGTCTCCAGTAGGTTAGACTACTGTAACGGCCTGCTCACTGGCCTCTCTCCAAACGGGCCTTAAGACAGCTGCAGTACATCCAGAACGCTGCTGCTCGGGTCCTGACCAGAACCAGGAAGTACGAGCACATAAGTCCTGTGCTCAGGTCTCTGCACTGGCTTCCTGTAGCTCAAAGAATAGACTTTAAAGCAGCTCTGCTTGTGTACAAGTCTATTCATGGCTTAGGTCCAAAGTACATCTCTGACATGTTAGTGCCATATGAACCATCTCGCACTCTGAGGACTTCAGGGACCAGCCTCCTGCTGGTGCCCAGAGTCAGGACTAAACATGGGGAATCAGCGTTTCAGTTTTATGCAGCTAAAACCTGGAACAGTCTTCCTGAAGATGTGAGACAGGCCTCGACTTTGACAATGTTTAAATCCAGGCTCAAAACGGTTCTGTTTATCTGTGCATATGACTGAGAGGGTCTTATTTATTTTTATTCTGCACTCTTTGTTTTAATGTTTTAATGTCATTTTATGATGATTATTTGTGATTATTCATGTTTGATTTGTGTGATTTTAATGTTTTTCTTATTCTGTAAAGCACTTTGAATTACCTTGTGTACGAATTGTGCTATACAAATAAACTTGCCTTGCCATTCAAAAACCTTCCGATCGCATCAAAGTGATGCTGATTCAAGCCCTATCACTTTAAATAACATTGACACTGTCGCCCCATGGCGGCCGTTGGGGGAACTACAGCTAGTTAATAAAGTTAACATGAGTTACATGTGAGTACTTCCGTTTGACATTTCAAAATAAAAGTAATTTGTAGTTAACATTCAGCCGCCCGATAACCAATGTTGGAAGTTGTCTAAGCGCTATTTAGTAGGATTTCTGTTTTAGAATTATAATATTTTGAAGTACAAGGCATTCTATTTAGGTTACAATGAAACTCTTTCGTTGTTCAACATTTTACTGCTAGATTTACGTTTTTGTTGCTGGTGCCATTGCCTCATGTCAAGACAATTGGGCTTCATTTCAATGCCGATGGGTAAATTGTGTACTAACTACTACTAAATTGCAAAAAAATACTAAAAATTGTAATCAAAATTGTTTGAAAAAACATTACTACTTTAAGCTACTTTAAGCATTGCTTAAAACAACCCTTTCATATATAGTTATCTGGATTACGTTTTTGTACTAAAGGAGAAGATCGAATAGTTGTCATAGAGCAGTGTTTAATTTGTGAGTGTTTTATTGTATGGATTAGTTATCTAGTTAGATTAATAATGTAAATTCAGTTCGCCTTTAATGCCAAGTGTCAGTGGGCCATTACCGCCACCTCCTGGACAAACAAGGAAGTACAACAACACAGCACAAACATGGCGTCCTCCGCGAGGCTCATTTCAAGGTTGGCGCTAGTTACAGGTAGATTTAGTTTTTCTGAAACTACACAAACCTCTTAAAACCTTGTCCTTGTAACTAAAGTGAAAACGCCGTTTGTACAATTTGTCTTTGCGAAAACTAGAATAATTAAACTGAATTTTTTGGTTTCGGTTTTAGCTGCAGGACTATGAAAAGTTCACTCTGTGGGAGTTTGTGTGCTACCAAAGACTGTATAAGACACATATATAAGTCTGTGTGCTACCAAAGACTGTATAAGACACATATATACAGTCTATGTGTGCTACCAAGTGTTGATTTAAAATATATCTGTAAAAAGGGAAATTTTTCAAAATCTTTACTTCACTTCATCTATAACTCTTTTCTTGTATGCTCCTCTTTTCCAGCTCTAACCTCAGCTTTCTTCTACCACATATATAATATACCATCTATGTACCAAATGTGCACCATATGTACCACGTGCACTCTCTCCTCTGTACTATGTAGTCACTATCCCTCCTCTGTCTCAGTCTGAACACATCTGAACTTCACTGCATTCCTAATCCTTTACATCCTCAAAAATATAGCAATTATGTCATTGTTCTTTGGTATTAGTTTATATAGTAGTTTTAATAGATTATGTGGTAAATACGTTCTAACCCTGAAGGTTGGTAGTTCACTCACTGTGTGAATGATTGTGCAGATTCACAGATGGTTGCAGCACTCTTGCCCTTTTCACTATTATTTTACAACAGATTTGATTTAAATTGTTATACTTTTCGTTACAATATTGAAATTTCCCCTTTGTGAGATGAATAAATCTTATCTTTTTACAGGTGGAGGCAGTGGGATTGGGCGAGCCGTGTGCCAGCGTTTGGCCTCAGAGGGTGCGACCGTCGTAGTAGCAGATCTAAACCAAGACGCTGCAGAGGAGACTGTTGATGCCCTGCCGAGGGGGCAGAAGGGGCTGGGGCACATGGCGGGGCAGGTAGATGTCTCATCAAAGGACAGTGTCAAGAAACTAATTACTCAAATCCAGGTAAGGTCAAAACATTATCAAGATGAGCACTTGAAATAGCAGAAAAAGATCTACGTGCTGTTGAATGTGGTGAACATGGAGGAATGGACTCTGGAAATTTAAGCCCATAGATAATAACTGCAATAACAGTTTAATCAATCATAACACACAGAGAGTCAGTTAACCCAAAAGTATTGATTTATTTGGGGAAAAATAAATCATCATATATTTAAATCTCACTTTTTTTTAGAATTTATTGGGACAAAAGACAGGAGTGTTTGTTTATTAGTGCTTTGCTTAACTTACTGTGTAATGTAGTTTAACAGTTGTAAAGCATAAATGTGGAAAGGGGGGTAAGTTCTCATAAGTACTTGTACTTCTGCTTACTCCTTTTGAGCATTGTGTGATATTGTCAATTTTGTAGGAATTGTTTGACAATAAACTGAACTGAACTGAGCCTAAATGGCCGTGCAGGACAACCGAAAAGAGGGCAGATCATCATCCTACACATTATCAGCTTAGAAGTTGTTGAAAAAGCTAATATTGTTATGATTTGTGTGTGAATTAGTACTTGCTCTATAGAGACATAATCTTATTTACAACATACAGGAAACGTTTATAGTACGACTCGTGATATGCAATAAAGAGCTCTTCCACTGTTGATGGAACAGATGAAAGTCTAGATTAGGACTGCAAACAAATGCAAATGAAGCAAAATTATGATTTGTCAAACTGAAAAGATTGTGTTTTACAGTTATGTGTTTTATATTCTCATAACAAAATATTGTCTTCCCATGTATATTTAAAACCTACCGTTTAGACCTGGACAAATGTTTAAAATGTTTACTGTGATCTGAATTATATAATATATACTGGCTATGTTTAGCCTAAGTGACTGTGTTTATCAGTTGTCAGGTTCCACACGCACACACACACACACACACACACACACACACACACACACACACACACACACACACACACACACACATATATATATATATATATGTATATGTATATATATATATATATATATATATATATATATATATATATATATATATATATATATATATATATATATACATATAATTTTTCCACTTTTCTTTCAGACTTGTCATTTCCAGCCTCCATCCGTGTGTGTGAACGCAGCAGGCATCACTCAGGACGACTTTCTGCTCAGCCTTGAAGAAGAGCACTTTGACAAAGTCATCCAGGTCAACCTGAAGGTATAACTGCAGCACATCAACATGAGTCTCATAGTTTCACTTTTATATTTTTATCCATTGTGATGGGCCTGTCACCATGAAACATTTTCAATTACAACATATTGCTGAAGAAAATATACACACTAAATACTGAAAATTATATATGACAGTGAGTGCAATTACACACGCACTCAAAGTCAGATGAATATAAGATTTCTTGAGGTAAAACATTATTAAAATGAAATGTAGAAAGCTAAATCCCTCTGATTACTCATGTTAGATTTACCTATTTACATGGCATTTATTTAATCTTAAGGGTTTAGTGCATGTGAACAAGGGGACAATAACTCTGAAGCATTATCATTTAAAAATATGAGCTGCAATAAATAAAATGAAACATTTTAGTACTTAGGTAGTATCTTTGCAAAAAGGGAAAAACAGAAACCTAGAGAAGAACCATAGTGAAAGAGAGCCACTCTCCTTGATTGGACAGACCCCGAGTGTCCTTAGACCTCATGTCTCACTCAAACACTGGGCATAAACTGTTTGAACAGTAATAACCAGATGAAAAGCCATTCGCAGCATATTGGTGGTTTTCAGATAATGTCAAACTCCCAGATGGAGGCAAGAGCCAGATTTACCTATTGAAATGTTCAACCTGATCATTTCTATTTGTGACTATCTGTATTGCACCAAAAATCTAGACTTTGACAATATTCATTTTACCCACCCCCATCTGTATTAAATATAATGGACCTAGAGAATGTTGAGATGTCATTGAAACCAATAAGAGGAGGGGCTGGATCTGAACGATGGGCAGTCTTCTTGTGCTGTATAATTCTTCAGCTTTTTCTACAAGTAGTTGCATATTTCAGCCACCGGGGGAGGCATTGCCAAAACCAAAGCCAGGACCCCCCAAAAAAACGATGTGGACTCCCACAGCAAAATTAAATTGATGCCGCTAATACTTTCAACTTGAAAAGTGTGTAAAATAAAGTTTAAAAGTGCACGTTGTAACTTTTCTTATTGGGCGTTCGTCAGCTGTTTTTCTCCAGAGAGGTGCAATTACTTTACCTGGTTTTGTTTCCCAGCATGGTATTTAAATTGTCTATCTGGTAACGCTGGTAACGCTGAAGAGCTGGTAACGCTACTAGAGCAAGCTACAGGTCAGCTCTGTGGAGAGGCGATATACTTACACTTAGAATGCATATTTTCCAAGGTATTTTTTAGCGATAATACACATGCAATTGATGGAAAGATTGATATATTTAAGGCCGTACAGCGGAACATTCCTGAAAAGTTATCACTATGCACCACCCTACAACATGAATTCCTAATGATCTTGTGTTCTTTTATCTGGGCCAAATAATATAATATAATAATATATATTCCAGGGCACGTTCTTGGTGACTCAGGCTGTGGCTCAGGCCCTAGTGGCTTGTGGAGCTCCTAAAGGGTCCATCATCAATATGGGCAGCATTGTGGGAAAGGCAAGAAAAATGAAAATGAAAAATACAGTTTAAATTGTACTTAAACACAGTGCGTATGCATATGATCAGACTTAAGAACATTTCATTATTTTACAGGTGGGAAATATTGGACAAGTAAATTATTCTGCCTCAAAAGCTGGAGTCGAAGGTTTAACCAGGACAGCAGCCAAAGAACTCAGCAAGTAAGAAGAAACTAGTATGACTATTTTGAAATTCAGCTAGTTTACAATTAACAAATTACATTACTTTTTTTGAGATTTGGGATAAGATGTAATTGTGTTCTACCTGGGTTTATTACAACTCCAATGACAGATAAAGTTCCTGATAAGGTTATAAACAAGGTATTTAAAACTCTACTCAACTCAAAACTACATTAAAATATTCCCATTGAATTATCTAAATAAAGTCTTTTTTTATGTGTGTGTTCAGTTGTTAACATTGGTGCCTTTGGGGAGAATGGGTGAGCCTGCGGGTCAGTAAACAATACATTTGTTCATTTATAAATAATATGTAAAGTGTAAAACTATTTTGATAATATTTCTTCTATGCTAATATGTCCCTCTTTTGTCCTCTAGAGGTCGCTGATGTGTGTGCCTTTTTAGCTTCAGATGACTCCAGGTACATCACAGGGACAAGCATTGAAGTCACAGGTAAAAATATAACATAAAAAATATTAATATCAAATCAGCAATTTCATTTAGATAAAATGTGTTAATTGTATTTCTCAGGTGGACTGTTTATTGGATGAAGTCGCCTGTCTCTGTCAAATCTTAAACAAAATATTTTCTAAAGATGTGATGTAATTTCTAATAAAATCATGTTCATTTTTCCAAGGATAATGCTGAGTTTCAGAATGATGACAAATTAGGACTGTAGCCATAATAATGACCAATTTAACACAAAATATATCTTTTAAATCATGAAAATGTCGCCTTTAACAGGAAAACAGGAGACTTTTTATTTTTTACTACAAATTTAAAAAGTGAAAATATTAACTACATATATAAGTACATGTTGCTCTGCATTAGGGATTATCTAATTGAATAGAAATATTTTAAATAAATACATTTTTGCTCGTCAAAAACACCATGGACAGTAAAATACTGCGAAGTTGTGGCCATCATTGTTTTTCAAATACTAAATAAAAACAAAGAGTCAACAGCTCTTTTAAAAAGGTTATATATTACAGAAACACAATTTAAAAAATACTTACACACATTTAAAATAATACTTTTTTCTTTTTTTCAGCACCATATTTTAATGTTGAACCGTTTGTCTTTAACATAATAAAAACAAACACATGTTGAGGTCTCTTATTTTTTTCTGGAAAAACTTTAAGAAAAAATTTAATAGTTGCGCCGTGGCGCCCCGACACAAAAATACAAAACCACTCAAATGACAACGCTGCATGGATGAAAAACTCCCTCTCACCATCCCTCTCCTCCCCTTGTCCAAATTCAAATATTGTCTAAAATTCATCTTTAAATTAATTTGTTTAGATATAAGCAGGTCAAAAACAGCACGAATAACATATGGCAGAATTGGAGAGTCACAATTTAATCTTATCAGTGGAAGCAAAATTAACAAAATACAAATGGTGAAAACATTTGAAAGAGTTGATACAGAAAATATGGCCACAGATTTTAGTGATAGAAAAAAATGAACAGGGTAAAAAGCTGACATTTCTCCACATGGCACTGATTCAGCTGTAGTAAATAAATACAAAGATACCACATTTATCGGGAAACTTGGTGGAAGATGTTAAAATCTCAAAGCACCCTGATTGTTTTAAATAAATACAATAGAATATCACTATTTCTGTACAATTTGTATGTAATGCACATTTTCCCCAGTAAAAAAGCTTAATGAAATGGTATAAAATAAACTAAAAAGCAAATTGGACACCATATCCTTTGGTATAGTTAGCAACAAGCCACAGTTCCTATAGAAAAGCATGCATTTCTTATTAACTTCTGCAGAAAATAGGGAGGAAACAGTTCCGTAATTAACCCTGATTTTTAGCTTTAAGTGAAAGAAACCACCAAATTGTCTTAGTTTTGGTGATAATAAAAAGGTTGTTTTGGTCATAGGGATTATCCAGCATAGTTCTTTGGTTGAGAATAATTTCATTGGATTTCAAGCATCAAACTCCTGACGTAGCACCAGTTTTATCTGCAAATCACAGTTTAAAAATAATAGAAATACATTTAAAAGCAGGACATAACTGACCACCTCTTATTTTATTCAAGGCACAAACTGGTAGCGTCTTTGGTAACTTTTAATACAATTGTTAAAAATGTTTTACTCCAAGTTTACATTGCATGAAACATAACTGAAAAGCATCCAGAGTCTTTGCTTGAACACAAATTTTAGGTTTTAAATAAGTTACTATAGCAACTACAACTACCAACATTGTTTAAGTAGACCTTAATGATTAACTGTGTCTCTGCATTTGACCCAGTTCAACCCTTCTCCAGATCTGGAACCAGGATTTTCGTCAGGAATACCTAGCTGGAGGATTGCACATTTTTAGGTCGGGGTGGAGAACTCGAGCACCCAGTAAGATGTAACTAAACAGTATGTTGCCTGGATTGTAAACAAAAGAGTAAAGATGTTAAAAGTCAAAGATAAAGGGGGAGGTAGAGAGACACAGGGGAGGAAGGGGGCGGTGAGAGGGGTCCGAGACAGGGCATCCGGCTTAATTCTCCGATTCAACAAACACTGATTCACTCCAGAAGACTCTCTCCTTCTTTCTTCTTGCAGATGTTTGCCCAGTCTTTATCTTCGGCAGTTTCTTCTTCAATAATATTTCTCATCTTGTTTCATCAGTATTTTAGACGTTCCTTGGGCAGGTACTGATCACGAGATAGTCCCACCACAGTATGTAGTATATGTATGCAAGTATGTGTATGGGAGCATGTTTCATTTATTAATTTACAAGTTAATTTACAAAACATTGGGCGTCTTTTATTACATTGTTGTGTCTCTAAGTGCAGATGTGATTGTTTTTGTGTGTGTTCGCTCTGTGGATGATGGTGGACAGTGTAGAGGTGTTTTTAGCCCTGGAAACAAACAGGTCCCACTTCAAAACCAAACTGTTGGTTGCTCTCCCCAAAGTCTGACACCTTGATGTCCAGCAGGGGGAGATGTTCCACTTGTGGCGTGTTTACCTCCAGCACTGTCCTGTCAAAGCCCTTACGGTACTGAGAAGACACAGGGAGAGAAACAGGAAAGTGTATTACTCATCAATTAATTAAAACTTTATTTAAAATACAGATCACCAGGTCTGTAGTAGGACTATTAGTACAATTATTATTGCAATGGTATAATTATATCAGTGGTTACTAAACTTTCTCAACTAAGTACCACTAGGTCTTAAACCGGTCTTGAACAGGACAATTCCAGGTCTAAATTAAAGCTGAACTCTAAAGTCAGAGTTCATCAATACAGTAGTTTTTCGTACCAAAAACTAACCTAAAGGAGGACAAAAATGTGGATTAATTTGACCCTAAAAGGCAAACAATAAATGTGCAGAAAAGCCTTTTTACCACTGGTACCAGTTTGAGAAACAAATAAGACAACACTTAAAAGTCTTGAAAATGTATATGTTACAGGCCAAACAGGAAATCAGGATTTCTATAGAAAGCAGTTTTCAATAATAGTTAATATTTTTCTTTGCACTCACAGAGCAGCCATCCACCAGGGCCTTGATGTAGGGGCTGTTGTTGTAGCTCAGCTCCTCGTCGTTCGCCCCCTGCAGGTGCAATGCTCGGTTGTGGCTGTCCTTGTGGCTACGATCAGCCCAGGCCACAGAGCGATGACAGTGGTACGTGAGGTTCTGCCGCGCCTGAACACTCAACAGACGCAGGAAACCGAGCTGCACCACGCCCACGGGGTCGCCGTTAGAATCCACGTATGTGAACTAAGAGAGAGGAGGAAGAATGATGGTTCAAATCAAAATAAAAAACTACTTTTGTGTAGTACATCAATAAATACAGTTTCCAAAGTAGCGCACAGAGGTACCGTAGATAAGAACAATAATATAAAAAGGAAAACAAAGAAAAAAAACACACAGAGATTACACAACTCACTCACAACTCACTTACACACAAAAGACTTAAAACAATTATTAATTCGAACATTATACAACTGACATAAAATAACAGAACTGTAAAGAAAACCATATCATGTTAGACTTACTTTGCTGCCCGTGGAAAATTTACTGTACCAGGATCCTGGAGTCTCTTTGTGCCACGTGCTCATCTTCACCTACATCACAAACATTCCATATATTATACATTTCACCATTCAGTTCTATATGTTTTTTTTGTATTTATGTTAGTCTAATAGATTTGAACTGACATCACTAATGCTCTTGCTGGGATATAAGCACGTCTCAGCTCCTTTTGTGAAATTGCAGAAGACTTTGAAGGAGTCTCTGGAGCAGCCCTGGTTTGGATCAATCCAGTACTCTCCTGCAAAAAACAAAGCAATAAATCATTATATATATGTTAAAAAGTAATAAACGTTGAGAGTTTGAACGCATTACACATACTTATTAAAAAAAAACATTCAACTCATGCTTGAGCTAGGTGGATTCTTTACAAATGGTTCTTTTTTACATATTCATGTTTTTAAGTTTTTTTGGGCACCCATAATTAAATAAATGCAAGATAGATACGTTTCAGACCATAGTGAAAATATCTCGAGACAAAGCAATAGATCTCCATGAAGACGGCAGGTACGAACATCCCACCAAAAAAGTTACATAGTGCACCTTTAATAATGCATTAAGTAAAATCTGATCTGCCAAAAGGCCTTCTAAAATATAAAATGTTACTCACCGTCTTTGAGTCCTGGCTGGCTAAGGTGCAGGTCTTGGCAGGTGCGAGCAGGGCTGTCCTTTGTGCCCAATGGGAATCGTAGAGTGTCTATTTCTTTTCGTAATGAGTCCAGTGACCCAAAGATCTCCTCCAAGCCTTCGCTGCCTGTTAGGAACTCTGCTCCGGTGGCATCCGCAGCGGGCATGTCCGGGTCAGATTCTGACACTATCTGACTGGCATCGATGGAACGCTTGGATTTAGGACTCCTCTGGATTGGCAATGGCTGAATGACCTCACCTGGTGGGCCCTACCAACAACATTTATAGTATTTTAAATGAGCGATAATTTATTAACTTTCCCTGATGTTTTTACATGTTTGAAAAGGCCTTACAGGAGGTCCAGGGGGTCCTTGGACACCTTTCTCTCCCTTTGGACCAGATCCTCCCTAAAAACAACAGAAATATTTAAGACTCATCCAATCAAATAAAAACTACATTACAATATGAAATGTATACTTACAGTAGCACCTTTAGCTCCCTTTATACCTTGTGGACCCTGTAAGAATATTTTTGTTTGTCATTAGTTCATGTGGCATACAGTTTTTGCAACAGAAACATATTTATTGTTAAAAACTTACAGTCAGACCAGGGGGACCAGCAGGACCAAGTGGCCCAGTGCCTCCAGGCATTCCCTGTGAGAAAACATCATTATCTCTGCTTCAGTATTGTACAGATATTATTATTCTGGACACTGACAGGAGATCAGACTCACAGTCTCTCCTTTAGGCCCAGCGGATCCGTGGGGTCCAGGCAGACCCCGGTCTCCCTTCTCGCCCTGCTCTCCGGGAGGTCCAATCAGACCAATGAGACCTGAGTGACCCTTCTCACCTTTGGCTCCAGGATCTCCGCGAAGCCCAGCCAAACCAGGAGGCCCCTGCAGCAGCAAACAGAGAGGTGAGAAACATAAGAGACAGGGTCGTTGTATCAAAGGTAATGAAGAGATTCAAATGCAGTTTCTTACAATGGGTCCTGGTGGTCCTTTCTGTCCAGCTGGTCCTGGAGATCCTTGTTCACCCTAAAACACAGTCAAACTTCTGCTTCAGCAAGTCTTCATTCAACATTTCACACCATAGTAAAACTTTCATAATAATTTGTAATATTTTTCTAAATGTTTTGTAAAACCCTACCACTGATCCGGGCAGTCCTCTGAGGCCTTCTGTTCCTGGTTTTCCGGGGGGACCCTGGGGTCCGACGGGGCCAGTCTTTCCTGGAGGTCCAACTGCACCTGAGTCTCCCTACAAAAGCAGAAAATATCGAGCCATTGTAAATGCACTACAAGTAATGTACAAAATTACATCAGCAGATAAAGCTTTACCTTTGTTCCCTTCTCTCCCTGACGCCCCTCCGGTCCTCGAGATCCAGCAGGTCCCTACAAAACAATTCACAAAATAAGTGGCATTGTAGGAGTGGGCAATATAGACAAATATGAATATCTATATATTTATTATCTTCATGACGATAATCAGATCATTCAGATATTTGCTCAAACATTCATAAATGTGCTCAAATATACCACAAAAAATCTATTCTGTATAACTCCAAAACAAGAACTGATGGTGAAAATCTATATGGAAAATGTTTGTTTCTTGGACTATCTCTCTCCATTACTCCATTGTGAAGAGAAGTAGTCTATGGGCACTGGTCTTAAGTTAAGCTTCTTTTTGTTTCATTGTCATTGTGATTTTGGCTATAGTTCTTACCCTCTTTCCTGGTGGTCCGGGAGGTCCATTCTCTCCGGGGGGTCCAGGAGACCCCTGAAAAGTTACATATGTCAGAAAGCTTTTAATTTGAGCCAATATCTGTCATATGTGGCATCACTTACAGATTCTCCTTGTTCTCCGTCCTCTCCTCTCTCACCCTTAGCACCATCTTGACCCTAAAGAGAAAGCAAAGCAAATTTTGAACAATTTTGGTGTATTCTTAGAGTAAATTCCTGACAGTAAATAAAGCATGGATACTTACTCTGGGCCCAACCTCACCAGGGGGACCAGGATCACCAGGGAAACCAACAGGACCCTGGAAGCGGAACATTGCATTGCTTTATATCTAATGCACATGAACATGATGTATAAGAATGAGACACCTAACCAGGCCTCAGTCTCTTACAGGGTTTCCTTTGGGTCCATCATCTCCCGGTCGACCTCTTCCTCCTGGAGGTCCAGCTGTCCCCGGCTGTCCTGCCTCTCCTTTCTCTCCGCGCTCTCCTCTGGGACCCTGCCAATAACAAACACACACTTCAATATAAAATATAATATAATAAATTACATATTCAAGGACCACACTATTCTGGTCTTGATTTAATCCTGTCCAAGTTGTGAGGCTCACAAGCTACAGAAACTGACCTGGTCCTCAAAAATGTCCAACAAACTCACCTTCTTTCCTGGTTCTCCCCCGATGCCAGGTGGACCTGCCTCTCCAGGCTCTCCCTATAGAGCACAGTTCCGTTTTAACTCCAGATCAATGTTTGATGTCAATTATTACTTAAAAACAATAAAAAAGAAGAAAATAATTAATTGTACCTTCTCACCGAGAGGTCCAGGATTTCCCAAACCACCTGGAGGACCTTGGGGACCCTGTAAAATACACCCAGTAAATTGGATTTTGCGTGGTATCAAAGTAGTATTGTAATAAGAACTTTGCAATGAAATGTAAAAAAACAAAACAAATGATGCAAAAGGTTTGATTTTCACTTGACTTACATCAGCACCATTGGGTCCAGCTGGGCCTCGGGGTCCGGGAGGGCCGGGAGGACCCTGAAGACACAGACATTTTCAATCAGTATTTTCAGTCCACTGAAGGCTGAGGTTATGTTTTACTTTCTAAACTCACCAAAGGTCCAACATCTCCAGTCTCTCCCTTCTCACCTGGTGGACCAGGTAATCCCTGCAAACAGGTGCAAAGACAGAATATTGTTGTGATTTTCAGATTTTTTTTTTGGTGTGACCAAATTTTGAACTGCGCTACCATTTTACCTGCAAACCGATGGGCCCGGGAGCCCCTGGGAAACCTCTGGATCCTTCATCGCCTTTAGCTCCGAAATGTCCCTGCTGACCCCGGGGACCAGTCTCTCCATCTGCGCCCTGCACAGGTCACGTTTATATTAGTCTTGATTCATGGATCTTAGTTCAGACTGTTCCAATATGCTCCCATTCAATCATAAACTCCATATGGGCAGAATAATCACTATATAGAAAATTAGAAGTATACTCACGGCAGGACCAGGCTGACCAACAGGGCCCATTGGACCAGGTGGACCGGGAGGCCCCTGTCAAAAGTTTAACATTTTAACATAATTTAAGATAACAGAAATATGAGAGTGTCTGTTTAAAATATAACTGAAACTTACATGCTCTCCCTTTGCTCCTTTGGCACCTTTCTGACCAGGCTCTCCAACTTCACCCTGTTGATGGTCAAAACGTGATAGTTAGCAAGCATATCCATGTTAGTATACATGGCTGTATTTGAGATCGGTGTGGTAGACTTGCCTTGTCTCCATCTTCTCCAGGTATTCCAGGAGATCCAGCTGGGCCAGGTAGACCCACAGGACCTTGAACCCCATCCCGACCAGCTGGGCCAATGGGGCCTTTCTCCCCCTAAGCAGAACATAACAGCACAAATGTGACTCTTACACCAAAGACATATCCCTCGTTGTCTTGTTCTTTAAACACTCACAGGAACGCCCTTCTCTCCAGCGGATCCAGGAGGTCCCTGAGGTCCTGGTCGTCCTGGAGGTCCAACAGGTCCAGCCGTCCCAGCCACTCCCCTCTCACCAGGAGACCCCTAAAACAGTAGGAGTGTAAGTGAGTATGGGTGCATTCAATGCTTAGTATGTTTAACCACATCTACAGACGTAAACCTACAGCAGGTCCAGGAGGCCCAGCAGGTCCTTCACTGCCCTTTAGTCCTCCACCTCCCTGAAAAAAAAAAAAGAAAGATAAATTACTGAGGTCAATGGCTTATCTAAAGATATACAGGTAGCTCTACTTACAGGGGTACCGGGAAGTCCTCTCTCTCCAGGGAAACCTCTCAGTCCTGGGGGTCCATCTTTGCCAGGACCGCCTGGAGGACCTGGATCTCCTTTGGTGCCTTCTTTTCCAGAGGGACCAGAAAGACCTTGCTCCCCAGGAGGGCCTGGGGGTCCGGGGTGACCCCGCTCACCCATGGGGCCAGTCTCTCCGGATGGACCCTAGCGAGGTGGGAGATTTATGAAATATTGATATACCGTACAGAATATTAAATAATTTTGTAATATGGTTAAACCTACTTGTGGGCCGACGACTCCTGGAGGCCCAGGTGGACCCATCTTCCCTTGGAAACCCTACACAAAAGTATTCACAATTATCAAAATGAATCAATTAATGACAATAGATATGTCCTTCAGAAAGGTTAAAACACAACATACAACTTCTCCTCTCTGTCCAGGATGTCCGGGCAGACCGTCTTTCCCTGGTGGTCCCTGTTCAAAAACATAGAAAACTCATAGCGATATTTCCTTTTTTGTAAGCTATAAAACAGTATTTTCTGCGATAATTTTCCTTACAGGAGGTCCTTTTGGTCCAGGGAAACCATTGGCTCCTTGAGGACCAGGCAATCCCTGTTAAGAGGAAAATAATTATTATGTATGATATAAATAATGGTGAGATTCATTCATATTCATTTTCTAAGAAGAATTCTGGCATTGGTTGAAATAAGAATGAAAATGTCTTACTCTCTCTCCAGGAGGACCAGGAGGTCCATCACTTCCTGAGGTTCCCTTCAGAATGAAATCACATCAAAATATTAATCACTGAAAATTTGTGTCATAGTTGATACTAGTTTAGATTTTTTCAATGGTTCACTTTTACAAACCTTTGCTCCTGGCTTTCCAGTTGCTCCCCGGGGCCCTCTCTGCCCTCTGGGACCCTGGCAGGTGGGAATAATAAATTAATAAAAAATATAAAACAGAACAGAAAAATGCACTAGTATTTTATATACATACAGTTGGTCCCCTTTGTCCTCTTGGCCCTGCTTTTCCACTAAGACCCTGCAACATCACAGAGTTGATGCAAACCTTTCTGATAGAATGAAATCATAAATTCTGATTATTATTTCATTGATAAAATAGCTTACCCTTGTTCCCTTCTCACCATTTGAACCTGGGAAACCTGGGAACCCGAGCGATCCCTGAATAGAAGAAAGTGATGATGATGATGATTATTATTATTATATTTTGAAACTTTTTTTGCTTAATTTTAATCTCACCTTTGGTCCTAGTCTTCCGGGATATCCAGGAAGTCCAGGGACACCAAGTTTTCCCTGGAATTAAAATAGTTTGTGTAAATACTCATAACCAAGATGTACTGTAAGCAGTAAATCATATGTTGAAAGCAGGACACACAGTGACACTGATAAAAGAAGGTTTTAATGGACAGTACCTTCTCTCCAACAAGTCCAATGGGTCCAAGTTCACCTGGGGGTCCAACACGACCCTTCGGCCCCTCAGGACCATCTTCTCCCCTTGGTCCTGGTACACCAACCTCACCCTATCAGCAGCAAAATCAAATTAACAATTAAAGCATAATTTATATTTCTAATAAAAATAAAAAAAACTTACCCTCTCTCCCTTTGCACCAAAGTCACCCTTAATTCCAGGAAAACCATCTTCTCCCTGGAAATCAAAAACATATGTTAATTAAGACCTAAAATGTCTTTCCATTACTATTGTTCATTACACTTGTGACTTGCCTTTTCTCCTTTGTGACCCTTCAACCCACGGATTCCTTGGGCTCCCTAAAACCAAACAAGGACAAAAGGATTTATTTCTGACGATACACGGTCAATGAACCTATTTTTATCACAATCCATTTTACTCAAGGCCAACCTTGATGCCACGAGGGCCAGGATAACCAATAGCTCCTTGAGGACCGTTAGGACCCTACAAAAAATCACAAAATGAGTCACTGTCCTCTAGAAAATGATACAGTGCCAAATCACTATTTAATGTTTCTGATTCTGGATCAATACTTTGCATAGAAAGCATGTTGCATTTATCTAAAACATTAAATAGATCGCCAATATGAGGCATTATAAGGAAACTCACTTGGTTTCCTTTGGTTCCAGCAGGTCCCTCTTTTCCTGGATGGCCCTGAAAAAGTACAGTTACAGATAAACATTTAAAAGGTTACAATCGTTCTCAAACAAAATCAAAATAAAATATAAAAATAAACTTACAGGAGGTCCATCAGCTCCAGGCATTCCAGGTAAACCTGGTTTTCCTGTGGGACCCTGCAAAAACAGACGATGTTAGGAACTATTTTCAATCAGGGACAGCTACATTTAGACTACTTCTTAAATACTTTAAGAAGAAAAGCTTTACAAACAAAAACAACCTAAATCATGCCATGTATATATGGTAAAGTTTAATTCCATATCTACACGTACTTTTTCTCCTGGAGGTCCAAGAGCTCCCTGAGGCCCAGGCATTCCCTATAAACAATAAAACAAGCATATACAGTAAGCAATATTGCCATGCATGTGTGCTATACAATACAGTGCATAATTATTTATTATATATATGAAAGTGCACTGGAATGCAGTGTTTGTTCTATTGCACATACTGCTGAAGCATTTGAAAAAATATTAATTTGTAACAATCAATTCTGCTTCCTCACTTGAGTTCCTGGAGTTCCTTGTTGTCCAGGAGGTCCAGGCTCTCCTTGTGGGCCCTGAGAGACAAAATCATCACTTAATAAAAAAATTCTAAAAATGAATTGTGCAAAATTGAAGGGCTTTTATTGATGACCGGCAAAGATGAAACTAAGACTGACCAAGTTTCCTTTGGGGCCTGGGTTTCCATCATTTCCTCGAACACCCTAAGAAGACCATAACAATGTAATAATTAAAAAACTAAAGATATCAAAGAATAACTCACATTTGCAATGACTAAATATCAATTTTCAGCTGGATGATAATACAAAACATACTATTTCAGAAACAATGTTCACATTCAACATGGAGGACAAAAGTTGACATTTGAGGTGAGGTTGTGGGTCTTTGGAGACCGCAAAGTCATAAAAATGCAGCAAAAATATAATCCACAGCTGGAACGGTCTGTACTCACAGGAGGTCCAGGGATGCCAGTGGGACCTTTGGGGCCAAGCAAACCACGAGGTCCCTAAAGACAAAAACACACAAGAATGCCCAAGAATCACACTCATGAGTAATGTGTATAGTATTTTTGTTATTATCACAAGTTAAACAGTAAAGAATATTGCAGTTGTCATGGGAACACTCACGGGTTCACCTGGGAGACCCCTGGGTCCAACCTCTCCGTCATCTCCCTAAAAAAACAGGATTCATCAAAGTTAAATAATAATGCATTTAAATTGCACAAATATTGTCAGGGGAATGTGTGGTTACCCTCTCTCCATCTTCTCCCTGAGAGCCTGGAGGTCCCATTGGGCCAGTGTCACCCTAAAGAGAACAGAATGAAATATTACACTATGAGTTTGGAATTAAAGACAAAAGTTCCAGTGCCGGTTTATTTTAAATTTAAATGTACATACCCTATGCCCTTTGTCCCCAGGCAAACCAGGAAGACCATCAAAGCCTCGGTCACCCTAAGATACACACAGACAGAGAAGGTATTCCAGATTCTGAATGGAGCTTTAATGAAATTAATATATGGTCTATATAAATATCACATTAAAAAGAATCACAGGTTGAGTATTTTGTGATAAACACTGACCTTGGCTCCGGGCTCGCCTGGCATACCCCGGGCTCCATCGGCTCCAGCTCGACCCTGATAAAAAGGAAAACAAGATTTAAATATTTAATTAAACATCACAAAAAATACAACGGATGTTCATACTCACTCTCCTTCCTGATTTTCCAGGAGGTCCCATCATGCCCTGTTGTCCCCTTGGGCCCTGTTATGATTGTAAAGAAAGCAATATTAGTACAAATATTCATTCAGCTTTGATCAAAAAGACAAGTTTGATTAAGAGGTTTTACCTGGGGACCAGGGTCTCCACTTTCTCCCTTCAGACCAGGACTTCCTGGACCTCCCTAAAATAAAAAGGTTTAAATATAACAATAATAAAAAATAACAATTGAAAAATAAAAAGGAAGTTTGTGAGGTTCCACCAAACATACCAATGGTCCCGGACGTCCTGTGTAACCCATTGGTCCTGGGGGTCCTTTCAGAGCCATCTTAACAAAAACAGCAACATTAAAATAATTGTGTTATTGTGCCTTAAGCATAACATAAATATTTGACAGTAAACATATAACTGACCCGAGCCTGGGACAAGATGGCAGCTGCCTGTGCCTCCTGAGCTGAAACCACAGGTCCTTTATCGCCACCGCTCTGACCAAAGCGGAACTGAGAAGAAAAATGGAACCGTTAAAACAGTGTAGCATTGTCCACTGTACATATCACATAACCTCCAACACTGTACATATCACATAACTTCCAACAATATACATATCACATAACCTCCAACACTGCACATATCACATAACCTCCAACACTGCACATATCACATAACCTCCAACACTGCACATATCACATAATCTCCTACACTGTACATATCACATAATCCCCAACTCTCCTAAATTGTACATATCACATAACCTCCAACACTGTACATATCACATAACCTCCAACACTGTAAATATCATATAACCTCCAACAATATACATATCACATAAACTCCAACAATATACATACCACATAAACTCCTAGACTGTACGTATCACATAATCACCTACACTGTACATATCACAAAAACTCCTAACCTCATAACCTCCAACACTGTACATATCACATAACCTCCAACACTGTACATATCACATAACCTGATCGGTTACTCACTGGCAGCATGACGGAGGAGCCAGGAGGTCCAGGAACACCATCAGCTCCAGGAAGACCAGGTTTACCAGGAACGCCCTGCACACAGAAAAGAAAAATGTTAAACCAAAACAATAACCACAAAAGTATGATCTAAAAAAACTGAAAAGACTCACCCTCTCACCAGGGTCACCAACAGAGCCAGGAGGTCCCGATGAGCCAGGGGGACCAGTAGGGCCCTGAAAAAATACATCTTTAATTCATAACATGCTTAAAAAAAATAAATAAATAAATAAATCAGATTGGCCAAGATCAAGTCCAATGATTGATGGGTTAGGTCAGTTCAAGTTTGAGCCCCTTTAATCTACGTTCATCCCACAAAGTAGCAAATAAACACACATAATCTACTTACAGCTGGTCCCTCAGGTCCAGGTGGCCCTTCAATCAGCATACCCTGTAAAACAACAGTGTAATGATTAGTCTCATGACAAATATAATAAAAGAGACTGCAAGATGACTAGTATTGTTCATAATGTAGCTTACACCATAGCATCCATATGATTTAAAGTGCATATGCTAGATTTTCATTTTTTAAGTATTACTTGGTTTGGTGGGATAGCACCTGTGGTAAATATTTAGATATTTACTATTTAGAAGTGGCTGTTTGTGGAAAAAAGTTGAGAAGAACAAATTTTATACAAAAAAAAAAAAAAAAAAAAAAAATTATATTAGCTATGTTTTAGTAAAATAATAATGTCAGAGGCAGTTTTATGCTTATAATAAACTCACGGGCTCCAGGACAGCAGGCTCTCCCTTTTCTCCTTTCTGACCCCTGGCAGCGGCCTGAGGAAAACACACATGTAGCCAACAACACAATGCAGTCAGTACAGAGGGACACGGATGTCACAGAGGAACAGTTGAGAGACAGTTGAACTCTACTGACAAATACAGATGTCTCAAACAGGCAGGGACACAGCTAGATTAGCTATAGTGCCACAATAATTGAACTGCTTTACAAGTGGTTCCTGTGAGGTATCTATACAAAACTTAAGCTTTAACCCAAATTTACCTGATGGTCCACAGAGTCTTGTTTTACTGCAAAAATAATTATGATTTCAACCAGGTCTAATTTGTGCTTTCAATTAAGTATTTGAACTGCTTTCAAATACTTCTCTTCAAATGCCTTTGTGACATGAAATACCATATCTGCACTTCTATTCAAATGTATTTAAAAGTCTTTATCTAAATCAGTTGTGTACTGTAAAAATGATAGCATAACCACAGCATCAGTAAATATCTTGAGCTGTTAGACTCTAGCAAACTGTAACATGTGGTGGTTCTTTTAAGGTTCTATGTCTGGGAGAATCTAGCCCTGAACAAACTGTTTTAACTGTTGTTCTCACAGTGAGAACAATACTTAACCCACTTATTTCAAAACTTATAAAATAAATATAGGGTTCTCTCTTATGTTTTTGTTGAAACCGAGTTATGCATATATTCGTGTTCCTGAATATCTTCTTTACATTCTTTGTTTTATATGAGCAAAACACAATTCTGTATTCCATTGTCCTATATGAGTGATCAGAACCTTAAACTTGAATATATCAGCTTATATATATCAGATAGAATCCCATAAATATAAGGGACCTTATAGGATTTAAGTTTCTTCACATGTATTATATGATAACCCTATGATCAGTCTAACATGAAATGGAGCAAATTCAGTGTCACTCCAGAACACTTTGAAGATATGTATGAAAAACCTTTTTTAGACTTGGTTGAATAATTGTTTTTCTTTTTGCAGCTGAAGCAAAAACTTACGCCGTCTTCGTCTGTCACCGCGGACAGAGCCGGGCCCATGTTGGCATCGATCTCTCCTGTCTCCATTAGCGGCTCGTGGTAATCCCTGTAGGAATAGTCGTACTCCTTCAGGCCCACATCCCCAGTCACATACTCCTCAGTGAAGGCCTCCTCACCCACGCCTTTGGTGGCATCTACCTCCGCTTCGTACAAGGATGGGTCCGCCTCGGGCTGGTCAGAAATGATCAGAACCATGATGGAAACGATAAGAGATGGAGGACAAGCCAAAAGTAGGAGAGAAGAGGAGAGGTAGAACTAGGGCTAGGCAATATGAATAAAAAAAAAAAAATCTCTCAATCAATATCTTTTTTATTAATATGCTACTTGGATGCAAATATTTTAGGGGAGAAAGAATATTGCTGCTGCAAGGAGGTCATATACAGGGATATATAACATAGGTCAAACAGGTTAAGGTTAACTTTAACACTACACAACACACACACAAAAACAGTGTTAAAAACAATTAAATATGGCGTTCTTTATTTCATGGACATAAACAATACATGATTTCATGTATTACCATTTAATACAAAAATAGTCCAGCTTGTTCCTCCAAAGTCCGGACTCTGAAACCTCACACTTCCGATTGGCTATAGACCTCTCAAATAAAAAGCCACAGGCTTATCATTGGCATTTGAAATGATTGGCTCTTGATTAAATTAAAATTCTATTTATTGCACAGCCCTAGATATAACAGAGTTGCAAATACAGAGAGAGGAGACAAAAGAAGTGGTTTGTAATAGAAATAATGATAAGAAGAAAGGCTTACCTACAGATACAGGAACATAACATAGCAAAATACACAGACTTTTAATAGAACTTATGTGCAAACTTACTGTATAAATATTCACACATCTTTTGAAACTTTTCCAGCTTAATCTACTGCCCCCAAAGTATTTTTACTACTGTCAAACTACACACAAGGTTTGTGCAAAACTATTAAGAAATACTTTATGGAGGCACTACTACTAAGCAAAGCAAATCTAGTCTAGGTCTATTAACTTACCAAAGAAACTTAAAATTCAGCTGGACATCTTTGGCACAATCACCCTCTCATTAAAAACAGCTAAATTATTATAACCATGGATACTGTTATGCATAGTTAAACTTAACAGGGATATGTTGCAGAGACATATCTATTAATATGGGTTGTCTTAAAGTTAGACAACAAAACAAATACAATTACCAAACAAGTTCATTATTTTGAAAAATAAAAAGCATTGTATAAATCAATCTTTGTTATTTAGTTAAAATATAAATCAGATATTTTTATGTGAGTCCCTGTTTCAGTTTGTATTTACCTCTGTTGAATGATCAAAATCATAAAATGACCTTCAGACAGAAGAAAGACAAACATCTTGCTGTTAGATCGACAGGAGCCACATAAATATATTTGATGATGTGATAAATACAATGCTTTCTTTTTCAAAGGAGAGTCTGACGATGATAGAACACAATAGTAGTATGCTGTTAGGGATGTGAAGAGAAGAACAGTAAACATACTACTAAAGTACTAGATTAAGTTACAAAGACTGGGCTCACCACCACATCTGATAAAATTGTGTGTTTTTTATTTATCCATTATCTTCCGCTAAATGTGTCTGAGTATTTTTTACCTGAACCTCGGTCTCTTCTTCTGCAATCACCTCACCCTCTGGAATCGTCTCCTCATAGAAATAATCAGGGTCTGTAGGGGTGTGGCCAGCCTCCGAATACTCTGTATCTACATCCTGATTGGTTCAGATGGAAGTGGGAGGAAGAAGGAAGTAATGAATTGGAAGATTGGTTAGTTTACTATCAGACAAAATGGACATTTTTATTGCAACTTATGGTTGTAATGGTCCATTTTAGAAAAGAAATTTCAGATGTGTTTAATGGTTTGACTCTCAATAACGTTTTTGCAGAAAGTTATTGAGAAACCTGAAATTTCTTTATTTCTATTATGCTTTTAAAGCTCAAAGCTGTTGAAAGCCAAAAGCAGAGTGAGGTCCAATGCATCTCACATTAAATAAAGTTCATTATTTGATGCTTCGAGATGCACAGTCTCACTCCAAGTCACCGAGACAAAACAGCCATTTCACAGAATAGATTTATATTTAGTTAGACCTTTGATCTGATTTATATTTTCTTATCCTGTGAGGCTGCTTGATTCAGACATTCAACCAATAAGAGGGCAGACAACACTGAAAACAAAGAGAGAGAAAAGTGGGGAGGTCTGGTGTGTTTGTGTGTATATGTCATATTAATATTTTCACAGGTTTAGCTTTGGTGCCATAGCAATCCATGCTCATTCATTGACTTATACAAAAGCCCCATATAGTTGCAATGCAGGCCTGAAGGGAGTTTGAAGTAAAGAGAAGTCATTACACCGCATAAACAGCCATGCTTTGGTGTAAACCGCTGCATCATATCATATAGTACAAAGCTGGGGTCATATGATAGATGACCAGGAGCGGTATCCAGTTGGTATCCAAACCCCATTATAGACACAACAATCCACCATCAAGGTTATGCTACTGCAGATCCTCTCAGAACAAAAATGTGTTTCAGTGGCTGTGTTCACACTTGCACACAGACATGCTGGGTTTTTACATTAATTTCCACGAGAATGATCATACCATACTACTTGCCTAACCTTAACATTCAATAAACCAATTTCTTAACTTTAATACGATGCCCCTGACTTAATTTTGAAGGATTTACCTCATAAGGACCCATCTTTTGGTCTCAACAAGAGGGAAATGTCTCCATAAAGTGACTGTGTAAACTATTTTGAATCCCTTGCATCTGATAGTCATACCCATAGACCCGCCTACCACATAAAAACTGGTACTAAACTGGGACTAAACCCGAAACTAAACTAAGACTAGAACAGGACTAAATCAGGCCTAGAACAGGACCACACTAAGTTTACATCAAGAATAAACTGGGATCAAACCAACACCAAATCAGGACAAGTGTGAACACAACCAAAGAGTCTGAAGAAGAACCTATAGCTACAGAACCTAGATGGTGGAGAGACAGTTTCCATATGGGCCATACTGGATACAGAGGACAGCCATGGGCCCTGCTGTTGTACCTGCTGATAGCCGTTGGTGATTTTCTTGACCGGGGTGGCAGTTGCTCCCAGAATAGACGTGCCAAATGGAGGGAAAGGCTTGTTGTGCGACTTCACGTTAATGTCCACCACCTTTGGCTTGGTGGGTCTAGGAGGTGTAGGACGGACAGGTGCAGATGTAGTCATCACTTTCTTGACTGTTGTCTTTTCTACCACATTGGCTTGGCTCGTTGTGGGTTTAGCCGTGGGAGCTTTAGTTGTCTTCACTTTGGTGACTTCTACTTTCAGAGTTTTGGTTGTTGAGGCCTTTACAGCTTTCGTAGGTTCAGGTTTAGGTGCTTTTGCTGGTTTTGGCGGTTTCGTAGCTTCAACTTTTTTCTCTGTCTTAGTTTTTATAGTGGTTTCTGTTTTCGCAACTTTCTTTTCTACCACAGTAACTTTTGCATTGATTTTATTATCAGCTTTCCCATTGGTTTTAGCTTTGTCAGTAGCAGGTTTGCTATTGACTTTCTTGTCTGTTGCTGCTTTGCCGTTAGCTTTAGCGACAACTTTTGTACTAGCTTTCTTCTCAACACTAGCTTTACCATTGCTGTTAACTTTCTTCTCTGCTACTGCTTTACCATTTCCATTGACTTTAGGTGGTGTGGTTGGCTTAGCTTTAGCATTAGCTTTTCCATTTCCATTAGCCTTAGCAGCACCATTAGCTTTCTTCTCTGCAGTAGCTTTGCCATTTCCGTTCTTTGCAGATGGTTTGGAGGTTGCTGCTGCTGCTGTGGGTTTGATCTTAGACAGAAGAATCTCTACGGCGGTGGGCTTCACTTTGGGTTTGGTGGAGGCCTTAGGAGCTTTGTTGGGCATCGGTGGCTTCACTACGAGTTTGGATGGTCCGGTTTTAACTGCCTTGGCTGGGGTCGGTTTGGGTTTAACCAGACTTGGCTTAGTAGGGGCTGGTTTCCCGTTAGATGGTTTCTTCTAATATGATTATTGGTTTAAATGGTGCGTGTAAATGTTGAGGTTTGGGCAGGTGAGAGGGGGGAGCAGGGTGAGAGGGGGAGACATGGACAGGAGAGAGACAAGGATGTTTTGAGAAACAATGATATAAAGATGGCTGAGGCTTGGGTGGTTCACTGAGACTGTACAGGCATTACTGGATACAGTATAAGACAAATAATTTTATGCTTTGGTTAAACCCAATCAACTTCATACAACATAAAATTTCATATGTATGTGGATACATGGAGTTTGCTGTTTTCTCCAGTAATGCCATTCTCAATATTAAATGATGAAGCAGCAATTTGCGCTCCTAGAGCTTGCAGTGGCACTGAGGCTGCGATTGTTTAGGTAAAGCTGGAGCTAATCACACACAAAAAATATGGAAATGTTTACACTGTTATTATTTATACACATTTTACACAATTAAACATTGTGTGAGGATGCATGGTGCATCCCGATGAGTCTTAAAGGGACTGTATGTATATAGTGTGTTTATATTTCTGACTGTAATAAAAAAATGTATAAATCTATGACATATTGGTCATGCACTTCATCACAGTGATGTTATAATACATTCAGTTACATGCAGTCCCTTTAACATTAGATCTATTATTTTAAAGAAGAATATAAGATTATAAGGTTATCATGCACATGCACATAAAATACACATTTCTGCTTACAACATAAAATCATGCAAATATTATAAATTCATTATGTAAAAATAATTAAAAAAAATGTTGACTTAACAAATGTTGATTTAAATACATAAAACAGGCACTAAACAAACCTAACCTGAGTCACCGGATACAAAACTCAAAGAATATAACCAAAGTGGAAATGATCCACCTAAAATGCATGTAGGGTATTCACATGTTGATGATAAAATGTCAGTTCATGCAAATGAATTACACCAGACAAAAGGACACATGCAAATATCATAACCCAAACACAGGCCCTGTCTGTATGGGGTCATGCAGTTAAGGGAAACATCCACTATGATGCACTATGCACCGCTCTGTGAGTTACTCCCTGTGAACAGGGCATCTTTTAAAAGAGAAGATCTAATCCTGAATTTACATAGTCCACGGATGCTACCCCAGTGCCGCGCTTTGATCGATTACACAGACAAATACGTCAACATTGTAACATTACATTTAGAGTTCCTGTTTGATGGGGAGACAACAGAAACAGTGTGAATGTGTAAGAAGTCATTTATTAAATGACCAGGGTCTGGAACTAAGACATGACACTGAGGGAGTGTTAAATATAATGTATATAAAGGCTAATTTTGAGGTTTTGAGACCCCTCTCTCCATGTTCCCTGTAGTAACTCTCACTTTACCTGCCTCAGGTGAAGGAGAGGGGGGCACAGGGGAGGGAGGAAAGGCTATGGTATCCTCATAATAATAGGGGTATTCATGGTCATCCTGCTCCTCATCAAAGTACTGAGACAGATGGAGATAAGTTTGAAAGACTGGAGAGATAGAAGAGATTTATGAAACAATAGAGACAGAATATGGATTTAAGAGGCAAATATAGAGCATGAATATATCAAAAAGGAAGAGCAATATTAAGTATTTGATCGTCATTCATCAGTAACGTCTTTATTGATCTGCTTTATTGAGTTTTTATGTTTTATTTGTGGACATCCCTGATGAATGAGGAAAGGGTGAAACCAATGAATAAATCCTCTGAGGCTTTATTCATTCAGATATCAGTCATCTCAACAGCATCAACATGATCTGGACCTGGGCTGAGTTTGAGTGATGGGACATGCAGGTCTACAAACAGCTCATGTACTTTGAGTGGTCCAATGCGGATGATAATGCCCTGACACAGCTGCCAGGTGAAGTGTCTCTATTATTATGTTTAAGTGAAGCAAATTTAAACAGTCCCAGAAAGCACAGAGGCTCCACCTTAAGCCATCTTTATGAATAATTTGTTTTATGCAATAAAACTTTCTTTTATATTCAAGGCAAAAATGATTCAAATCATCCTTTGTCTCTCACCTTTCTGTGTTCACTATAATGTGACTGTTGATGTACTAATCACTGTGATGGATGTGTGCATACTGGATATTGAAGTCTACCACCTAGCTTACATGTGTGTATATCTATAAAAATACTTTTATGAGTACCCATATTTGTTCTTTATTTACCTTAAAGACGCACAGACCAGGAGGAGGTGGACACATAATGATTTTGATTATGGTGATGCGTGAGGAAGACAGAAAGGAAGAGCAGCACTTTGATGGCAATGGATGACCCAATCAAAACATTAGTTTACACTTGAGGGCTATTAATAAATGATGACATGTATAAATCTTAGTGGCATATAGTGCACAACACAGTTGGGATGGTTGGTTGTGTGAATGAAATGATACTGACATGTTTTACCAAATCAGATTTGCTCCGTATGTATGTGTTACATAAGATTCGGTTTGGACTAATAGAATAACAAAGAAACTAAGAATAGATTACCTGTAATAAAAGTGTGAGTGATTATAGCAGTATGTCATTCCCCCTGGGAGTTTTACCATAAAAATGTATTTGTGTTTTAAAAGTAAAGAATGTAGAAACATTGCAGGTTTGACTCCTCACATCATCTTGTTTATATGTCGGCTGTAACTTACGTAGGTGTTGGGGTCCTGGGCCTGGGTCTTGGGCAGTGGGGAGTCACAGTCTGGGCTGTAGTGTTCACAGAAGTCATAGGCAGCCTGAGGGTTTGAGGCGATCAATAACTGCTGGATGTCACCCTGAAAAGAAAGATATAAACACATTTTAATAAAAGAGATTTATATAGTTTCAAACCCAACTTGTGCATATTGTTGTGACACAGATGCATTTCTATCCGTATATGCAGCTGGGAGGGCATCTGACATAAAAACCCTTGCCAAACCCCTGTGTGGCTGGTTCATTTTGGTGATTATGATTATGACTTGTATATATGTAAACTTTCAAAACTAACAGTGACCTCAAAACATATTTGGCCTCTTAAAAAATCTAAATTTTGTCTTGTTTAATAAAATACTGAAACTGTGCTAAACTAGATACTAATTTGAACAAGCACCAATACAATAAAAACACATAGGTCAAAAGTCAGACCTTTCCTGAATATAGCTATACCAGAACTAGATCACAAGAAAATATCATTATATTCTGTTGAAAATTACATTATATTGTTTAGAAAAGACAGCAAAATTGGTGCCAGACTTTTCATTAGTATCAAAATTGAAATTGAAATTTTAGTATTGAGAAAACATCTATCCAGACCAAACCAGAAGAACCCTAATCTAAGTTTAGACCAAAGTAATAGTAAATAAACAACATAAAATCAAGCCATTCAGGAACTGACAAGACTCCAAACCACTGAAATAAGTACTTGTGCTGCAGTTAATAAATCCATTAACTATGATGGTTTGACGCTGGCGCTCACCTGGAAAACCTCCTCATCCAGAAGACGGGCTCCAAACACAGTGATACCGTTGGTGTCGACCTCTGCGTTATTCCCACGAGCCAGAGGACGAGTCATCTTCTTTTTACAGTCCAGAAGGAGAGTCACGTTTTTCTTAGACACTGAGAAAGCAACGCGGTGCCATCTGGGGACAAGAAAAAAAAGCATATAGTTTAAACTCAAAAGCCACACTTTCAAGAATCACACAAGGGATTTAAATACTAACACATTTTGCAACTTATTACGATTATAGTTATAGGGATGTGTGCCAGTAAGAGCAATGGGAATGCCATAAGATGTCTGTTCCCAGTGATAAGCAACATAACGTTAATAATAAATAAATCATAAGATGTGACCTAAAAGAAAGTTGATAATCCAAATCTGAAAATAAAAAGATTGTATTAATGTAAAGATTGAAAAAACTGAGGCAAGGGTGAAGGGCTGAAACTTGTTGGCATCATTTTATCCTAATTTGCCATGTGGTAACAAAGTCTTAACTTAGAACTTAGAACTTTTCGAGAGTCTCGGTTTTTTCAACTTTGTATTTGAAACTGGTTCTTACACTCAGGAGCACCAAAAGGACAATTCTGCACAACCTCTACACATCCAAGTAGCAGTTTGATGTATTTATTGAAAAATATGTAAATGTTTTATTCCGATCTTGTGCTTTGTCTTGTGGGATTTGTATCTTGTCGTACACCTAATTGCTATCACAGGATATCATTAAGAACTGTACAACCAGTATCTTATTTAAATGGAATGCATTACCAAAAATAAGGCATACATTTTTAAATCAGAAAGTTTGATTTAAGCATCCATAAAGTGTTGTTGGTGGTTACTGACTTGCCATCAGCCAGGTTGATGCCTCTAAACAGGGGGTAGTCTTCGGGGGCTGGTTTTCCATTCTGGTCTTCGTACAGAAACACAGGGGAGCGTCCCATCTCGATGCCCAGCTGCTGGATGCCCTGCTCGCTGTAGATGGAGAGGAGAAAGGCCTGCAGACCTGCGTGTGCTTTAACCAAAGCCATGATCGAAAAGTTCTCAGGGAAACGACCTGTGAAGAGAGATATATGAGGTCAACACAAAAACTCAACATTTATTACACACATTCTTGCTTAGTATAAATCCCTGCAGCATACTGCAAAAAAGATGAAACTGACTTAAATCTTATCTTAGGTTAACAGATATTTCAAATGATTGGATGATGATTATTTCACATATTTCTAACTTATTATTTGCCAAATATGCCAGAAACATTCACTAATCTACACTGAATATTTAACCAAGATAAGATCATTTGCTGATGGGAATTGCAACAGCAAGTATAAAACCAGAAAACGTAGAATAAGAATGCCAAAAATGTATCAATAATATTCAAAAGGAATAAGAACTGAAATAGGTTTGTGAAAACAAGACATGTTTGACAAAAATATCACAATACTATATGTCAATCAAGCATCTGGTCAGAACACATTATAGTATTGTATATACATGACCAATGAGAATATTTTTTTTTTTCTGAAAAGAAAATCATTACATTAACTTATGAAAAAGATGTATCCTGCTGTATGGACAGTACTTTTTACTGCCGGTAACTTTTCCAGGATTAGGATTTACTAGTCTGACAGTTTTTATCTGTGCCATCAACCTCTCCGAGCATCAGTTACTCAATCACACACAGGCCTGTCATGATAAATGCTATATCGATTTATCGTTCAATACATGAGAGACGGGACAATCAGTTTTACGGCCAATATTTATCGTAGGTAGTTTTTCTTTGTACCTGAGGGAAATTTTTGATTATTTTTCTGTTCTACAATGAGATTTGAGAAGTTCGGATTATGAACTTCTATGACACATTATAGAGACAAACTAACTTCCTAAGTGTTGCAATCTGTTATTTATTTATTGCAGCTATTTTTTTTATATAACAATAATAATATCCTTGCCTAAGGACCCAATGTTTTCAGAGAGCAACTGTCCCACACTGACGCCTGATATTCTCATGGCCTCCTAACCAGGTACTAACTAGGCCTATCCCTGCTTAGCCTCTGAGATCAGACGAGATCAGACGTGGATAAGATGGTATAAGAATTTGATAAATTAAAGACATGTTTTAATAACTCAGATTTTGAGATGTTGAAACATAATCACATGTGAAGACTCATAGAGAAGGGTGGGCGCTAACAAGGAAACTTAAATCTAAGAAAAGACCTGTAAATCACTTTCTGTCTTTGAGGGATTTCTCATAAACCACATAAATACTACTTGTGTCTTCCTCTCAGCTCTCCAGTGTCAGACAGTTCTCTAAAGATAATTTGTTATGATTCTTCCACACAATTATGCGCTATATAATTATCCTTAAAATCCATGAAATTTGGCAATTTTTGTCTCTTAACAATTAAGAAATGTTTTGAGGCAGTTTCTCTGTCACTACATGTTTCATTCCTGCAAATTGACTTTGCAACCCCAACTTTACATTGATGTAGATAGTGGGCAGTGATCACAGTATTCTCATGGTTGTTAGTCTAGTTGAACCTGTCAATAATAAGAAACTGTACAATGTTAATTTTGTTTATTTATGTGGGTGGGACTTGGGAAAAGGTCAATTTGAATAATATAATTAGCCTTTAAATCAATTACATTTCAAGCAGGATGGATTATAGACTAGACACAATTTCAATTCCTCGACAATTAAAATACATTTTGAGAGAGTTTCTGTGCCACTACACATTCTGTTCCAATTTTATTATTGATGTATTATTATACAGCACTGAAAATGCCAAAACTATTACTTTTTAATATTTCGAAAATGTTGATACAAACCTGAAAAAAGTTGTTTGGTGGGAGCAGAGATCTGAGCTCGCTTGGAGATGCGGTAAGCATGGTCAGGGGTGCCAGAGCGACGAGAGGTGCAGAAACCAGGAACTTTCTTTACGCCTTCAGGGAGAGAGGGAACCTGCATAGCCCGCAGCACGTCCACTGGGTCTGGGGAAGAAACACAGGGTTTACAAATGAACCAGTATCACTCTCCAGATCAGTTAATCAAATATTTGAACTGAAATAAAATCAATTGAGTAAAAATATCAAGTGAATAAGTTTCATAATCTGCTGCTTGATTTTGGAATCACAATTAGGGCGATGTGGTACTTGTCTTGTCACTCTAATCCTGAACCAAACCAATGTGTAATTCACACTTGCATAACCAAACTATTACAAAACATTAATAACAAACTTAGACAGAGTGACCTTATCTTTTTCCCAAACTTATAATGAATATGATGATGAGAGATATTTGTGCCAAGAGCCCACACACAATATCCACATTTAAGAAACAAGTGCAGTAAGTAGGGGCCATATCAAGTACTTCTTAACAAAAGAAAGACATAATGTGAAATGTTATGCATTCATGTATTTTGAATAGGAATATATAGACTTTTCTTGGATATTTATTTCTGAGGAAAAGTTGTAATCTTCTGATCCACACAATGTCATATTTTCTGGACCACCCTCAAACAAGAATAATATTCATAACAATTGATTATTTCAGCTGATGCATGGAAGAGCAGCACTGGTTATAGGACTGCCGTAACAATACTAAACAATATAATCTGTTCATGGCAGAATTACATGCAAAATGACTAAGCAAGGTTAGGGACACATTAGTTTCCTATAACAATACAATACTACTATGTAATATGGAGAATATTTCATAAATCCCATTGAAAATTTATCCTGTGCTTTGATATGTGGTGGGCCCTTAGACAGAAGCAGTACAACAGAAATAAGTAAAAATAAAATAAAATAAAATAAAAAATAAGACTTTTATATTAAATTAGATCTCACAATTTTATTCTTTTTATATTGTATTGAATTGGTGAACACAATTTGTTTATGTAATGGTAGTATGGTAATGTAAACTAGACATTATGTAAGTACAGGTATTTAGAATACCCATCTAAAACTTTAAGCAATTCATATTAACTAAATAAACACCTCACATGTAGGCTGTGGCTGTGTCCACCACCAAACCCACATGCTCCTTAATGAGCAGATAAATAAGCAGTAATCACTATCCTTGTGCTCTCCCTATTTTAACTTTCCCAGAGCTATTCCACAAACTACTTAACTTTCTAGGAGTTTTGCAGATCTGAGCTGGAATGCTGGGAATGAAAAGAGCTGATAGGGGCAGGTATGAAAAAACCAAAGTGATGAGAGGGTAGCAGAGGAAGAGGGTGGGTCCTTTGGGGTCAGGCCATAGTAGTGACAGTAGACAGTGAGCTTCTGTCATGGCGGGATACTGGATCAGATTGCACACATAACTCCCTCAGTAAAACCAGGTACAAAGCAGCACTCTGTTCTGTCCCAAACAGCCTCTGCGCTCTTCACATCTGCAGCCCCTTCCTGCCTCAAGGACCACGATCACGACAAAAACACACCCTCAAAAATAACATATAGAATTACAGTTCATATTCTCACGCAGAAATGGCTTAGTTCAATCCCAGCCCCAGCCAAGTACCCTTTTACACTTTGTTTGAAATGTCTGAAGAAATGTGTCTTTATTGCAATTGGCATTTTGGTTATTTGTACACAATTACATCAGTATATGCCAAAAATTATTACAGTATGCTCTATTTCACCATACTTAGAGACATATAGCTCTGAAATTTTACACAGTTGTTGTTAACCAGTTTTGGTGTGTCTATCATGAAGTATGTCTCAGTCAATATTTTATATATTTTATAACTGCAGAAGCTTTGGCTGTGCTCTATACATTGCTCTAGTATGTTGTCGATTATTAATATGCTTGATGTCTAAAGTCATCCAAAACTTTGTTAAGAATGTAAAAAGGTATTGCAAAGAACATATTTATTAAAAATACTATTTTTTTAAACTATTTTAAAAATCTGAAACTAATCCAACTATATCCTGGTAAGTGCTTGCAGGTCCCTGCACCTCTGGTTGAGAAAAACACTTGCTTAGTTAAACAGTGCCTTCTTCTGAAATCAGAAATGACAAAAATTAAGCTAGACAAGGTAGGAAAACAAAATGTTTTATTAGTTCCTACTTGCTTCCGATTCTGTAAATAATTGTGTGCATGTAATGCCCATAAGTGCCCATAGAAGCCAGCAGCTGCCTTCACTGCTCTCACAATAACATGAAACAAGTCTCGATATGCAAAATGCAGGAATATGTGTTTATATCACTGAAAAGCAATTTATCAATGAAGTACACTTTGATGCCTGAATGTAAATTCTTTAATTACTAACTAACTATTTGAACACAAATACTACTTTACAAATACGGGACAAACCTTAAAAGCTTTGGCACAGACTAAGTCCAGACCACACACTCAAACCTGTTATAGTCTGAACCCATGAACTACCAGGCAGGCTGCCAGTCACTGTGATGGGAAGTGGGCAGCAGAACCAGACAGGCTGAAATGTTCTGAATTTGAGAACTGCAGTGTCACAAGTTTGCCACAAGATGGGGCTACTATGGGGATAAATGCCTGTTGAAGCTTTCAGATGGAGGCCATGCAGCAGCCAAACAGAAATTTACAATTTACAGAAACATTCAAACTAACAAAGTAAATACAGATTCAACAAAAGCATGAAGACATTTTGTCAGTAACCAATGGAAAGCGCCACATGTTCAGACCACACAATACAATATAGACTAAATAAAAACAAAAGTAAAAAAAAGCATGACCCTAAATCATTTAAAATTATTTTTGTTTAGCCTAGCACCAAAACACACACAGCTCAACAGAAATTTGGGAAAAAAGAGCAATTCAAAAAATCAACTATGAAAAAAACCAAAATGAAATAAATATCCAAAAGTAAATAAAACATCAAGTACAATTTTATTTTGAGTGTCAGAGCAGAAGTGGATTTTGGTTTTGGACCAAGGTTATTTTGGCTCTTCCACACATAGACTATATTATTACAAACAACACTATATACTTTATTTATTGTTCAGGCCCCAGAGGGGGGCACATTGAATGTGTCAGTAGTAGAGGAGACTGAAGTACCCGGAAGAAAGCTACACAGGCACGAGGAGAACATACAAACTTCACACAGAAAGGCCCCACACCAAGAGAATCGAGCTTAGGACCTTCTTGCTGTGAGGCAGAAGTGCTCACCACTGTGCTACAATGCACAGCTGTTTACATACATTACAATACATCTGAATGAGCCTCCCTTAGTGAAAAGGAGTGACTACAATCTGGTATAAACTTATTTTGCACATAGTTTTGTCTGCAAATTGAACAAATATATACAGTGTAAATAATAATCAACAATCACATCTTCTGGGGACTATGAATTATTACACAAAAACTTTGATTTCTTTGAGTTTATCAGTTAAAATCAACAGTAACTTTAGAAAGATTAGTGTGGCCAAAGTGCAATGGCTCTGTGATACAGCTGCCAAATACCAGACACACACTCCACCTGACACCTTGACCTTTGACCGCTCACCTTCACCACAATGACAACACTGTCTCATTTCCCCATGCAACAGGATTACAATTTACTAATCAGTTTCCTCAAATAAAATATTGGAAAAATCAAACAGTATCACAGATATCAAAGACTTTTTATTATGTCCTATGTGGCTGAATCTCACTGTGTCTGCACTGCTCCATCTGCCTTGCTAACCATGATCCCTGCAAATATAACCACACCACAACTTATAATTTTCCCCAGTGTACTCTGTAGTTACATTTTATTTATAATCCTGTCCGTATACAGACAGAAGGCCCATTATGAGTACCTATACTGGACAAGAGGGGGTGGTTAGTGCCTTCCAAAGCTTATATTGTGGAAAATGTTTGTTTGGTCAGTATCATGCTAGTCGCTATGTAGTTATCACAACATAAGCCCTGTTGCTCCTTCATTGCAAAAATAATTCCAAGCAACTGAGAAGAGGTCCAAGAGAGATTTGCTTGTTCTTCACATTATAAGGTTTATTCCACATTATAGACATTTAGCTTTCTTGTATTCATACTTAAAGAGATCTAATATAAAACGTTTTCAGTCATACATCTCGTGTTGCCTTTAAGGCCTTTGATTTTGAGGATTCTTGGCATAAAATAAACATGAATTTCTATAGCAACTTTATTTATTTCATTGCTTCATTGCTTTCGACGGTTTTACCAGAGAGAAACCTTTACTTGTAAACCTAAACTAACCAACATTATTGCTTTGGCTATAATTAACAACACTTTTTGGCTGGCAGGAAAAAAATTATATTTTCAGTGGTGCCTGTAAAGACAAGTCTTGACACCTGTGTATATATTTTTCCACAATATTAGAAAGAAAAATACTTGCCAGCTTTCCATTGTGCATTAGCTTAAGTCAGTGTCATTCTGTAACACATAATGATAACAAAGCTTTTGATTCAGACAAACATATATTGCACTTCTATTGAGGAGCATATGCCAGTTTGTGCCAGTGTCCCTGTGCACCATTCTGTGGGCTGCCCTATTGATGCCAGCGTAGACCAGGCCTAAGTCTTGTGTGGTTTAGTGCTGCAGCTTATAGACTTAGTTTGGAAATAAGGGCGGATACCAAACACCACAGAAGGGAATCACAGAGGCCTGACCAGAAAACAGTCAGTGTTTCCTCCATGTGACAAACCACTCCAAAGAAAAGCACGCTTTAAACACTGCATGAGGTCATATAGTCCACATTTTGGGTTGTGATCTACAACAATATATATACATATATAAAACTAGAAATAGTCATCTATACAAACTAGGGCTAGGTGATGTGGCAAAACAAAATCTGATTTTCTTGTGTTAATCAATCACAATTTCAATCAGTTTTATTTTTTTCAATTGAAAACTTTTTTGGTGGGGTTCTACCTCATTCCTGCTTCCGTGGAGATAATCTTGCTTTGCCAAGAATGGGTTCCACTTTATGGTATGAAACATATCTACCTTGAATTTATTAATTTACATGTGTTTTACTGATAAAAACGCGTGCAAAAATTGGTACGTGAGCGAGGTTGCCTCTCCACAGATATGACCTGCAACTTGGCTTGATGTTGTCACTTTATTGTCTTCATGGAGATAAATCAGTTTAATGTCATTCTTTGGAACATTCCAGGTAAAGCAATATCTCTATGGAGACAAGCAGGTGGCACAGATGTACATAGTGTTCCTTTGACGTGATGATTAAAATGTGATTAACTGCACAGCCCTACCAACATATCAATTTCAAATATGCTATGCATTGATATAGACAACATTGATACTGATTTGCCATAGAGGCAACAGGTGAAAATCTTCTTAGATCTAGGTTTCATTCAGGTAGGCTACTTTTTGCCTCACAAATCTAAAATGTTCCTAACAGTGGCATTAAATAACAGGTCAAAACCACAAGCCCTTGGTCACAATAAACTATACTTGAAAATGATCTTACTTGTATATACGGTATGGACCAGTGTGGGCATCATTTATGCCCTACATCTAAAGTCTAGTCTAGCCAGAGCCACAATTTCAGTCTAGAGGTATAATTAACAGATGTGTAACACCACTGAGGAAGCAGAGTGTCATGTTTTATGTTTCTCTTTGGAAATCCCCATCACATAATCCAAAGCAGTAGCAACAACGAGACTGAAAGAGTGATAATTAAAGGTCTTCAGAAGCATCTTGTATTTACTATTCATACCAGCCCTATGTATTTCGGGTGGTAAATATGCTTCTAGATACAGTGAATATTAGGGGTAAAAAGTTATTATTCTTAGTCTAAACCAAAGAGCTCTCCAAATTGCTGACTAGCTGACCACTTTACAGGTTGCCCATGTCCTTATTAGAAAAACTGCATCCTCAAACAGGAAAAAGACATAGAAGAAAATGAAGAAACAAACAATAATTAATTTAGTAAGTTGACACACATCTGACAAAATGTTGATTAGCTTGTATAGCAAATAAACCATTTCCTGACTTTGTGAGTGTTTATGGCAGAATGCAATAACTTCCCTCCCTCTAGTGGTTCAAAATGGTTAGACACCAGTATGGTTAGACACTGTATTTTCTAAAACTTGTCCTGATTTGGTTCAGGTTTGAGCCCACATGAAACTAAACCCAGAACTAGTCCAGATTTAGTTCCGGGTTTAGTCCCAGTTTTGATGTGGTGGTAATTATCACATTAGAGCACAGTCACTTCATGAGGTTCTGCCTCTCGTAGGGGAACAAAAACCAAGTCACCATGATAAATTTTCATAGGACCAAAAACATAATTTAAAGATGCAGGTTAAAAAAGGTTATGTCTTGGGTTAAGGTTAGGTAAGTCATAACTACTTTTAGGATTAGCCTCAAAGAAATGAATGAAGTCAATGTAATGTCCTTGTAAGACATGCAAATCCAACCGGAGCATGTGTAAGTGTGAATGCATTCTTAGTTTTAGGCCTTGACATCAATATGCCTTCTGCTAATTAGCCTGGATATAACAGACAAAACATTACGTAAACAACATTTCTAGACAAAATGCACAAACCATATCCGAAGCTAACTGTAAAAAACGGATTGATGTCTACACAAGGCATCCTCTCAACATTAAACCATTACAGTTCACATCTGGCCCCACGCCCTCCTTCACTGACTTCTTTGGAGCAACAAAATAACAGTGACTCGGAATAGCATCTTTTACAGACGCCTGTCATTATAAAGTTGGCACACACAGTTACCATACTTGTACATCATTCTGAACATATTGCCTCGAAGCAACATCGTCTAACCATCCACACACAAAACCCACTAAAGTAGAAGCTGTATAACCAAGGAAGAAGTCAGCAGTGTCTTCGCCTGCTTGTTCTGTCTGAAATCAAAATGTGGATGTGTCTAGAAAAGGTTTTCATGAGCTTACTACTTGATGATAGCTCTGGTCTTGTAGTTCATAACTCAAAATTGGAGTTTCAAGACATTTTTATATCATAAATGCTAGTTTTCATGTTTTAGTCTCGTCTCTGTTCAGGAATTCATATTTTATACATAAACTTGTGTGACTGACTGCATGGAAGGTCAAAAGTTGATTCATAAATGTCAGGACAGTACAATGAACTGGCTTATCAACACAACTGATCATGAACAATAGCCTAAAAAGTTTAGTCTCAAATTTAATGCTCAGCTATACCATGTGTGGAGTTTCATGATTTATATCGATGTTTATGTCAAAATAGAAAATCAAGCATAGTCGACCACTAGCTCCACCCAAGACCATCTGATAGAACTAAATCTGTTTCGAAGAACCAGTATGATAATTTATTCTTCCTATACTGATGCAATGGAATATTTAATAGTGTCCTTGATATTGTACTAATCATTTCTCATTTCTATTCATTGGAAGTATTGCCCCATTGTTGCTTTGTAACTTGCATCACTTGCCATTATATTAGGTTGGGCAACTCCAAAAGCACAATGGATAATAGAGTGAACTATGAATCTGATTTATGGGTTAATGTAATTGGATAGACGAAACATGAGATAATGCACAGATCTGATGGTAAGGCACAAGATGCACAGATGTTGTCCATATAATGCTTTTCACAGTGAGAAAAGTAGCCAATACTTTTACTTAGTTATTTAAAACAAAACACTACTCAAGTAGACATAAAAGGTTGGTATGGTTATGAAAACTACTCCAAAAAAGTATAATTTCTTCAAAACTTTTCTCAAGTAAATGTAAGCGAGTACTACCCAAACTGACCAGCAGAAGCCTGAAATACCACACACTTCCATACAGTTCAGGAATGAGCCGTCAAAGACCTGCTCTGCACCTCGGATAGTAGCCCCATTCACAGGACAGAGGCAGAGAGGTTATGTTATGTTTAGCCAAACTCAGACAGACTGCCTTTTGAGGAGCCCGCTACTTTGAAATAAGCTGGAGGAACATCCATGTCAAGAAAATATCGACCTCAGATTTTCTCTCATCCTTTGCACAAACCAGTCTTTCATGGTTTTCGCACACTGTAATGGCTGTCTGCTTAGTTCTATACATTTGTATTTTTCGATTATGGAGCTAATAATGGCTAATTTTATTCAGTACTGTTTCTAGAGACAAGCAGCATCCCCAATAGCTATTCTTTTTTTCACACCACAATGAAGTTGCGTCGTGATTTGGCAGGTTTTTACTCCAGATGCCCTTCTTGTTGCAACCATTCAAATTACAGGAGACAAACAGGTGAAGTGCCCTTGACCCAATGACAGCATAAACTTGGATGAGGTTTGAATGGACAATCCTCTGGTTTGAGGGTTAGCACTAAACCCACTGTCACTAAATACAGCTACATACCAAGCATTATTTGAAATGTATTATTGACACAAGAAAACATTTCAACTTCAAAATTTTATCAGTGTTACTATAAGATTTTAATGAAAACTAATGCAAATAGTTGGCAAGAACCATGAAAAAGCCTAATGCCATATGTTTAAAGTTGCTCTGTGTAACTTTTCTGGTGGATGGCATTAAACTTATCTATCTCCACCGAGCGAAGCAGGTGATGCCACCAAGCTAAGTGACAGGTCAGATCTGTCAGGAGGCCAGCCCGCTCACAGTAACAATGCATGTTTTTCAATGTATTTTTGAACAAAAAGAAATCCTGTAATTGGATAAATGTGAGATAAGATTAATACCATACTGTGGAACATTCTAGCTAAAAACATTTCCATGAAGAGAATCAAGTAGCGGACCCTAACCAAACTGTAATACTGCACATTAAAATGCTTAAAAAAAAATAGAATGCATTCTTTTATATAAATATGTGTTTGGTATTCACTACTTAACTTAGAAAACCAAACAGATTGGGTGCTGAAAACAGAGGATCATTTGTTCCAATCGTTCCAGACTCAAAACTGGGAAAATTCTGCTTATGCTTTGGTCCCATACAAACAGCACTGTATAATGCCCACATAGACAAGGGACACTAAATGCTTTCACTCACTGAGGTGCTCCACGACATAATAACCTTTTCATGCAAAGTAAAAATGTCTACCTCCAAAATACACACAGGAAGGACAGTGAATCTACCACTAAATCTGACTATACATGCAAGGCCAAATGATTAACAAGACAGAAATCAAGAAGGAGAAATATCTGGATTACTATTCACAATCTTAAATATTAATCTTAAGAAAATGTAAAATGAAGAAAAACCAATGGAACTGTTTAGCTATATCTATTATTGTTGTCAAAGGGCAGCCACAATAGGTAAACAGTAGTATTTCATGGGTATAAAATGATTAAATAGATGTCTAGTAGTCATTCACAGAAGTTAAGTCCAAGCTCGCAATCTGAAAACTAGGGGGCGCAATAAATCCATCAAATATTTTTTTAAACTAAAATTGCAAAAATGTATTTGGGGAAAAAAATGGTACCTCCCCTTGGACCACCAGGGGCAGCGCTGGAAGGTGCACAGGCTGCGCTGGTAAACATCCATACACCTCACAGTATCACAGTATCATCTGGCAGGCCCCGGGTCCCTGTGAAACTACTGTAGGCCTACTGTGATAACAGAGAGTACAGGCACTGGCATTCTAAAGACCACAAACCCAACATATGCTAAATTAATTCACGAAAATAGACTCTGATTCAACAGACTGCCAACACCATTATGATGCCTATCCAAGCACATGTCCATAAAATGAACCACAGAACGATTTAACTAATGGTACTTTTATGGATATGCTTATGCGGTATCCGAATCGACTTGGGATTCTATAAAAGTTCTATAAAAGTGTATTTTTGCACCTCATTATAATTTAAATACTATACAGCTACCTAAAACAGACAACCTACTGTTGTCTACGGCAAAATCCGCATTTTGGTGTTTCTTTTCATCCCTGATGAGCCTCAGCCTTTTCTGAGGAAAACTGAGCGTGTCAGGTGCACTAAACTGTGGCACGGACTTTTACGCAGCTTTTACGCACAAGAAGCCACCGCACTAGTAGGGATTCACAAGTGAAAAAGGGCTTCGTTTGTACTGCTCTAGTCTGAAACATAAAAGCTAAAATACAAATTGTGAGAGAAGCATTACCTGCACGAGCCACAGTCGTTTGGAGCACAGAGAGGGCCACGGTTACCAAGGCAAAAGATGAGAAGTCCAAAAACCATGGTCTTCGTTTCTTCCGGAAGGGACAATTTCTAAAATCCATAGTGTTGCAGTAGTTTGCCGGTCTGTTCAAGCTGTTAGTGTGAAAAGTATCCGCTCACAGAAAGTCAGCCGATGAGAGGGACCCGACTGACCCTTCTGTGAGGTGCGGACAGTGGCACACCTCTGGAGATGGTCCTGGATGTGTCACCGGTGTCTGTGGAGACGCACGAGACCGAAACACAAAAAGGGCTTCGGGGTGAATAAATATCTTTATTTAACGTGTACCCCGTACTGCTAAAGCCCCATTGAGTCAGACTGGGTACATGGACCCAAAGTGGAGAGAGCCGCTGAGAGAGACCTGGGATCACACTCTCTCCCTCCTCTCTCGTTCCCTCTCCCCTTCTTCACTTTCTCCCACGGACAAGAGCTGCGCGCGCGCGCGTGTGTGTGCGCAGAGAGTCTTGGGCACGAGAGGAGAGGGAGGCAGAGGGCGTGTGTAATAAACGTGCCCTTCACGTCTGCAGATGCGTGACCAGCGCGAGTTTCAGGGACAGGGAGATCTCGACAGACAAACAGAGTGGACAGGTGTCACAGTGGGAGATCATTCTTGACTATGAGCCTTTTCAGCCCTTGAATAGTGTGACACTGAACATGGAACTTATGTCTTCAAGTCTAGCCACAGAGTGGGACTTTTTAGAAGTTTAATTTAAGACGTCGAAATTAATCATTGCAAAACGAATCATGAGGTTGTCTGTGGACAACAAACTTCTGGTTGTCATTATTTGATCACTTATTATTTCTTTGTGCATAAATAACGATCTGTATATGAACAATGTGCAGGTAAAAAGGTTCTCAAAGCTCAGAGTAGGGGCTCGGACTGACCAGCCAATGGGTGCTCTGTCCGTGTAAAGCTGTAGCCTTCCTAAATAAGATCAGTATTCTGATTGGTTGTCCCAAGTAGCACCAGTACAGGAAGAAATAAAGAAATGGAGGGAGAGGAGTCATCTACAGAATTAATTACTAAACATAAATTAACATTTATGACAGTATGTTGAAGTCAATACAAATTGACTAAATGCAAAAGTGGTTTGGTCGACTGTAGACAGTCAATCATAAGTAACAGGAGGTAGTCAGTTCTTAGACATTCCTTTGTCATACCTTTACATCTCTGTATGTTATAAACTTCAATGGTTTCTTACATTTTTCAAAGCAATTTTGTCTGTCTCATAAATGTATAGAGTGAACACACGAGACACTTGGTTTCACTCCACAGCCAGAAGCTATCATTAACCATAATTATCCCTCGATTTTCTTTACCACTCACTCACTTTTCAGTTTTGATCCCACAAAGGTATAAATCTGCCTTTTATACAACTGACGATGATGTTACTAATCTACATTGACAAATTAACAAAAAGACAAAGCCTGGGCATACAGCAGTAGTGAAATATTACTCACAAATTCTGAGTCATTTGTGCATTTGGTAAAACTAAGCACAAAACCTACAGGAAGAAAGTCCTAATTAAGTGTCTACATGCAGTTGAAGAGACTGGGTTGCTAAATGGTAGATAAGAAATGCTCTGTGGACAGCAGACTAAACATAGGTGTGTTTTAGCATGGCGAGTTGGTGACATTATAAACTGAATACTCCCTGCCTCTGCCCGGCCACTCAGTCCAGCATTAAAATCAGCAAGTTTTCATTTACATTTCGCTGAACATGCTTTTAAAGAAATCCCACTTTTTAGTCTTTTTACTTATTTATAAGAATATTATTTTGATGAAAATCTCGGCTGACCTTTCCCAGTGGAGGTCCTCCTCCAGGGCAAATAAGAGTCAGTTGTGACGAGCTCACAGCAAGGACACACATTTTCCAATGCTTTTCTGTGTAATAAAAACATTTTTAAAAAATGCTTCTTTATATTTTTTTTTATGTTTTTGGCTAAAAGTTACACATTAATGACTGTAGTTCTCTGTGGTCAAAAGTCGCCTAATGCTTGCACTGAATGTGTGTTTGTTTTACATCTATTTCCAGTGATGGGAACGATAGTTCAGAATACTCAATACCTGCATTAAAACATACTTTGTACTTTATTCTGACACATGGGCCAATAGAGTACTGTGTTTTAAATACTTTAGAATAGTTCTACACTGAGCTGCATTCAAATTATAGTGTAAAAATGCATTATGGGATTAAAAACAGCTTTAATGTTTGTTACACTGTAGGGTACACTGTGCGATCGAGTACTGCAATGTATTGTTTTTATTTGAGAAAAGTAACTGTATTCTAAATACAACCAAATGAAAGAGTAACTGTACTGGAATACAAAATAGTATTCAGAGTATGTATTCTCGGTACATGTATTCAGTTACTTCCCAACACTATTTCTATTATGTAATATTGTTTTTAAGTAATTCTTCAAATTTTTGGTTGTTCTTCCTGTTAACAACTTTCAATAGCCACTAAAGGTAGAACATGTAATATAAAAGTTTCAATACATAGAGCTGTAAGTATTTTTAAAACACTATTATACCAATTTGTACTTTTTAAATAATCAGAGACTTGCCAAAAGGTCGAGTAGTGCCTCTACTGCAGTAGTAACTGCAGCAGAGGCACTGTGTTCTCCTTGCTAAGTTTAAGTTGTTCTATTTTACTTTATATACGTTGCAATTTTATGAACCTAAAGCCTCTGGTCCCATAATATATACCTACAGCTGCAGAAGTTTTAAAAAGGAGATGCTTAAAATATGTCAATCATGTTTTGGCTACTGTTCAGTTGCAGTACCCATAGCTTTGCAAACATGACGATGCCAAATGGGAAAAAAAAAACTGCACAGCCCTCTCATAGAGCAGCTTTCATGTGTGCAAAATAATTAGAAGGAGAAACATGTACGTGATCATTTTTCATGCCCTCAACCAGTCAGCTGAATCCAACAAGCTTTCATCAGCCATCTATTTAATACTCCAAGCTGAATTTTATATGTATTAGTAAAGTTATTTGAGGTGATCTCTGTGTCTGTGTGAATTCTACTTGTCCTCATATAGTTTAATGTACTTGGGTGTTAAAATCTGTAAAATGTTTATGTCCAGAACTAACTGTGAAGGAATGTGAAAGTAATTGTATAAACTTAACAGTGCATCAAAGCTCATATTGTACTTGTGTATGTGTTAGTCTGATGACTCATTGACAATTGTCCAAGCTGTTCATATTGATGACATAGGTTCCAATCACCTGCTCTTATTCATTTTCATTAAAGGAAAGGTAAAAAAAAACAAAAAAACTATAAATCAATTATAAGATGCCAAAAATGAACGTGCTGATGGGTCCTGGGATAGCATTTTAGGACATGAAAAGACAGTGTCACCATAAATTAATGATAAAATTACAGTTTTTTTTAATGGAATTTATAAAAAATATTATTCTGTTTTGTGGTTCTACATGATGAATACAGGGTCTTTGATACAAATACTTGTATGTAAATAGTGGTACCCCCAAAATTATGGAACACCCAGCCCTAGGTAGATACTTTCACTTGTTATTCTTTTGCTGAGAGCTGTACAGACTCACTTTCAGTGTCACGTCCAGGAAATGCTTCCTCAGTGGGGCAGCTCATGGTTTTTATTTTGGCTTCCTGGACTCAGTAGACACAGAGTGTTTTTGTGGACAGAGTGTTTGGATCTGGCCTCTTCAAACTCTGAAAGTAGATGCCACAAGCTGTAAAAAGAGACACCCAAAGGGACATTTGTGGTATGTGTCTGTGCTAGGATTTGCACGTGAATGTACAATTTTTAACAATGGATCTCTCTCAATTATTTCTGACCATGACTGCTAGCCTGCTCTTCTCCATGGAGATGCTATTGTTGTTCCTAGAATTTTTCCACAGTATGGCATTAATTGTGTATGCATGTATTATGAGATTACAGGTGCTTATACAAAGGAAATGCATTACCAGAAGAGGGCTGCCAATTCCACAGCCCTGGCCTGTAACTTGGTCTGGTGGCATCACTTGTTGGTCTTCATGTAGACAGAAGCTTAATGCCTTACTGTGGAAAAATTCTAGGCAATAACATCTCCATGGAGACCTGCAGAAAAGTGGCATAGTGTACCTTTAAAATTATGATTTACAATTTAAAATCTTTTCTGGTGCTAAGTAGTCTCAATGATTCCCACAGCCTCATTCAATTCCACATCTTGCTATCGTGCTTTCTCACAATCTGCAGTGTCTAGTTTATGGAGGTGCCACAAATTCCACAGAATGAAAAATGCACATATGTCTCGACCAATGCCCCATGACTTCACCCATTTTAAATAGATATAATGCTGATCCAAGGGACCATTTAAAACCCAAGGCCTTTGCAGGAATAGTACTTCAGACAGGTGCTTCCATTTGATGAAAAGGAAACGTCTATTAAGTCTATTCCCGCTCTGCATTTTGGTATGGTTTTCCTGGTGTCATCCCTCTTTATATTAATAAATAGAGTACTGTGGCTCAGCGTACTGGTTGACCACATGGATTGCCCAGCTCTTGCGATGTGGCCACCCACCAAATGAATTTCTGACACTTAACCCATCAGAAAACTCAAAATTACATCAGTTTTTAATTTTGGGTGGTTACTGCCTTCCATATGATGTTTGTGATTCAATGTTAAAGTTGCACTATGTAACTTGTCTCCATGGAGATGTTATAGGTTTGTCTGGAATGTTACACAGTATGGCAATTTAGCTATCTCCATGGATACAACCTTTTGTTGCCACCAGGACAAGTTACAGCTCAAGCCTGTGGATAGGTGTGCTCACTCCCATGCAGTAAGAATGCATATTTTTAAAGGTAATTTGTTTAGCTATGAAAAACCTGTAATCAAATAAATCCAAGCTAGATCCAGGCAAAGCCACCATGGAGACAAGCAGGTGACAGACCCCCCCATGAGAAAAGTTACATGATGAAACTTTAATCAGACATAGGGACCCACAAAAGATGGTACTGGTGAATGGACTCTACAAGTGCATGTGGGCAGCTCCCCTCTGAGGTATTTCCAAAAGGGGAACCTTGTAATTACAATAAAGCGGCCATATTATATTGCTGACTTCCTTGAAAAGTCTGTATTTTACTGGGCAGGGCTGCAAATGTGCACACACCCTGCTAGCCACAACACACTGAAATAGATCAGAGCAGGGTCGCGCTGCCTGGGAGGAAAGAGGGAGAAAGCATGGACCAGTACCACCAGCACGGCAGGGTCAAAGAGTGTGCGTTATAGATAAACATATGCTCAGGAGGGGCTTGGTCTGAAAGAGGAGGAGAGAAGAGCCAGGTGAAAAGAGGATTTGTACAAAGAATGGGTCAGTGATTCTCGTGCGGTCACCAAAAATGCCCAGTTAACCACATGTCTCAAAATAGGGAGCAGACAAGAGGTGACGGAGGGGAGGAGAGACATGAGAAGAGAGGGAGGAGATGGAGCTAAATGCACAGCTGAGTCTAGAGAGAGTGAGTTTTGTGTGCCAACTCACATTAAGCCACAACTCTGAAAATGTAAAGGTAATTTTTGGATGGACAAAATTGCACTAATGATAAGAAAACAGTGGCTTAATATTTAGCAATAAAAGAAAATTAAATAGCTTAGAGAGAGGGTAATTCGACAAGAGGATGTCTTACAGTTGCCAGTGTATCAAAGTTAATCAAACCATCTAGTAGAGGTTTTTATCATGACTAGTAGAAAAGAAAGCTCAAATAGGGTATATATATGTTCTTTTAAATCTTAAATTATGAGACTCACTTTCCCTTTCATGCCATGTAACCTGTGTAAAATGGCTAAATTTGGCTGTGAACTAGGTCATTAGCAGAGGAGGAGGACTAAAATTCCACTTCTCCAATCAGTGAGTGGCCCTTTCACTGTGAAACCTCCACCACAACCCTTAAACACACAGTAAGCTAATCCCAGAATGCACCAGACTTGAATTCTGACGTACAGTTACTGCCCACTACAAACTGGTTAAGATTAGAGTTGAGATAGAATACTACTTATAAGAAAATGTGTCCTCTGTCAGGAGCTGTGGGCGACGCAGTGCAGCGCCTAGGGAGCCATCTCCAGATTGCACCTTAGCTGGAGGATTAGCCTATTGTGCTTGTTTTAGGTTTTGATATTGGGTGATGAAAAGACGTAGAGGCATGGAGAAATATATTTATAAATACACTTATAACCCATAATAGCCATACCCATTAGCTATAAGTTAACATGAGTAACTAGATTTCAAAAAGATAAAATTGCCATTTTGTGAGTAGTTCAATATGTAATAGCACCATTATTTAAATTGCCTAATCTTGTAATGACCCTGTGTCTGGCTTTGCTGCTTATAATCCCTAATATAAATGGCCTGCTAAAAGATGCAAGAGAGAGATAGGGCTCATATGTATGCTTGGGGGAAAGGCGGTCTGGGTGGAGACCATGGAAAGGTACAAACCAGGGGGAAAAAATCACAGGAATGAATAGAGAGCAAGCTGGTGGTGGGGGGCACAGAGGCATGCCAGGGCTACGAGGCAATGAATGAGCACCATTGATAAAGAGGGACGAAGGCGAGGGGAGGGCGCACGGGAGAAGCAGCCTGAACGTATTTGCACTTTGAGATTTGAAAAAAGAGAAGTGAGGAGTTTGGGATGGGCACATGGAGGATTAAGAATATCATATGTATGTATCTGACCAATTAGGAAAGGCAAGGAACGTTTATTTGTATAGCACAATTTGTACACAAAGTAATTCAAAGTGCTTTACAGAATAAGAAAGACATTAAAATCATACAAATCAAAACATAAATAATCAAGTAATCATCATAAAATTAACATTAAAAGAAGAAGAGTGCAAAAATAAAAACCTTCCAGTCACATGCAGCTAAACAGCTAATCTCAGGGAGATTGTTTCTGAAACACTGATTCCCCATGTTTAGTCCTGACTCTGGGCACCAGCAGGAGGCCGGTCCCTGAAGTTTTCAGAGTGCGAGATGGTTCATATGGCACTAACATGCCGGAGATGCACTTTGGAGAGACTTGTACACAAGCAGAGCTGCCTTAAAGTCTATTTTCTGTACCATAGGAGCCGGTGCAGAGACCTGAGGACAGGACTTAAGTGTGAAGTACTTCCTGGTTCTAGACCTGAGCACAGGACACATGTGCGGAGTACTTCCTTGGTTCTAGTCAGGACCCGAGCAGCAGAGTTTTGGATGCATTGCAGCTGTCTTAATGCTGTAACGCCGTTACAGCAGTCTAACCTACTGGAGACAAATGCATGCTTAAGTCTCTCTAAGTCTGGCTTTGACAGTATATCTTTGATATTTGCAATGTTTTTAGATGGTAAAAAGCTGCAGATGTTATTGATTTGATGTGGCTGTTAAAGTTCAAGTCTGAGTCCGTTTTTACCCCTAGATGATGGGCATTTGGCTGAGGGGTGAGGTGAGGGTCGAGGAGGTAGAGCAGGGGAGTGTGGGTGCGGGACCAGGTGAGGGCTGAGGAGGTGGAGCAGGGGGGAGTTTGAGTGAGGGAGCAGGTGAGGGCTGAGGAGATAGAGCAGGGGGGAGTATGGGTGAGGGACCAGGTGAGTGCCGAGGAGGTGGAGCAGGGGGGAGTTTGGGTGAAAGATGAGGGGGGATGGATGGGTACAGGGAAGAGTTCGGCATAGTTGATGCCAGAACTCTTCACATTATATTGGGAGTGAAGGGAGCCATCTTAATTCCTGATTTCTGACGAGGCTTTCTAGATGGTTGGGAAAAGCAATGAGTGAAGGTGGGGAGGTAAAGGAGAGTGAAAAGTCCTTAGAGGGAGTAGATGTAGCAAAAGGAACCCATTGCTGGTCTGTGGGCAGGGGTGCTGCTGGGACTGAAACCTCTGTTGGGGCTGTCACAGACAGGTTCAAGGCCTGTGACGAGGGCCCTGGGGGAAGTGATGCTGGAGATGAATCCTTCACTTGGGAAGGTGGTGGTGCTGCTGATTTGCTCTCTGGAGGAGGTGGTGGTGGTACTGAATCCCTCTCTGGGGAAGATGGTTGTGGTGCTGGTGATGACTCATTCACAGTGGGAGGTGGTTGTGGTAGTTGTGATGCTGCTGGTGGTGCTGGCACATTGGCTCCTCGAATAATTTAATGAAATCCCTTTTCAAGATTTCAGTCTGTTCCATTCTGGTGTGAACTGCGTCTACAATCAGCTGTTTAATTCCTCGGTGTGTTGACAAAACTTTTGGCAGGAGTTTTGTAAGAAACAGTATGACTGGGATACACAACTTTGTGTCTAATGGTATAACTTTTCTGGAGAAGGGTCTGTTAACTGCCCATTATTGCCTGGGATGTTCCACAGTATGGCATTAAAAGCATTTATCTTCCTCCACAGATCTTGTAACGTGGCCTGGTGGTGTCACCTGCTTGTCTCCATGGAGATAATATAATATATGAATTAATTATTTAACTAAAGTTTGTATTTTTACTGTTTGTCTGTTTTTTTTGGAAATGAAAGTAAAGAGTGGGGAGAGACATCCAACATTTTTGGTTAAACTATGGAAAACCATAGAAAAGGCTTGAAGCAAATGTAATAATACACGTGCCCCCTACCCTGAATTTATAAAGTAAGTCACTGTCTATACCTGAAACACTGGGTGGGACTAACTTTGCTGACAACATAATTGTGTCCAAAAGGCTCTGTATTTTCCAAACTGAGGTCATAAACAGCTGAGTAAACAGGGAGAGTGCTACAGTAGAGAGCAGCCTAAATGTCACTGTGCTCAGGATGAAGGCTATAGGTGAGTCTGGTGAAACAGGTCAACAAAAAAGCACATAAAAAGACTTTCATGTTTATTAGTGTGATGACAGAAAGAAACGTATAAATTTCTTAAATAGTTTTTTTTCCTGCCTTTTACTGGTTACAAAAAAAACAAACATAAAAATAAGTTTCTATTTGGACAGATTAGTACTGTATTTTAATATTTATTATCACTTGGGTGTATGAACTTACAAATGTATATACTGTAAAAGTTCATATATATTGTACAGTTGTTGTTGTTGCGTCAATCAGAAAATCGTTTTATTTGTGCTCTATATATAGTTATTTGAACATTTGATCAGATTGGATTATATTTGTGATATTTTGTAATTCAAAAAGTAAGTACTTAAATGTGAATTGACCTGTCTACTTACTAGCAAGGAGACAGACTGTGGGACATCCTAGCCAATTCTTTCTTCACTGCATATACAGAGTGCTTAAGATTTCCATCCACCTGAACTATTTAGGACTGACTTTTAACTGGAAAAAAAGAGAAAACAAATATTAACATCATTCATATTTAAATGCAAGCAACTGTTTAGTATCATGAGTTATTTAACCAGTACAAACAAGTCTTTTGTAATGAGGATGAAAGACAAGAACTATGTGGTGCACCAAAGCAGGCAGGCTGGTTGGGCAGAGGGCAGCAACGCCTGTCTTTGACCTGGTCTGGTCTCTGGACTCTGGGGTTGAGCTGAAGGTCAGGTGGGGCACTTTGCACTAGAGTGACACCTTGCTCTACTCTGTAAAGTTGACCACTTTAAGGAAAGGTGGCGGTACCAGAGGAGCAGCTGTGAACTCAGGTCCAAGGACCAAGAATCTGTCTGTCCTCTGAAGAAGTGGGGTATACAGGTATACTTATTAAGGGCCAGTGATATCTAATTAATCTAACTTTAGACAAATTTTAGACAAATCAGGGGCAAAACTAAATTTCTATTGCTTCCTTTTTGAATAATTTTGTTCCAGAGACCGCCCATATTGGTGCAGCGGTGGGGAAGGACAGTGAGGAAAGTGTAAGATCAAATCAATGTGTGCTTTGATCTTAGAAGTCGGAAATATAGCATTACACAAAGAGGTTTGTTGTTGTGTCATTAGGCAAGACACTTGCTATAGCCTTGCCAATTCATAATATGCAGCTAGAAAAGCTATGAAGGCAACTGACTACAAAACAGCTAATTGACTGCACCTGTGTGCAATCAATGAAATTTCAAGATTGAGATTCAGTGATTTCTGACTAAGCAACATTTTACATTTTACAGACAAAATGTTACTGTTTTTTAAATGCAAAAAATATTTTTAGATATAAAAGTCTGTCTTGTTAAAGTTAAAAAAAATTCATAATAAAAGCCATTTTATTTTTTATTTTTAATAACATTTAAATTAATAAAAAACTGTGAACAATATGAGTAACCACATGCTTATTTTTTGTATATTGCCCAGGCCTAACACCTGTGTTGTACTAAATATTAACCACTAAAAAGATGAGTACTTTTGGCAACAATTGGAAACTACATCTAAACAAATAGAGTCAAAGCAACCCTAGATTTTTACATAGTCTGCAGTAAGGTGTAGTAAAACTGAACATCCTTCTCTGCTGCTGTGCCCAGTGACAGAGGGACTCCTCAGCCGTCCGAGGTCAAAAAGGAATGCACCAGGGGAGAGGGAGGGAATGTACCACTGGGGTGTTGAGGAAGGGGGTAGGGTGGGTTCGGAGGAAGAAACATAAGGTGGAAACAGAGGGGTCTTTTGTGAGACAGGAAGCTGCAGAGACCTGGGCTCTGGCTCTCCGTACAGTAGAGAGAAACCTGAGTTATTAGAAACATGGCCTGGGAGGACAGAGCTGGACATGTGACTAAAAGGACTATTGATACATAAGAATACAGCAAGACAATCTGGGAAGACTTTTGCCTCAATCACAAGCTATCCACTTGTTTCACATTGATGACAAATTAGGACTGTTGCCATATAATTAACCATTTAAAACTATACTTTATCTGTTCAAGTCTTCAAAATGCCACAAGAACAGGGCTGAAACCTGATGAATAGACAGACAAACGTTATTGATACATACAAGGGAAACTTAGACAGCTATGATAAGTAAATAGAGTTACATTAGATTTTGAATTGTTGGGTTAAAATCCCAGAGATGGGGCCCCTGACAGGTGGCACAGTAGTGTTGAGTACAGTTGAAGGATGGACCAGGAGAAATAGTGCCTTACCTTAATATTAGATGATTTCATGTGACTACATCAGGCAGGAGATACAGAGATAGCATTCAATAAATGACATGTGTTTTTTATTAATGATTAAAAAATAGACAGTAGGTTTGTGTTGACGAATAGGAGGACGGATAGTTACAAGTGTCAACCTAAAATATGAGCAAAATTGGCTTTGAAACATTCGAAAGTAGTCTAGTGCAACATGCAGAGTCACTGTGGGCAGAAAAAAGCTGTCTATATAGTTAGCTAAACTCTATAATTACACCTTGAATAATTGCATTTCAGCTCTCATAGTAAAAGTGAAAAATAAACTAAATGATTTATATCACTGGCCCATCTGTGCAGATCTGTGCCATATGTCATTGAGTCTACAACAACAGTTAATTAGGTCAGGAAAAGTAAAACATTTCATTGTCTTTAAACCATCAAAGCCTTTAGCTGTGTGCTTTGATTTGAACTGCTTCCTATCTGCTTTTGTACATGAACAAAACCCACACGAATAAGCATAAATCATGATGCTCAAGAATCAAAATACTCCACGCCTTTTTCCTCAGTCTGCGCTGGGCCCTCCCTTCACTCATTTCCTCTTAAGACACTTTTTTAGGTCTCTCAAATCCCCTTGGCACACACACATACAACTGATTAATTAATGAATGAACAAGACACGCATGGGAGGCATTAAAAACTAAATAAATCAATTCAGGCTTTAGTTCATAGAGATGTTTGCTTGAGATGTTCCACAGTATGGCATTAAACATCTCTGTCTTGCATTTATAAAATTAGCCTGGTCAGTCAGCCTTGTATTTATGTAGATAAATATTTTTTGCCAGTAGTAATAGAGTGCCCATTGAGACCAGGAGGTGGTGGATGTAATATCAAAAGAAATACCACAAATCAGGATAATTCTAAATGGATAATTCTGGCAAAACTGGACTCCATACTAGATGAAAACGTGATGGGTACTTGCAGCCAAATGTACAATTGCATGTTCTTTTTTTCAGTGAACCCACATTTAGGTCACTTTAGAAGAGAGTAGCAATAATCTAAGTGTACCCTGGCTCGAAAATGGCCTCTGTGTACCCAAAACCTACCATGTTATTACGGCTGAAAGAACATGGGGACAGAGACTGGCCAGTAATTTGGCTTTATAAATGTTGCAAGTCATTCCATTTCTTATTTTGAAATAGATTAGCAATAATTAAAGGGAAATTTGGTTTTATGTCTATTCATTTTGATGATTTTGATGAAAACGTAAAAATGAAGTCAAGCCTTTGATTCAGGCAAATGATCTTGTAGCACGCCTGGATTAGAATATGACAAAATGTTTTACACCTGATGCCCTTCCTACTTCTGTATTGTTCTGGTTTTGGTGTTGGCGAAATGTCACTTGACTAATAAAAACCTGTTCTACCTTATATTATTTTCATTCAATATTTAAAAAAAACAACATGTTAGTGTAACAGTTCATTGTAATGTTAGTATGACTAGAATGTAATGTAATTTTAAAAAGCAATACCCGAGTTTCATGTAATTAAAATATTTAAAATTGGCTGCAAAATATATCTGGTTAGAAAATGTGACTGACTTTTGCTATTGTCAATAATTGTTTTAAGCATAAAAAAGATCACGGCATCCCTGGGTTCAAAGGAAACAAGTAGCACAGCACCTGACACAGCCTTGTGTTGTCAGGTGCCATTTTGAGTACTTTTCACCATGCATTTGAGTCATTCTGAAACCCAAGGATAGCGTTGCCTCTATCTGCCCTTACACTGTCTACACAAGTTCAATAGCAGTCTGTATTAACTCACAGCCTGTGTGTGGGGCACTTCTGCCACACAGGAACCCATATCACTGCTGGGCAAAGGGACTTCAAACAGGCTATCGTTTATGTAGCAAGAGCAATAACATTCAGCCAGTGCAAATTGACGTTTGTGAAGCAGAAATTAGGAGGAATTTTACCCCAGGTATAAAGATGTCTTTCTGCACAGCTCACCCAGACAGACCAAGAGGGAGGTGGGACTGAAAAGGAGGAGATGGAGAGATGGAGAGAGATACGGGAACATCAACACTAAACTAAGATGTAAAGTAAAATTAGACATAGCTTTAATTGATTTGTACTAATTTATTGTCATTTTATTTAATTTTTCTCAAGATTAATATTTGGTTCCAGGATTTGCCATAATGTCTCAACATGTAATCTAATTGAACTTTTAGGTTAAGTACTAGGAGGTGGCAAAAAGAGATGCAGAGAGGAATTGATAGCTTATCTTTGAAGGAAAATAAAATTGGACCGAATATCAGCCTTTTTGATATGCATTTATAGTTGTTGGATTTTTTATATTCCAATAAAAAACAAAGAAAAAACAAGTTTACAGTAATGCCTCAGTGTGTAATCCAGCTGATAGGCCTTCACTGTTAGTCTGTCCATAGTGTATACACCTTATTTTATGCTATTATTTTAACAGTTTATATTTAATTATCATTCTGAAGTCTATTGAGCCCGTTTTGGTTCATCATAACAAAACCAGTTGAAATAAATGAAATTGATCTCATATTATGACCTACTTGCAAACTTTCTATCTCTCCTGGATGAGAGGTTACAAGGTCTTCTCTAAATAAGATGCTGCTGACATGGCTCAAAAGGCCCTGGAACAGAGAGCTCATTGTACCTGCGTCCTCTGTTGGTGACTGATGGTACTGAACTTCACAGCAGACTTCTGGGACGCCCTCGAGAAAGTTGTACCTATCAGTGAAATCAAATAAGAGAAATACATTAGTTAGTGCTATCAGTTACAGTATACGGTAATTTAACAGTTTAGCAAATACAGATGACTTAGCCAATATAGCCTACATTTTGCTGGTGAAAGCAGGTGGTAAAAGGACAAACTGCTTGGAGAATATGATTGGTTCCACTAAAAGTCCAGTGATTACACTTTGAATTTTTTCTTGTACCTAAAACCAGTCAATAATGTTTGTTTTCGGTTGTTTGATTTGGAGTTTGTTCCACTTACACGATGTGGCACAGGATCATGGGGCTGGCATGGAAAGGTGTGCGTCCAAAATGTGCGTGCTCCCTCTAGAGGTGGACCTGTGGAACTACAGCCTCGCGGTTCGGTCAGGGCCCTGGGGTCCTGCTGGACTGAGGAGCAAACCACCAGGACACACGGACAGACGACGTGGGGCAATTTCACAAACTATGCATGAGTGAAATTTAATACCCCAACAGACAGACATGTACAAAAAAGATTCTTGGCATAAAATTTATATATAGTAATTTTTGTAGTTAGTAAAAATATATTTGTTTTCTGTCCATATTAGTACATAACTGTATAAGAATTATTAACATGTTCTGTAAATATAATGGGCTTGGATTTAAAATGTATCTTAAAATTGTACATTAGTTATGACAGGCTGCCCTTTGGTACTAGTTGGAAGGTGGCTTAAATACAGGAAATTACTTACTACTCTCTATGTAGACAACAAAATATATAATTTAAGTCAACAATTCAAGCAATTAGAAGTATGTGTAATTACCAATTACCATTTCACACTATTGTTCTTATCTCATTTAGTCTATGTTATTGTCTTTCTAGGTTTATTTTAATGTTGATTAGTTCAACCCTGTATTGAAGACTTTGACAGAGGATTGGAGAGGTTGCTATCCTGTTGCATATAGTGATAAAATAAACAAGAGGACACCTGATGTACAGTATTAAAACCTTTACTCAGACATAATACAACAAACAGAGGCAAGATTTAGATTTAATGACTGAAAAATGATTCATATTTTTCTTCTTTCAATCCCCCAGAGCAGAAAACAATCAGCTCCATGTGTTTTATGGAGAATACAAATAGGACAAAGGACAGACAAGAACAAAAATACAACAGAGACCATAGTCAATTCTGCTTTTACAGCCTTGTATTTGTTTAATACTTTGTAATAAACAAAGGATAAATAGAATAGTCAGAGAAGAGACAGGAAACAAGACACATAGAAAACAGTGTGAATTTATTTACCGCAAAGTAAACATTTAAGGAAGAATCACAATCTACTTTTTCATTTTTCTCCTTAAACTAATCAGATCAAAACCCAACCAGTTTTTTTTACCGTTTCTAAAAAACCTCAAACTTCAGCATCAATCTCATCCTTAAAAAGACCAGTCTTTATCAGATGATGGCACTCCTCGGTCTGAATCACTTCACTGCCCAACAGGGGGCACCAAAGGACACTGTGCTGCAGAGCTGTCGCTGAACTCATCCACAGTCAACAACAAACACCAAATTAAAGCACTTAGCCAGATCCACCTCCAGACCTGTTCCATGGCGCCCTCTCTGTGTTTCTGATGGAACGATCATCAAGGTTTTTAGACCCATAAAGACCATAACAGCACAGCCTCTTCACTGAGGTCACACAGGGGTCATTCTACACTCAGCCTTCACTCATCAGTTAGTGCGGTCACATTCGGGCACCTTTTCACCACTGCACCATACAGTCTACGCACTGCACACTCTGAAATGATGTGCAGTACAGTAATAACACATGTGCCAGAGCACTGGGACTTCAGTGGCTGTATGAAAAGGCAATTTAATAAACAGTTTGGCAGTGATAAATTAACGAGTGGAGATGGTGTTTTTGAGGCCTTTTAATGTTCAGCAGAGAGCCAGGTGACTTTGTAACATTTAAGTTGAGCAATTATTCACAGGCTGCAATCCTTTATAAAATAGCATTTATTTAATCTAAACGCTCAAAAACAAGAATATTCAAAATGTAACAAAGAGGCTGACGACATACTGCTCCGCAGTCAAAGGTCACAGCATGTGTCTGCCTTGAGTGCACACAATCGCAACAACAAACATTTTGAGGCATTAATGAGCAATCCAACTGTCGCCACCGGCAACCAAAATGTTGGGCTCTGCCTTCAAGTGAAGCCGTAAGAGACTCCATGGAGTCCCTTGATTCAAACAGTACAAGAGTTATGGGCTTATTCTTTGTGTTCATTTCCTCTCAGCAAGGTCAATAAGCCAAAAAGTTAAAGTGAGGGTAAAGCTGCTGAGATTGCGCTTAAGTAAATAGTAGGCTGCAGTTGATCACATCCAAAATACAAACTCCACTATAGGCTGGCTCTTATTCCTCTGTGCATTTGCTCTGGATTTAAGAAATTCTACTGATCAGAACAGAAGAGCCAAACCTTTAGCCAATCACAGCCACAGTAAAGAGCAGCTACAGACAGACTATGCACTACACAAACTACCATAATATACCATGAGCCCTTTCTAATCATCCATTCACTAAAGTGGCGTACAAAACCTCAAACACCTGTGTAACTTTTCTGTTTCTGTACCTTTTACTGACACGCACAGAGCTCAGAGCAAATGCTAAATAAATACAAGAGAGGCTTAGCAAACCTGGAAGCAACAGCAAAGGGGTAAGTTTACAGTTTGACTGACAAATAATACTCACTTAGAAAATTCTGTGCATACCATGAGATTTGGTATTTGCTTCTAGGCCTGTTTTAATTGCTCTCCCACATTATGTATATAAGGATAATGCACCAGACCCAGTAATAATCAGAAGAAGCTCCAAAAACTGGCAACAAAGATTTTGAGCAGTCAACAAATCGGGTTATGTTCTTCAGAAAAGCATGCAATCAAAATTCAAACAACCATTCTCTATCAGGCAGCATGATGACGCTTCAAGAGGTCGTTTGTCCCTTCAGCTCTCAGGCTGTTAAACAGAGCTGCCTGATATGAACTGTTATTTTTAATTGTTTTTAATATTTTATAGTTTTTACTGTTTTTTTACTTACTATTATTATGTGTGTTTGTGCAAGTGTGTGTTTGCTGCCGGACACCTGAATTTCTCCCTTGGAGATTAATAAAGTGCTTATCTATCTATCTATCTATGTTGATTTGCCAACTTGCCTTTAAAGGTGCTCTAGGTAAGTTTTCTGCTACTTATCTCTATGGGGAAGTTGTCAATATAAGCAACTGACTAGGTCAACTAGGTCAAGTTACAGGTCATTCCTGTGGAGGCAAACCTGCTCACAGGAAGAAACATGTTTTTTTTAATGTATTTTCATTAGCAAAACAAACACCTGTAAGTGAGTTTAATGCCATACGGTGGAACATTCCAGGCAAAGCAATAATCGCTCCATGGAGACAGGCATGTGGCATACCCTCCACCAGAAAAGTTACATAGTGCGCTTTTAAAGATCCCAAATTATTTTAGCTGTCAAAGCAAACAAGCAAGTGCCACACGTATGACTGCAAGTGTGTAAAACAGCTTCTTCCTGTTATAAGACTGAAATCCAGCTGAGTGTTCCAGTACTCAAGTATCAAATGTCCAAAAGTTTAAATAATGTGATTTTGTTCACTTGGAAAATACTTTCACAATATAGGCCTCAACGTGGACTAAATAACATACCTTAAGTTTGACGGAATCATTCTTCATTAATATCACATCAAATAATCTCTTTGACTGTTCTGTAGGAAGCTCATCATCTATCAAAAATCATTAATCTGCCAATTGCCTTTTTCCCCGATACAAAATACTAGAATCTGGAAGAATAAAAGATTTAAATAATACACAAGCACTTCGCTGGTGTTAAGTAAGTACAGAGGAGAGAGGGAGATCAAAACCGCACATACTCAATGAAATCTACATTGTGAGAAAAGGTAAAATGACTGTGATTTGTCCAAAGAGTTGCATATTGTTTTTGCATTGATGTAAATGTGCACTTTTGCTTTAGCACCTGAAAGAGAGATTTCTGTACCTCTCAATAGTAGAATGATAATTAAAAGATGTTTAAAACTATTCAATGTTGGAACTACCAAAGAAGGGGTTGAATTAAACTGTACAAGTTTAAAAGATGTGCACCTATTTGACTGTATGAAAATTAAATAAAGTTCCATCTCTATGTAACTTTTCTCGTCGAGGGTCCCTGTCCGCCACCTGCTTCTCACCATGGAGACAGATGTTATTGCCTTGCCTGGAATGTTCTGCAGTATGGTATTAATCATATCTACCTTATTGGAGCCAAACAAGTGACGCCACTCGGTGACGTTATAGGTCAGATTAGCACTTAAACTCCTGTAATTGAATAAATGCAGAAGTGAGAAAAGTTTGCCAGAAAGTGGCACATTCCAGACAAAGAAATTTAATCTCCAAGCAGACAAGCAAGTGGCAGACACCCTACCAGAAAAGTTATAGTGTACTTGTTAGGACCTGGTTCACAGTAAATTCTTAACTTAATCTGAAATGTCGATATCTATCTGTAGAACATGAACGCAACGCATGATTCCACACAATCTTCATACTATTTTTCAGTATGCTATTGCAGTAAGTGCTATTGTCAAAAGATATCCAGCTGATGAATTAAAAAACAAACCTACCAAAAGGGAAAATTGTTGGTGCAAATGTAGCAGTGAGACGTGGTTTGGCCCTGGGCTCAGTAACACGGGAGTTCAGTAAGAGGTTTAAATTTGTGGTTTAACCCATCAGTTTCTTTTATATCAATGTGATTGTGGACAGGCTTTTGTTTTGACATGATTCTGGTGATTCTGTAATTATTTACAATGACTGTACACTGCGAGGATTGAACCAGTACAGAGAGAATATATTTTGTAGGTAGTATGTGTAGGACTTTCAATTAGTAGCATGTTTTGTTTATTAAGACATTCGTAAAAGACTAACATGTATTTTTTTAGTTATATTAAATGTGAAATCTCATTTTTCATTTTTCATTAATGGTTGTAATTTTTGGAAGGCTACATCCAAGTGTGGTTACCTTTTAATTTTGTGCATGGTAGAAATTATAGCATTGCCTCATTTGGCCACTGTAAAACTCCAACCATTAGAAAGTCCTACACATATTATCCTCAAAGTTTTAAAAAGAGAGGGTCATTTGTCGAGAAACAGGAACATTTACACAGATACAATTCACAAAAGTGCATAATGACCACCAGCAAAGGGGAAATTTAGAGGAGTAGGGGTTAAAGAGAAAAATACTTTATATTGGCATGAGGTGTTCTTCCTGTTAGCCTCACGCAGTTTAAAATGCCTAAGTGGGAAGGGGACGAATAACAAATAAAAAAATAAAACAAAATGATTCAAGTCATTCTTCTTGCCTTACAAAGCCGCTGTGCGCATCAGGGTGGGAGGGACACAACCAGTCCATTCAAGATTGTGCTCCCAGCCCACTGTTCCTGGATATCAATGCCTTGAAAAAAGCTCTCATTTCATGAGTACAGTACTTCAAAATAGAAACTCAAACAAGTTTCAATATCATATTTAAAATGCACAAAATATTAAAATACCAAATTGAATGAATTCATTGAGGTGCGTTTGTTTGACATGACAGGACACACCACTGAATATACAGTTTTCTCTGCCAGCTTTATGGTGAAAAATTGATTGAAATGCAATATAAATGATTTAACTAAATAACTAGGGGCGTACAATAAAAAAGGTGCCCGTAGCACTGTAACCGATTCATGTAAAAAAGGGTAAGTATATTAGACTCAATATGTATATGCAGACTCAAATCCCACAGTGGACTAGAACGTGTAGAGTGAAAATTAAGACATTTTTGAAGGTGAAAGATTTATCCTGAAGACTAAACCAGGGGGAGTGAAGGTAATAGAGTTACTAAGTGTACATTTGTGTTATTTTGTCAGTTGAGTGAAATGAGGACCTGCTGTTATTAGTGTGTGTGTCCGAATATTTGTCCAGTGAGAGTTGTGTATTGTGTGGAAGTAAAAGCCCTACAGAGGGAGCCAGCAGCCAACACCATGTGATGGTTCCTGCTCTGAATCCTGGTCTGGATCAGATCCGGACTGGACCAAACCTGGGAGCTTTAGGTGAGCTGGTGAGGGGCCTCCAGCATCTCCATCAAGAAAGTGTCAATAGGCGTGTCCCCAATGAGTTTGAAGAAGAACAGATGCTCCAGGCACTTCAGGCCAATGGAGCGCAGTGCTGGAAGCCGGAGGAGCAGCTTTGCAAACCTGGGTGAGAGGGCACATAAATGTCTTTATAATAATAGTCATAATTATTAACTTACTCATTCTTCTGCCTTACGTAAAACTATACTCTTAAATGAAAAGAGTATAGCTTTTAACTTTCCTAAAAGCTTCAGTTACATTTTTATCAAAATTCAGGTACATTTAAAAATTTTGTTTAGAGTTTAAGTTTAGAACATGCAAATACGATGTTTGTGAAATTGTTTGTTTTGTTGTGCTGACCATACCTGCCCTGCTGGTCGGGATACTTATGTTTGCAGTAAGCCTCTAGAGACGCATACACCCGCTCTCTCAGTAGCTCCACCTCACTTGGATTTGACAAACCCTTGGCATCTTTAAAAGAAAAATGGACAATTTCATCACAAATTATAAATGCTTTCCCATGTTTTGTTAATTTGACAGTTGTCTTCTAAAACTTAATTAAAAATAGAAATTCTATTTTGTTCAAAAATGGTACCCGGATTGAAAAGTATAATGGCTCGAAGGCAACCCAGCTCCGTCTTGTCCATTTGCATGTCTCTCATCTTACTCACGAGCTCGGTCAAAACTCTGGCAGATATGAAACAGTGAAGAATGTCGAGTTAAAAGTCATAAACCAAACCACAGCATTATATATGGACATATGCACATCAATGCCACATCCTAATGTTGTTCAAAGAATCTCTATAAACTCTTTATGGTCATAAGGAGCAAGTCAGCATTGGAGTTTTCAGCTTCACATCAACACTGAAGTTACAAAATATCAATAAAAGCATCAGTATTGAATGATTCATATTGGAATAACCAAGAAATTAAGAACTGATTTTGCCTAATTCTGACAAAAACAAGACCTAAACAATACTTCAAAATGTTCTGTCAATCCAAATCACTACTGAATTTTGGCCTTTGGAAATGGCATTAATTTAGTAGACGAACACCGACTTTAAGCCTCTGGGGACACAACAGCAATTTATACAGAGCACAGCCACAAATTCAGAATGAACACAATTACAAAATATTTACAAAATTATAATTTAAAGATGGGTTTAAATTGTACATGACAAAATGCCCATGTATCGACACACATGCAGAAGGAGAAGCTGGTGAGATGTAATGCAAAAGCCTAATATATGGTAATATAAAAAGATATAGATTATATTAATTAATAATATAATTTATTTACTTACTGTCTCTTTTTCAGCTTATTATCAGAGCTTTATAAATAGGATTCACTATTTAGCAACCTGTTTAAGTTAAGTGTATATGTTGCTTATTTAGTACTATAACTCATCATAAGTGAATAGTTGTATTCAAATTTAAATTAAATAATATGGTGGTACAAGCCCTTTTGATATATTTTTTGCCAGCTGCCACTAAACTGTACAAGAAGCGTTAATTCCTGTTGATAATTTTGGCTAAAGAGGAAGGGGTCAAATAAATCAGTGTTTGTGTAGTGAAATAATTACCTTTCAAATATGGCCCCAACCTCAGCATTGTGCGGCCTGTGTATTCAATCACAGTGTGTTATTACAATGTTATTACACAGTCACGTTATTGAAGCCTGATTTATGAACCAGAATAAATAATGCAAAACTGGGAACTTTTTATGTTATACATGAGATATGTAAAATGTAATGGTTTTACTGTATATGACAAAGAACAGATCCAACAGTTAGAACATACATATTTGACTTGAAAAGATGCATTAGATTAGATTATATAATGGAATACGATTGTAAATGGATAAATTGAACTAAAATTAAGATAAAAGATAAGTGACAGACAGATTTCACCAATCAGAGTAAGCTATGGGCGGGCTCTATACTGTGGACCTTCATCAAAGCTCAGTTTGACTGTCTGCTACCATTTCCATTCACTGAATTTGGAATTTGTAACGCAGCAATATAAACAACAACTGTGATATGGCATTTAGGCTACCTTCATACAGACAAGCAGAAAACACAATTGTTTTTCACTAAAATCACAGCTACATTCTTGTCCCAATATTCCACAAGAGCTATGAGACTGAATGTAAGAATATTAAATATAGTGTTCCGTTCCCAGTTTTCCTGGTCCTAGTTTTACTTGAAGTTCAACACTTGATGCACTTGGTTATTTAAGAAGATTTTATATTTTAGAAAAATTGTCAGAGATCAATTGATTTTTAAGGTTTCAACATAAAAAGCATGGTCCTTCTTTATCTGTAAAGTCAACACACATACAGCACAAGAAAACGGCTGACTTTAGATGCACTGATATGTGTGAAATTGAGAAATGTAAGTGTCTCAAAGCAGCACAGTTAACAAGCAAATTATGTAAACATGTAAAACCTCCTCATAATTAACATTTTATTTTGTGCTTAGAGGAAGAATAAGACATTTTACAGTGGTTCATAATAAAAGTAAAACATCCACTTTGTGATAAGCTACTTTCAGCTATAACATTTTGTGGATGTGATGTTGTGTTAAGAGCAAAACAAAGCACGATATTAGGCATCAGAAAGGTGGGACGAATTGGCATGTTTTTATTTGTAGAGACGGACCACAACCAAGACAAAGTCACAGGAAAGATCCCAGTGCCAGGTTATAGCATGAATGCTAATTTGCACCTACAGCCATTGCAGTATTTACTATCAAATTGATCATACTATACTATTATTAGTTAGCATTGTAATAGCCAGCCATTATAACAAAGTTATGAATTCAAAATGTGCTGTCTATGACTGTGTGCGGGGGCGTGTACATGCGACTCTATAGGTAAGCATTAGTCACCAGCCTCCCATGCGCTGTGTGTCCAATGGACAAAGAAGCAAAACTGCTCAGCCAATTCCAGTCAACTAAGCAGCTGCAGCCAACCAGCAGCAAAGCAAGAGCTCCTCAAAGAGTTCTTAATGATATTTAACCCCTCTGGAGTAAACCCTTAATAGAAGCACATTTGGCCACAGTTTTTTTAAAGTCACAAATGCCAGAAAGTAGTTTTCAGATGTATATTGCAGTATTTCATTAGCTCTTTAGAGCAGTTTGGATCTTACCTGTCAAAGATGGCTCCGACTCCAGCACTGTGGGCACTGTTTCTGTGGACGTGCAGCCCAGTGGCCAATAAAATCCCATCTTTTACTGAGATCGAGCGATGAGAGAAAGACGCAATCAGGAGCTCATTCCAGCCTGTGCACACAGATGATCACATGACATAGTCCAGATTACAACACTTAAATTTAAATGAAGAAAGAAAACAAACTTCTCTATCATAGTTTAGTGGATCACGCATCAAATTTAAACATTTGAAATAAAATATTTGCATTAAGTTAACGCAAATATTGACCTGCACGAAGCAGAATGACTTGGTCATCCAGGGGAAGCTCAGAGAAATGGGGAATCCTCTTAGCCCACTCCACCAAAGTGAAGAGCTGCTTATCTGCTGCCTGACAGATGTTGGTAACAGGGTCGTTGGGCTGAAAAAGACAATAACAATTAACAAAATGTAAAAACATTTTGAATGAATCTAAAGTAAGTAAGCTTGAAATGTTTTTAAACTACAGCATTGGTAGCCAACAAGAAGATCATTAAACTGAGATTCAGTGGTCTACTTTTCCAATATATGGATAGATTCATTCATTTCTAATGTATAAAGAAGTTATAGTTATTATTGTGGTGTCATAGTCAGTAGGCTTGTCACAATAATTACTGTACTGATGTTCAATAAATGATAATTGGAACACTGGGGCTCAGTATTTATCATGTGTACATTTTCTTTGCAATAGTGCAGAGATGTTTTAGTAAATTTGTTTTTGTAATATATGTGTAAAAAATCTTACTGTGTTGAAAAAAAGTAGTAGTATTACAATGAGCTTGTAACTTAGTATTGTCACACTAAACACTAGTCCATATCTGATCATATAGCAGATATAACCTAACTGTATTCTTCAGGTTACTCACTGAGCTGCCTCCTGAGCTGCCGTCTGCATGGAGCTCTGTCTTCTGCTCCACAGCCATCTCCGCCTCCAAAATCTTCTCCACCGGCATCTCCTCGTTCACTGCACTGGTCGACTCCACCTCTCCCTCCTTTTCCTTGTTCCTCTGCCTCTCCTCTTGGACAGCTGTGTTAATACATTTGCAGGCACACACAAAAGAACATAGGGGCATATGCATAAGCACGAGAGTACTGAGAATAACAAGAAATGGTGTGAAGAATGATGAACAGAAAAAGTGCAAAAGGAAAGAACTGAGCCCATATAAAAGAAATAAAAATGTAAAAAATGACAAATTAAAAGATGGTTACAAAAATGTGAAAAAGCTTATCATAAGGATTTATCAAGCAGTGACTTTAGAGCAGATTAATGCAACAACTCATGTAAAATAGCAGGGCAGAGCAGTAACTTTACAGTTCATCAAACATTTTATAATCTTTCATTCTCTTTCACACATCTTCTCATTGATGGATGAAACTTAATTGGATCTCACTTGCAACATCCTTTCAAAATAGACACTCAGTGAGGTTTGTCCCCTTATTTCGGAGGACTTAGCTGGAGGACTTGTGCATATTGCGCAGGTTTTGGATTGATGTGGGAAACTGGAGGGCCTGAAGGAAACCCACCCAGGTCCCAGACCCAAGTCCCAGACCCAGGTCCTAGAGTCAGGTCCTAGACCCAGGGAGAACAGGCAAAGATCTGCACAGAAAGGCATAGGCAGCCCGGGCACTGAAGGCAGAATGTTCTTGCTGTGAGGTGAGATTGGTAGGTAAGGGTCCTGTTCTGGTCCTGACTTATTCATAGTCCAGTCCAAGTTTAGCTCAAAATTTAGTCCCAGTTTAGTCTCAATCAAGGCATGTGTGCAAGTGTGAACACAGCCTAACATGATCTACTAATAAATAATCCTGCACCTTGAAAACAAGTAGATACAGGTTCTGTATCTCAAGCTCCTACATAAGTTTTCTCCACTAATAGCTTATCTACAATGTGGTACACCTGTATTGTGTTGACATTGGCCCACTGTAAAAGATACGATAATTCTAAAATGGTTTTCCCTATACAAATAAAAGTTCATATAAATAATAATACATATTTTGTGGACTATTATTTTAATGTAATTTTATGCTGATGTGGTACACAATAACTCTGTGATTTGTTCATTCGTACAGTCACAGACACACCCCTTCCTTCCTCTTTTTCTTACATCTGACGTTCATCTCGGCCACTACAGAAGGGAAGGGGGAGAGAGATCGAGGAAACAAAAAAGGAAGAGAGGGGGAGAGGGGGTTAGTGTTTGTAAATCTTATGTACCCCCAATCCCCCCCTCGACCACTAGGCTATTGCTTTCAAATTTGGTATCTATTAATATGTTGCTTTTCATAGCATGGGTCCCTCACAATGGTTGCTGAAGCAAGCATCCCTGCATTAAAGGGGCTAAATGAAATTTTTAAAATGTAATAAAGTACCATTTGTCTTACCCCAGAACAGATATTAATTTGTAAAAGCAGCTCTTAAGGTAAAATGAGATTGCTGTATCTGGTTTGCATCTAATCATAAAGCATTTTATCCTCCGCAAGCCAGGAAGTAATGTTGGTGCACTGTTAGAATGCTAGTTATTGTAAGCATTATTGTGACAGAAAAACCTTTGCTCTTATGTTTTGCTTTTCTGTTTGTGAGACACTCTAGTACATCTCTGTTGTTTTTACTTGTACTATATAAATAGTGTTTAGGCTTGGCCTCTGAAGGTTGTTAAAGGCACTTATAACCTTATGATGGTGAATAATTAGGATTCTGGGATTGCGTTAGGAAAGTGAGGAATATGTTTTCACCACTGCAACAGTTTAAATTGTATTAGTTCTGTTTTTCACATTTTTAAGATAGTAAAACTCTGGTACAGCACTTTTAATTATATAGTATTTTCAGGAAATATTCAAAAAGCAAAAATCCACAGATCTTGAGCCTGATTATTTAAGGATGATAAGGTCCATTAACCTACAATAATTATCCAACCACAATTTTTTTTCTCATACCATCTCAACCCAACTCAGCAAAATATCCATTTCTGTAAAAGCACCCAAACAGATATTTCTCAAAACCGTTAAAAACAACTTAATGTGTGAATGATGAATGTATGACATGAGTGATAGGACAAAATACTGAATACTTGCATAATTTCCAGAGGCATGCTTACCTTCTCTCTTCATGCCCATGGCCAAGCACTTCTGATAGCGGCAGTACTGGCAGCGGTTCCTCTGTCTTTTGTCCACCATACAGTCTTTATTGTCCCGGCAGGTGTAGGTCAAGTCCTTGCGCACTGTCCGCTTGAAAAAACCTTTACAACCTTCACAGCTGTAGACTCCATAGTGCTTACCTGGGAAAAAAAGATTAACTTACCATTGATGTAGAATAGAGATGTATCAAATGTTAGCATTGTGATAACTAAAGAAAAATACACCACAAAGTTACAATGGCAATGATTATTAACACTATGACCAAATTACCATACCCATATTAGTTGACCAGCATTAATAAAATAGACTTTAGCTTTATTACTTCTGAATCATAAGCCATATTTAAAGCTGCACTATATAGCTTTTCCGGTGTACGGTCCGCCACCTGTTTGTCTCCATGGTGATATTATGGCTTGGCCTGCAATGTTACACACACGTATGGAATTAAACTTATTTAAGTTTAGTGCCATACGTTTATAAACTTATTTTGTCTACATGGAGACAAGTAGCTGACACCGCTGGGCATTACAGGTCAGATCTGGGAAAAGACAAGCCTGCTCACAGTAAACATGAATGTTTTCAGTGTAATTGTATTAGCAATACAATCAATGAAATTGAATAATGTAAATGAATAATTAAAATATGAGTTAAATGCCATACAGAGGAACATTCCAATCAAGGCAATAATATCTCTATGAAGACAAGCTGGTGGTACTCTTCACCAGAAAAGTTACATAGTGCACTTTTAAGTCAACAATTATCAATTACCACAGTCCATTTCATTGTTACTACATTGAAATCCCTATAATCACGTTAATAGTATTGTTATAATAATAGTTAAGCCTTATTGCAATTTAAAAATGTGTTGTTAGCTTTTTACCGGAGGATCTGTCTCCGCAGATGGAGCAGAGGCGTTTCTGAGACAGCATTGGACCAGGACTATGAGCGGACAGCTGCTTCAAGCCTAAAGGAGGTTTCACATCATCTGAGCTGCTCACTGCATGGAGCCCTGACATGGACACTGTGGAGTTGATCTATGAACAGGACAAAACAACAAGATAGACAGGTTGTTAAGACTATACAAGTTTAAAGCACATCTTATTCTGCAAAATTGACTTTTCAGAGCTTTTGACCATGTTTTAGTTATTTCCTCTTTTCATTTACCCTCCCAAAGTTGTTTTGGGAGTGATTTGTGCATGTTTGAGCAATCGCTAATTTGCTTGTTTTCAAGATATTGTCGATCAACCCATTTTCACCGCCAGCGGCACACACCCACTGTTCTATACATATTACGTTCTTCAATTTTATTTTCTTTATCGACAATACATGTAGGATTCGAGAGTTTTTCATTTTGGTACAAATGAAATAAAACAAAACAATCTGCTGCTTGCTAGTGTGACCTACAGCTATCCATAGGAGGGGCTGACAGCTACAGGGCTCTTTGTAGTGATGGCGTTTATGGCGATATCTACTCTTATTCAGCACTGCAGTTTTCTAATGTGGAAGTCAGTGAACTTGTTTCTCTTATTAAGTTGTTTTAGATTAATATTGCAATTTAAAATGTGTAAATTATGACATAATGATCCATGGGTGTCATAGATTATAGCTATACAGCAGCACAATAGGTCTTCTTTAAGAAAGACATACCTGATGATTATTGTAGCACAGATAAACTTTAATATTTTCAAATATATATATAATCTAATCATACCCCCAGGTCATCACTGTAAAGACACTGCAAAAACAAATGATATGAAACAGGCTACAACAATGTACAATGTAGTAAAAGCTGTGGTTTTATTACATGGATCAATTGAGCCTTTACCTGTGGGCTGCTAATGGGTCCATAGCCCACTGAGGGTGTTCCAGGGAGACAGGGGGAGCCCAGAGATGAGCTGATGACAGAAAAGGGGGAGCCAATGCTGCTAATGGGGCTGTTGACTCCTGCACTGGTGATGGGAGGCAGAGAGGTCATGGAAGCGGCTGAGGGCACCAGGGGAGGGGAGCGCTGGCCTGAAGGAGGGGAGGACACCGACGAACTGTCTGGGCTGCGAGAATCTGAACACAAAAGAGATATTTAAAAATGAGGAACAATTATTATGGCACAGGGATTTTTCAATTATTAAAAAAAATAATTATTATTATACAAACACAATACATGTGCATTCACAAACAGATTTGCTCACCTCTGCTGTCTCCCATGATGGTGGATGGGACAAAAGAATAACTTCACACCAAGATGCCTTCGTTTGGAGCAGCCCGTAGTCAAACTCTAGACCGCGGACTGAGGCCCGGGCCTGAGCTGTTTTGGGAAACCAAAAATGGCTCTGAAATTCCGACACAGGAAAAGATTATCACGTTAGATTACAAAAATGTCTGCAGTGGTGTTTCTGTGTGCATGGTAATGCGAAACAAACATTTCGCATCTTGGTTTATCTCAGATAATTCATAATGCACCAATTATTTAATTCGAAGGTAGATTTTCAAAGGAAAAGGCAAAGCAGCAGGACGTGAGCCAATCAGTGCCACATCGATACTACAGTGAATTATACAAATGTGTGAAAACGCTCATAGAGGCGCTGTCTACTACACCTGTACATACTTATTTATGTGTAATAACACAGGGATATAACGCATTTGAGGAGCATTATCAGCTGCAGACAGATGAAAACAAACCGTCCAAGCAGGCTAATGTTAGCAACAGCCCAAATGTAGCTCATCTGTGTGTGCAAAGCAACACTCACATGTTCTCACAGCCATGCAGCAAAAACACAAGACACTGCGCCTCTAACACCACATACTGGCCAAATTTACTCTTTCCGACACACCTTGTGCATGATACTGCACTGAGTGGCAAACATGGAAATGCTTTCTAGCTACAGTGGTTAGCCTCCTGACTGTGCTAGCCTCAAGGCTGAGGGCGCAGCGCAAACACAAATGATTTAAGAGACATTTGCCATGTTTAGTCTGGGTCTGCAAAGCGCAGGCTATAAATGCAACAGAAATAATCGTTGAAACAGATACAAACGTTTCTGTGGTCCCGATTCTTCGCATGAAAAGGATGTGTGGAGCAGGCCCAGTGTGCCTCTGCCCCGCTCTGCTCCAGACTCAGCCCTCCCCCGGACAGATGAAAGCATGAGCACAGGAGATGAACGCAGGAGCACATATATAATATAAATATGTATGTGCTATATATATGTAAATAAATGTATAACACACATACAACACATATAACAAATATAACACACACATAATACATGTATAACACATATAACACACATATAACACATTTATAACACACATATAACACACATACAGCACATATATAGCACACATATAGCACACATATAACACACATAACACACATACAGCATACATATAACACACATAACACACATACAGCATACATATAACACACATACAGCACGCTTAAAGCATACATATAACACACATATAGCACACATATAGCACACATATAGCACACATATAACGCACATACAGCACGCATATAGCACACATATAACACACATATAGCACACATATAACACACATACAGCACACATATAACACACATATAGCACACATATAACACACATACAGCACACATATAACACACATATAGCACACATATAGCACACATATAGCACACATACAGCATACATATAGCACACATATAACACACATATAACACACATATAGCACACATATAGCACACATATAACGCACATACAGCACGCATATAGCACACATATAACACACATATAGCACACATATAACACACATACAGCACACATATAACACACATATAGCACACATATAACACACATACAGCACACATATAAACACACATATAGCACACATATAGCACACATATAGCACACATACAGCATACATATAGCACACATATAACACACATATAACACACATATAGCACACATATAACACACATACAGCATACATATAACACACATACAGCACGCATATAGCACACATATAACACACATATAGCACACATATAACACACATATAACACACATATAGCACACATATAGCACACATATAACACACATATAACACACATATAACACACATTTAGCACACATATAACACACATACAGCATACATATAGCACACATATAACACACATATAGCACACATATAGCACACATATAACACACATATAGCACACATATAGCACACATATAATACAAATATAACACACATATAGCACACATATAACACACATGATTACGTATAGCACACATGATCATATATAGCACACATATAGCACACATATAACACACATACAGCATACATATAACACATATATAACACACATATAGCACACATATAACACACATTCATATTTACTGTCAGTAATCACTTTGCACCTTGTCTCCTGAAAACTGGACACACAGACGTCATGTCATGCTCACATGTTCCTGTGCGAGGGACACTGGACCAGTGACAGAGGTCACGAGGTCAAGACAAGTTCAGTGCAGAGTCAGGGCAGGAGTTATTATAGGGCGCAGCACACCCCAGCAGAACACACGCACCTATGTGTATGAAACAGATGAAACTCACTCCAAGCTGAACAAGTTTAATGTGTTGACAGTTTCGGGAAATAATTGATTAGCTTAATTTACAATGTTTTACAGTGTCATCTTTGACCATGTGATCTGCAAGCTTCCTGCAGTCTGTTCATAACCTGCTTCAACTTTAATAGTTCACAGAACCAGCTTATAACATTTTCAATCAAGTCTTGTCACACCAGGAAACAAATAGGCTCTCAGGGGAAGTTATGTTTATTCTGTTCTTACACATTTTTGCACATAATTTCTCTGAGAGTACACAAAAGTTACAAAATGTTATGCATTATTATGCGTAGCACTTCATAAAAAATAGGCTTCATTCAAACATTTTATATTGTAAACACTGAATTATTCTTTCTAAGAATGTGAATTTACTGATGTAATATTAACAAACAGGTTTACTTTTCCACACAGGAACAGTAGAATACAATTCAGCAAAAATAATCAATTTCCAATTTATATTTCAAATGGAATGAGATATACTTTTAATTAAATTTATTAATTATTAAAAAAAAAAAAAAAAAAAAAAGACAAATGGAGTAATTTTTTACATTTTGATTTTATTTATTGATTACACCACAGAGTATAATGCAGGAACAAATTCATATAATTAAATTCAAAAACATTTTTGAAAATTCCTGTCTAAAACCTGAAATCAAATACTGTTTCATGTCAATCCAGGTAAAAATAATCTGCAATAATTGACTGTCCAAATATTTTTAGCTGCTCTGTGAGTGGGACTGTGTTAAGGATTAGCCTCAGTGTGCGTCCACCAGTGATTAGCCTGGTCAGTGGGCCTGTTGTGCATTCACTCAGCCCATTAGCATATTAATACAGCCTCACTCTTGATCTCCTTCCCGCCCTCTCTCCGTCCCTCTCTCTCCCTTTCTCCATACATATTTCCCAGACCGAGTTGTCGCTTCCTGCAGTTTCAATCTATAAATCTCACCAATTTACGCCATCCGTGCTGTGCAGTAGAGGGCTTTTTCGTCACACAAATTTGAAGGTGGTCACTGTTTTTTTTTCCCTCCAAAATGTTCCCTCGTCCTTGTCCCCAGTCTGCTGGATCTCTGGCTTCTTTTTCAACCAGCCGGCTCGTTCAGTCTCTAGACACTTCATTCAAATCCTCTACTTTCTCTCATTTTCCAGTTTCTTTTTGTCAAGTGTGCCCCCTGAACTTTGTCAAACATAGAAACGCACACAGACAAATTCACAGGACTCCACACCCCCTAGGCTCTCTTTCAAACCCCCTTTTCTCGCTTGTCCACGGCACATTTACCCTCTCTCTCTCAGAATCTACACAGCATATATCTGAAGAGCAAACCAGACACTTTCACCTGTCTGTGAGGCGCGCCTTTAGGGTTGAATCATCTGATCTTTCCATCCAAAAAACCCAATCCCTGTGTCCATCCATTCCATAATTGGCATCTGCAATTAAAAAAATAAGTTATATGCAGTAATTTGCCTCATCAAGTGATATGCATCCTGCCAACTTCAGCATCAGCTATTAAAACATTTCGTGCAGAATTTTAGTCACACCAATTTGCAAGTTCATCATAAATCAATGTTTCAGTGTTGAATCTTGTTAGATTCTTGTAATCCAAAAAAAGAGAGAAAAAACTGTCCCATATCTCCAAAAGAAAATCAAAAGATCACTTCTTTTCATTGTGGTTGGCCACTTATAGCTGCAATCCTCTGTGAATTTGTAGAGGCCAGGGGCATGATGTCCATCCACAACTCCTGGTTTCACTCAGTCAGACGCAAGAATTGCGTTTGGACAATCAGCTCCGGACCTCCATGTCGCTCTGTTTCTGAAGTCATCTGAAATTTACCATATGAAGCGGAGTTTTCATATCTGTCCATTCATTGTTGACTCTGGGGTTTAAACATGGCCTTTGACCCCTTGTGGGCTCAGGTCAGTGATTGTGGACAAGAAGGAGCATCAGAATAGAAGTGAGGATGGAGCGGGAATGAAAGAGAAAGAAAGGAGAGAGAAGAATGGTGGAGAAAGCTCTAACTCATGCTTGTCCTCTGTGTGGGTGACACCATGATGAACGGAGGGGTCACCACCCGGGGGCAGGCCTGTCCAAAAGGAGCCGCGATGTGACCTGATACAAAAGAAGAAGTGGGTCCCCCAACGGTCACACAGATCAAAGAAAACAAAGGCCTGAGATGATAACTCAGCACAGCAGTAGAGCGCATTATCATCAGACACATGAGCAGCAGCAGTAGTAAATTTAACTGAAGAGGCGGGAGGGCCCTGCGCAGGAAGAAAAGTGAAAATGCAAAAGTAAAGCTGTGACTGGCTCTAATCTGATTTGCCGTATGCAACATTTTCTCTTTCTCTGGTTCTCTCCGTGAGGCGGTTCTCTTTCTCTGGAAGCCGTCTTTATCCAAATGATGTGGTCTTTGGTGAGGCCTGGCCTATTCATGGGAACCCCATGTGCTGTGTGCCCACCATTGAGGTGCAGAGCAGCATGGCCACAAAGGATGGCAGCATTTCAGGCACTTTCCCAACACTTATGACTGCAGATCAAAGTTTTATGTTTAATTTAAAAACTAAATGTCATCTTTCCACAGATAAATACAGTGTAATAACTTGATTTGTTATGATGAACAACTTACATTACTTTTGAACACCTGCATCACAACATGAAAAGTCAGTTTGACCTGCCAAGCCTTAGTTATCAGCTTTAGCAAATAAACTATTCTACTACAATTTGAACTTCCAGATCACAATGTCAAAGCTGTTCTAGAGGCCTGTAGACCCTCTTCATCTGTTCATATCACAAACTCCAAACTGAAAGATTTTTAACCAAAAAGGAATTAGAATAGTTAATAGTTAAAAAGACAAATGCCCAAGTAAAAAAAAAACAAAATACACTAAAAGTTTCCACTTTTTGGGCCTATAAGATCTTGAGTAAAGAATGAGTGAGTGAAGCTGATGCTGAAGTGGCCGGAGGCTGTAGAGGTTTCATTCTTACATGTGCTGTGGTGTAGGCCTGGTCTCCTGATCTCCGGTGGTCTCCGGTGGTCTCTGAGTTTAAGTTGATCACGATGTCTGAATGCACTTGTCCTGCTCCTCCATCTTTCCCCCTCAGAGTCTGAGCGTGCACTGATCCTGTGTCCTCCGGCCTCCCCTTCTTCAACTCTTTCAGAGCCCCCCCTCCCTCCGCCTTTACATTTCCTTCACCCCGGCTCTGTGGCCCCGCCTTCTCTCTCTCTTGCCTTCACTCACTGATTGTCTCTCGCCCTCTCCCTCTCCTCATTTCATGCAGCGGTGGGGTTACCTAAGAGACTGGGCATCAATGGAGAAAATCTCCTTTGGTACAATGAAGAGGGTGAGAGGCAGAGGGAGGGGGGAGTGAGAGAGGGGTGATGGACAGAGCTTTGGGGGTGTAAAACTCAAGTGAAAATCGGATGTAGAAGCATGTAGAGTTGGAGGGACATATAATTCTAAATATATATTATGTGGTTTTTAACGTGGTCTCTAAATGTAGTTTCTTAATACTGTTTATTAAAAAAGTGGCACGCTTTATATTTTTTTCTCCTGGGCACATTTAAGATGTAAATTTTTTCCAAACCTAAACACAATCACAATGCTTGTCAGAAAAATCGCAATTAGATATTTTTCCGAAATGTTATTAAGGGGGTGGGGGTGGTGGGGTGGGGTCCTCAGGAAACCAAAGCAAACATTCCCCCAAGGGGGTTTAATAAAGTATCTTAAAACAATAACATCAATGGTGCTAAACCATCACAAGTGGCTGTGCATCCTCAGTGCAATGTGGGCCCCTCTCAGCTTTAGTAATTACACTGTTCTCCTTTAATCTATTCATTGGGCCTGTACAAGAGGTGTTTCCCAAAGATGGGGACAAAACACACACAACCTTGTTTAGAGGTTAGTTACTGATTAGCACCAAAACTGTTGCAGTTCATTTTCCGGCTGCACCTTATTGAACGGCTTGGGATGCTATTCAGCTCATCATTTGTTTCTGAGTTGGCAAACAGATCCCCCACTGCTCAACTCTGTGTCTTTACAACTCTCTCCCTGCGCCTTTTCTCATCTGAGGATGTGAGAAAACAATAGGCCTAATAAAAGAAGCAGGGAGATAATTACGGCAGTGCCACAATGTTAGTGCTCCTACGCCCCTTACCATAAATACCAGCAGTGTGAAATGGGATATGCGGGTGACTTTGGGATGTCTTTTATGCGTTTACGTGCCAATAGCGGCGTGTAGTCTTGCATTCATGTATGGTCTGTGTACATGCCAGGGTGAATCTGGGATCTGTGCAGTAATGACTCTATCAGGCCTGATTTTGGAGGCCCCTGCTGCGGGACCCGGTCCAACGGGACGAGTGCTTGAATGCGGCCCAGAGGAGCTGGGGGTGCAGTGCTCGTATGTGGGCAGAGAGAAGAGGGTGAGGGCGGATTGTCCATGGTCCACAGTCCTCACCCCTCCGGGCGGGGCTGAATGAAGTTATTTCCAGGCCCCTGTCCATCTGTTACCGTGGCAGCAGCAGTGACCAAGGTGTTGCCATGGCGAGATGGACACAAAAAGGCGTGGCGTGGGAACGGGTCCAGGGGTCAGGAGTAAGGGTCGGGGGTCAGGGGTCATAGCCAGCTGGACAGCACACAAGAGGAGGCCAGGGTGAGAAAAGAAGGAGGGAAGCTTTGGTTCCCTTTCACTTTTCTGCCCTTTCTTCTCTGGGCCTATGCAAAGCAGGGACAGGTCCAAGGAGTGGACAGCACTGGACATTAACATTGAACTGGGCGGTTAGATGAAAAACCTCTGGGGGTGTAGGGGGTGAACGGGAGAGGGCCATGGGCTTCACAGAATGGGGCCCCATAAGACGTTGGGTGGTGCCCTGTGTTAGGCCTGATACCTACTGGTGTCTAATCGCACATTGCATTTGACAGGCAATTGACTCTGTTCAATGTGAACGCAAATGTGAGCATTGAGAGGATCGGCTGCGTGTGTCTGTCTGTGTGGCCATGGCCAGCACTTTAGCCAGATAAATGATACCAAAGGAAGACAAAAGCCCATTGGACAACATTTCAGTCTGGCCCTGTTCAATATAGACAGGCCTGATTGAAGGGGGGTAATAAATCAATATTTGTCTCCACATCATGGGAAAATTCTCCTGAAACATTCACTCATGCAATTCATCTCAATATAACATATTTATTTTACTTGATAGAATGGGATTTCAAATGTATTTTTTGTTTAATGTTTTTATTTTACCTTTCTTTTAACACACAAAAAACATACAAAACACATAAAGACATATATACATTACATAGACCATATAAATATATACTTCTATATTTATACTACTTCCAAAATGTGTGCTTCTTCAGTACTGCTCCAGTTTGCAGTAAGTACTAGAACGTCAAGACTGTTATCTTTTTCATAGTTAGTACATTGGCTTTGTTTAAATGCACACCAAAATATGATTATGATCTCATATCTTGATCTAAGAATATTTAAATAACATGGAAACCACAAAATCTGATGTGAGTACCCAGAGGGACCACGTTCAGAAAGAAAACAGATGAATAGTTGTCGCGTGCACAGTGATTTCTATATGTCTAATAACTACTTAAGTTGACTTTCCAAATTGAAATGTCCTAGACCCGTAACAAAGTGAAGATGACGTCCAATCATGTTCCACATCAGTTGGTAACACGTTATGACAACATGGATAAGAAGTCGCTTACAATGCAATTACTCACACACGAAGACGCACATGCAAACTTAGAGCAGACCTGATCGTTTCATGACTGCTGGGATGGAGGGTCTGGGGGCTTCTCTCTAGTCCACAGTAATAGGATTAAGAACAGGCCAAGTCCAACACTCTGTTTGACACCTTTTGTCCCTGAGCCCCAAGACGCACATCGCGGCAATAGGATGAGGGACAAAGGCTTTTGAACATTGTGTTGTAGCTACAAATATTCCTCGATAGGAGAATGCTGAGCCCCACCACTGATAATATGAGGGGACAGCGCATTTGACATCTTAATAAATGAAACTCCCATCAACAAATCTTATGGAAATGTTTTACTGTGGTTTTTAATTACATTTGTGACAGATAGAACAAATGTAATGATTTTTTACTTATAATGTATGCACTGAAGTGTATATTTTAAGCACACCCTGAAGTATTTAGATATAAGATATTCATTCTCTGAAACTAAACTAATACAAATATCAGATGCATTTCAGAACATGCTTGCAAAAGTCTAAACAGGGTTAATATGTTTTATTTATATTCATCTATGCAATGGAGGTATGGGGTATTTTGTTCTCTGCAGAAAACATGAGGATTATTGCATTTGTCTGTTGGAGGTTATGACACTTATCTCCATGGAGATGTTATTGCTTTGTGTTGAATACTCCACAGTATGGCATGAAACGTATGTTTTTCTAAGGAGAAAAGCTTAGGATGCTATACCAGAACAAAGTATTCATGAGTTTCAGTTCTCAGTAGTTACACCAAATAAACAATTCCAATCAAAATATTATACATTTTGCGTTTGGAAAAGTCCCAAAATAATTAAAATCAGAATGCAATCATTACCTGAAACTCATGAATAGGTCTGATCTGTGGAGCAGTGAGTCAGCTGAAAAATGGTGGCGCAGTGACATGGTGCCTCACAGCAGGGCTCGACTCCTGCACTGCATGGGATTCTCTGTGAAGCATTTGCATGTTTCTCCTGGTGTGTGGGTTTCTACCAGGTTTCCTCTATCAATCCAAAACATGTACCATAGGTAAAGCTAAGTCCTGACCAAGTATAGTCCAAGATCTGTACATACATCACCGGCCGTGGCACTGTGGTGCCCACTGCTGACAGGTTGCCTGACAGGTTCCCCCATGGCATTGAAGGATGGGTCAAACTCTGCACAGAAGGGCTTCATACTGCCAAGTCAAGTCAAGCCCAGACCTGGTTGCTGGGAGTGAGTTACCAACTTAGCCACAAAGAAACATGCACAAAGTATGCAGAGCACAGCTAAAAATAAAAGTGTGCATAACAGATCCTTTACATATTTGAATGATTTTCTAGTGACCATTCAAATGTAAAACTATCACGGTTAATCTTTCAGTCCTATAGTTTATGTTAAAGATAGCAGGACTTCAGGTGTCAGTGGTGTGTCAATCTGTAACAACATTGATATTCAGGTGGTTTTTGCTTCTCTTCCTCAGATCCAGGCCCTGCCACGTGAGATGACACAGGGATGCTCTGTCCTCCTGCTCCAGAGCTCCAGAGACCAAAGCAGTTTTATGACCAAACGCTCACTTCCTGCTCGAACATACAGGCAAGGATCAAAGTGGAGCACATAGCCAAGAAGATGTAAAGTAAATGTTTTTGAAGGTTCAATTGTTTTTGTTTTCATATTCTAGGTTTTCTGATTCAAGAATGTGATGATGCCAATAATCCCAGATGGGGCAAGAGCCAATTGCCCCTATTGATTACTATGTACTTTTTGTTGAAATATCTAAAAAGTTAATTCAGATGTTTAAGATTAATGACAAATCCCTAGATCTGTCTGTATTGCAACAAAAATCAGCTTTTTGAACAGTATTAATTTTAGCTGCCCCCCATCTGTATTAAAATATGATGGGATGTTGTGATGTCATCTGAAACCCACCAGTAGAATACTTTTAATCAGACTTATAACAAATTGCGTCCTCCTAGCAACATAGTAATACATGTTTAACTTACTTAAGTATTAATTGCGGAAATAATTCAAGTAGCCATAAAATGTGTAACATAGGTAGGAGGCAGCAGATGTTTATTACCATCAGTATGAGACACAAACTCTACACAGTGTGGTATAGTCCATTTCAAACTGGCTACGCTTCCACTGTAGGGAGTATTGTAACGTCTGATGATACATAGACAGAGGTATTTGTAAATAACTGTCAACAAGAACTGCACTGGAGGTATCCTTGATACAGTAATTTAAATACTAAAACCAGAGAGACCAAATTGAAATGATTTAGAGAAGTGAATAAATTGGAAAAAAATATAATGTTTATAGCTTATAGCTGGCAGACAGGATGTCAAAAGAAAGTCCAGAGAGGACATTTAAGGATGCTGTTAAAGTAGTTGGTTTGATAAAAAGATGATGCAGGAGGAGGACTTGCCCACACATTGCCAAAGCAAATATTACTTTGTCTAGTCAGGTAGTCCTCGTGTTAAACATTCATCATGGTATCACATCAGTCAAAGGCCATTTTGTGAAGAAAAGCTCAAAAAAGTGAAAAATTCTATGAAGCAGCGGTGAATTCTGAGTGCTGAGGTAAATGTACCAATGTTTAACCCGATCATTTCTGATAGTGACTGGACCCATTAACTTTTAAAATTACAACAAGAAGTTGTAATGCAACTTCTGTATTAAGTATGATTGGGCTGTAGAATGTTGTGGTGTCCTCTGAAACCCAGGTAGCAATATTGCTACAGGAGTCAGTGTCAGAATTAACAAGGTTAAGGTGCTTGGGTACAGCTATGTTTTTGTGACGACAATGTCAGAGTTATGTGCATCACAGTGAAATCTATTTTTTAGTTCTTCAAGCCTGAAGGAAGGTTATAGCCTTATAGATTACAGACAAGAAGCCTTTAAGATGTAATTCATAATAAGGGATTTATAAATATCTCCATGGTATTTATGCATGTTTGGCTAATCCTATATTTGATTTGTTTTTAGATACTTTCTATCCCCACCCACATCCTCGTACTTGTTTCGATTATGCAAAATAAAACAGTTAATGTTGAAAATGTGTTGTAGTTTTTTTTTCCTTCAGTAAAAACATGTAAATGAAATGTGGTTCTTGTTAGTAAAATGCCATTCTGGAGGTCTATCATTTCAACAGTTTTGAACAGTAAGTCACTATCTATTATTAAGCCCTTTCATATAAATATTGTTGTTTACAATGAACAAAATATATATTGAACATGTCTTATTACAGTTTGATATTAAATACCAGAGAAAAAGCATATGTCCTCTACAAATGAAAGGAGATAACTTTTTGCACCCATTTTCACATATGTTCTTTCTCAGATAAACCTATAGACAGCTCTCAGGTTGCTGGGAGATCCATGTTGCACCTGCAAAACCGTGAAAGCATTTGTGAATTACGCAAGAAAGAGTTGTTCACAAAGGCTCTGCCTTTGAGCCTCTTATATATCAACTACATCTGTCATAATGAAACCTGTTCTGGATATTCCTTTATATCAAGTCAAAATGATCAAACTAGTGATGTAGCAAACCAGATGCTTAGCAAATAACTGAGTCTATCTGAATCTCTCGTGACAATGACTTGACAGCTCTTGCAGTGATAATGATGGACTAAAGGGTTTTTCTGCCGTTTAAGTCCAACAATATCCACATCTTGCACATATTTAAATGTGAGAAGAAAGAAAATCTGTAAATATGAACTACTACGTCAGATTCTGTGTGGAATATGATACTAACTGTATGTAGTTACAAACAAACATAAATATATGTTTAAAAAAGAACTACAGCTAGGCTTATTTAAGTTTTTTTTTTTAATTCCAAAGAAGAAAATCAGTCTCATAATGCATCCTGAGAGTGAGTCCTGTGGTCAGACAGCAGCAATAGTCACTCGAGTCGCTGCAGGTTGCACATGGTCAGAAACTCTGAGAGAAAGAGCGGTACATACGATTATGAGACAGGACTGGACAAGGCCAAAAGGGCAGCCTGCAGACAGCCTCAGAAAAGGGACATTTACCTTGAACTCCAGTGTCCCGTCTGTGGGGCGGGGCCAGGCCTGACAGGGTCATAGACGGGGGGCGGGTGAGGAGCAGGGCCACTGCTGCCCCCGGGGTCGTGGGGTGCTCACCCACGGGGGGCAGAGAGGGGGGGCAGTGGGGGAGGGTGCTATGATTCTGTGAGGTGCAGATGCTCAATATGCAGATGTCTAATCGAATTGTGTGACAATGAATTGGCTCCCCGTCCTGATTTGCATCAGGACAATCCCGGCCGGGACTTAGGGGTCAGCGGAGCTCCCCTGGACAAAATGAGCAGCCGGCTGCAGACACCCCTGAGAACGTGTGAACTTGAAGTAGACTTTATTCAATGACAAGAATATTGATTGATTAAAATTTCTGTCTGTCTGTCTGGGAGAGCATTGGACATCTGTCCTGGAGATGTTTACAAATCATTTTTCTATCATTTATAGTTTTAAAATGTTTTCCCTTAAAAGCTATTAAAATAGTTTGGATGGACAATTTATTAATGCATCAAAAGTATTTAAAACCAAGGTGTTTTATGAAATAGGCCAGACTTTATCATTAGTCCATTTTGTTTATTTTGTTGTCACATCTTAAAACTTATTTAAAGATCCATCAGACTTTTATACAGATATCACCTGTATATATTTATTTATATTTTATACATTTATTATTTATATATTTTATTTGCTGTTATTCAGTACTACAGTTGTTTGATGAGCAAAGGTGACCCAGAGATAGAGCAAAATTATGAAGAAATTATGAATATTTAAACTTTAGTGCAAACACAAACATATATTTTATTTAAAAAACAAAAACAGGGGATAGATTTCAAATTGCATCTGAATGGTTCTTCTTCTTCCACGATAATGCCTTTTAAATCAGCTCCAGAAGTTAAAATACATCCTCTGTACATCCTCAAATGTGCTGCAGTTGTTTATATACAGGGTCAGGCAAAATGATCTGACACATTTGTAGGTTAAATAAAATACAAATAAAGTAAAGAAACAAAAAAGTTTTTATTTTCAATAAGTACATATAATGCCATTTTGTCTTGTTTCTTTATAATTTATAATTGTTTTTCGTTTCTTTTTCAGTTGCTGCCATGAATTGGACTGGTGAGCATCACGCTTTCATTGTGGAAACGTTTATCAAAACGAACAAATCTGTAACTGCAACACAATGAGCGTTCCGTTTGCCCTTCAATCTTGGCAGACATGATCCCGTACCAGCTCGAAACACGATCTTGTTATAGATTACCAACTTCAGAGCTACTGGATCTGCATTCCCAAATCCGTGCGATTTTTTTCTCTGGGGATACCTCAAGTCAAAGGTTTACATTAATCGCCCTCGATCTATTGAACAACTTAAAGATGCAATACGTCAAGAAATTACTGCCATTCCACATGAAATGACCCGCCGAGTTATAGAGAACTTTCGTGAACGCCTTCGACAATGTGTGGACAATAATGGATCCCATTTGACTGATTTAATTTTTAAAACATAATGAAACAGAATGGCATTATATGTACTTTTCAAGAATAAAAACACTTTTTTGTTTCATTACTTTTTTTTGCATTTTATTAAACCTAAAAATGTGTCAGATCATTTTGCCTGACCCTGTATTTACATAGTTGTAGTTGCTTCTGCTCAAAGTCTTCACACACTCTTCACCAGAGATTGAACTCTGAACTCACCCTGAAACTTGGACGTCCCACTGAGCCACGTCCAAGTGTCTGTGAAGCACATGTGAAGTGCATTACGTTAAAATGCTGGTACTTACTCATAATGCAAATTATATTATTAATAAACTTACAATCTGCAGAGTGTCCAAATTAAATTCCTTTGACAAAGTTTTATATTTCAGAGTTATGGCCACACATGTATGTTCTGCCCAAATGTTGCTTATATTTACAGACTCCAACAAAGACAATGGCAATAATCAGAAGACCCACAATGGCTCCAATGACGAGGCCAATGGGTAAGTTTGAAGAGGGATCTGAAAGCAAAGTATGGAAAGGGTGTTCATTTAAAACCTTGTGCATTTTTGTACTTTTGTGTAGATTGTAAATGCTGCTTTAAGGAAGTAAAGACTGAAGCTTCTAAGCTTTTCAGGGTCAAGGTCAGGAGTAAAACACAATAAACACTGCAGATGAGGATGGGCTGTACTCAAGTTTTTATTTTCAATGCAGTGGTTATAACTTGAGCAGTCTATTTTTCATAGGGCTGCAAATGATTTGCTAGCAAGATAATTGTAATTGTTGGCACTAACCTTGTTGTGTTGTCATTAACAAAAAACAAAAACAAAAATCTTTTGCTACAACATGGATTCAGTGTAGTCCAATGAGGTTCATCTGGCATTCTGTTAATTTATTTTAATGGATTCTTTTTCCAGACCAAGGTTTAGTTTGTTTTCATTCCTGACAGTTTGGACTGCTCACTAACTCTCTTCCTTGGAGTGGTCACGTGACGTTACTGTGACGTGAGATTTAGCCGATTTAAGCAGCCTTTGATGCTGCCTTCCTACAGGTGGAGGCAGGACAACAGCAACATCTGCAGTCCGATTGAAATACCGAGATGTGCCCATGAGACTTTAAACCGGGACAAGGGGGCCTTGTTACTCTCACACATGGGATACTGTCCTGAAGAACTCCAACTACAGATGACACTGTCGTCCTGCCTCCACTGGTAGGAAGTCAGCACTAAAACCTGTTTAAATCAGAGCACAGCAACATCACTTGACCACTCTGAGGAAGAGCTATTGAGCAGTCCAAACCGTCAAGGATGAAAACAAACCTTTGTCTGAAAAAAGAATGTATTAAAATAAAGGGATTCAATCTTCAAAGGTGGAGAAAGATACATTTATATATTTTTAAAAGAGTGTGTGTAAAAAGTATTTGTTTCTGGACTGTTTTCTGAGCCATCTTTTATTGAAAATAATGTAATGTGCTTTTCTGTGGCTTACGTTGGTTGAACGTGATCTCGTTTTTGTCCAGTTTCATGCTGATGTTCTTTCCTGCATCATCACTAAACCTGAACACACAGTGGTACCTGCCCCAGTCTCCAAGTGGGACCGAGGACACGTCCAGCTCCACACTCTGCTGGAAGGTCCCGTTGTGGTTGGGCAGGATCTCCCCATGGTCCACACCCTCATAAAGCTCATCTCCATCTTTAGTCCAGAACAGCATGGCAGTGTTGGGGTAGAAAGCTGTGGCGAGGCAGATGATCGGGGACGAGGGAGACTTCTGCAGGAAGGAGATAGTGGGGAGCACTGAAGAAAAACATTAGGTCATGGATTAAACATTTACAAACTCATTGTGCAAACATCTTGCATTGATTATTGACTTTTAAAATGTTCTTAAGCCAAGTTTGTAAGAAACCTTAACAGCCTCAAAATTCATGTTCTGAGTGTGACTATTATTGTGATGCTAAACAAATGAACTCGCAGCTGTCATTAGTATCTCGTTGTCACAAAGGTGTTATTTGATTTTTTTTGCCTGTCCATGGGTTTCAGCTTTGTGTTATATACATATGCAACATTTTGAGGACTTGTTCTCTTTCAAATTACATATTTTGTTTTACTTCATTAAAGAAACTTTATATCAGATTTTTTATTCTATTAACTTAAGTGCATCTCCAGATATGAGATAGACATGCTCAAATCAAATACTGCTCTATCACTACTAATACTGATTTATTCTTACATCGGACAAGACGGCCAAGTTGTGTATGTTATCCTGAACTTTGCAGTTTGGTTTTCACTTGGGTTGCCAGTGTCAATGCTGAAATAGTTGGTTTAAATTTAAAATAGACTCTCTCTGATATGAATCTTCACTACCTAAGCCCCAGCACTTGCAGCCAGGACTTCACAAAAATGCATCAGAAAACAGTTAGAGAATAAAATAATGAAGTACTCATATGCAGCTACCATGAAAGTAAATGCGTGAATATTGCTGTCAATAGCAAAAGCAAAAACAAGTGTATAGTCACAATACAAATATGTTCTTACCTGAAGAGGAAACCTGAGCAATGAGGAGCAGTATAATTAACCCAACAGTCGACATGGCAGTAGAGACGTTACTTCCACAACGGGCTCTGTGTGAAATTTAATCTAGCCTTGCCATCTCCAGTGAGGGTGTGGCCACAGAACATGTAACTTGTTTAACCTGTATGACAGTTACATGTACCTATGTTGTTTAATTCCTTGCCTTTCACCCCTCCTAACACTTTATTTCATAGACATAGAGAAAGTGTTAGCAGTCACCGCCAGTCTCTCTCTCTAAAACCTTCAAATCAGGCTAGAAATCTAGGGGTAATAATGGACTCAGACTTGAACTTTAACAGCCACATCAAAGCAATAACATCTGCAGCTTTTTACCATCTAAAAAACAATGCAAAAATCAAAGTTATACTGTCAAAACCAGACTTAGAGAGACTTATCCATGCATTTGTCTCCATTAGGTTAAACTACTGTAACGGCCTGCTCACTGGGCTCGCCAAAGGAGCCTTAACACAGCTGCAGTAAATCCAGAGCACTGCTGCTCAGGTCAGGACAAGAACCAGGAAGTACTTCACACATGCGTCCTGTGCTCAGGTCTCTGGCTCCTGTGGCTCAGAGACTATAAAGCAGCTCTGCTTGTGAACAAGTCTCTTCATGGGCCAGCATCAAAGAACATCTCCCACATGCTAGAGCCACATGAACCATCTCACACTCTGAGGACTTCAGGGACTGGCCTCCTGCTGGTCCCAGAGTCAGGACTAAACATGGGGAAATCAGCTTTTCAGTTTTATGCAGCTAAAACCTGGAACAGTCTCCCTGAAGATGTGAGACAGGCCTCGACTTTGACGCTCAGACAGTTCTGTTTAGCTGTGAATATGACTGAAAGGTTTTTATTCTGCACTCCTCTGTTTTAATGTTAATCTTATGATGATTATTTGTGATTATTTATATTTTGATTTGTTGTTTTGTAATTTTAATTTCCTTCTTATTCTGTAAAGCACTTTGAATTACTTTGTGTATGAATTGTTCTATACAAATAAAACTTGCCTTGCCTTCTTTTATTAAATGAACGTAAAAATAAAATAATTATGTTGTTATTCTTTTTTTTGTGTTATTATTCCAGTTATGTTCCAGTGTCAATATTGGCAGCCTTATACAAAAAATAACTGAAACTTTAGTAAGAAATAGGTTAATGTCTCCTTATGTCCCTTATGTCCCTATTATGCTTTTTTCTTGCTACATGATGTTAAATTCAAACTTCACAAAAAACAGGAAGCAGGCCTAAAAGTGAATGAGTGAAACAGAAAATGAACTTCCTGGGTGTCTTTGGTCTGAGTTTTGGCGCCCCCTGCTGTACACAAGGTAGAAAGCACATGTTGCTTCAAGGGATTGACCATGGAAGTGATGAGACAGATTCATGATGCATATGGCCCCTTTTTCTTTTCAAGTCCCCCAAGCCCGGCTCTTCACTTGGATTTTCTTTCATATTTTGAAATTAGGTTTAATTCATATCTATAGTGAAGTGAAAGGAGATGTATTGTATTAAATATAAGAATTGTTTTCATATTGATATAAGACTATGGAAGATTTATTTTATTATTATTTTTTTTAAGGAATACACAAAAAGATGTCTTCACAGACATCTTTAACACCTCCCTGGAGTCATGTCACGTCCCAACCTGCTTCAAGCTGTCCACCATTGTCCCTGTCCCCAAGAAGCCCAGGATCACTGGACTTAATGACTATAGACCTGTGGCGCTGACGTCTGTAGTCATGAAGTCATTTGAGCGCCTGGTCCTGCACCACCTCAAGTCCTTCACCTCCCCCCTCCTGGACCCTCTGCAGTTCGCCTACAGAGCCAATCGTCTGTGGACGACGCCATTACCTGGCCCTTCACTTCATCCTCCAGCATCTGGACTCCCGGGAACCTACGCCAGGATCCTGTTTGTGGACTTCAGCTCTGCATTCAACACCATCCTCCCTGCTCTGCTCCAGGACAAGCTCGCTCAGCTCAACGTGCCTAACTCCACCTGCAGGTGGATCACTGACTTCCTGAAGGACAGGAGGCAGCGCGTGCGGCTGGGGAAGAATGTCTCGGACACTCGGACAATCAGCACAGGATCTCCACAGGGCTGTGTACTTTCCCCTCTGCTCTTCTCCCTGTACACTAACTGCTGCACCTCCAGCCACGACTCCGTCAAACGTCAAACTGCGGATCAAGTTCATCGGGCTCATCTCGGACGGGGATGAGTCTGTCTACAGGAGGGAGGTGGATCGGCTGGTGTCCTGTTGCAGCAGCAACAACCTGGAGCTCAACGCCCAGAAGACAGTGGAGATGATTGTGGACTTCAGGAAAGTCACAGCCCCCCTGCCTCCCCTCACCTTGACTGACTCCCCCATCACCACCGTGGACTCTTTCCGCTTCCTGGGCACCTGCATCACCCAGGACCTCAAGTGGGAGCCGACCATCAGCTCCCTCATCAAGAAAGCCCAGCAGAGGATGTACTTCCTGCGGCAGCTGAGGAAAGCCAAGCTGCCGGTCCAGATGATGGTGCAGTTCTACACGGCCATCATCGAGTCCATCCTCACCTCCTCCATCACTGTGTGGTTTGCTGGGGCCACTGCCAGGGACAGGCAGAGACTGCAGCGCATTGTGCGCTCTGCTGAGAAGGTGATTGGCTGCAGCCTTCCATCTCTCCAGGACCTGTACGCCTCAGGACTCGGGGGGAGCAGGTCGTATAGCCTGGACACCCTGGACATGGACTATTTCAGCCACTTCCCTCTGGCAGGAGGCTACAGTCCATCAGGACCAGAACCTCTCGTCATAAGAACAGTTTCTTCCCCTCTGCTGTTTCCCTCATGAACACTCATAAAACCTGCACTAAACTGGACACTTCATAACACTGGTCACTTTAATAACCCATGTTGCACTGTTGTTGTTGTTTTTGATGCCACTATTGTATATATTTCTACTATTGTATATATTTCTACCTCCTGCATGCCCTTATTTGTATTTATTTAGTGTGTTTTTTTGCGTGTGTTGTTGTATGTCACACTTTATCACCGAAGTAAGTTCCTAGTCTGTGAGCTCTGCTCACGGACAATGGCAATAAAACTTCTGATTCTGATTCTGATTCTGAAAAATAAACACTTCATTTGTGATGCAGACTGCCTGTCTCATATTTCAGTGATGCTCCCCGTTCTCGCGAGATTTCATCCAGCTGTAATGCCACGTCTTATTCACAGCTAGCACAAGTCTTATTGTAAAGTGGAATATTAGCGCCTCAGCTCCACGGAGTTGGCTGTGCACAAAGTATTATCTAGTAGACACACGGGCAGACATAACTGCAAACTTTGGTAAGAAACGACTTTTATTTTTGAGTTTGTTTTTGCTGCAGCAGTGTGTTAGCATGTTGTGTAGCTAGTTAGCATGTTTAGCCAAAGTTAATTGAAACCATTGATTGCTGAGTTGTCTTTGTTTGACATCCGATTTGTATTGTTTGCTGTAAGATAAAGTAACCAACTTAAGAGTTAATTCCCACTCTCAAAGCCTGATGATAAAATAACAAAACGTGTAGCAAAACTCCTCTTTTTCTGCATCTTTCTTTACAGCTTCTACATCAGCACAAAGGTAGCGTGATGAGCAACATTGATGTGTTTTTTCCCTTCATTTAAGTTGGTAGAAATAGTTATAAAGCAGATACAACCGATGCAATGTCTCTCTCCTTTAGAATGTCCTCAAATTCTTACTCCTTCTTTCTCCTTACTCCTGCTAACACATCTAAAAAAAGTAAAACATACTGTTATAGGGGTCTAGTTGACTAAAGACCTGATGTGTGCATTGATTAAACGACTTAAAGAGGGGTTGGCGCTGGGAAAAGCTCTCAAAATGATTACTGCGTGTGTGTGTGTTTGTGTGTGCTTGTGTGTTTTATAGCGATAAGTGAAAGTGAGATTATACTGTCCAGTCACTCCTAACACTTTAGCTAATCTGTCAGTGGCTGTGGTTACAAGATCACCCAAATCTAATTTCTACCCCATTAACATTTTACTTATAGGGCAAGCAAACGTTTCAATTTCATATGACTAGTCAAAGGGACCACGATCAGATAGAAAACCGATGGTATTGCTGTTTGTATTGCTTACATTTCATTTTAATAAACTTTTAGCTCCAAAACATCTATTTATCAGATTTTGAGTGTGCATGTAACCACAGCCAATGTCTTTTTGAGAGATTAGCTGTGGTCACTATAAATCCTTATAATTCTAATATAATAAGTTGTTAATGATTCATAATTTGTTGATTAAACCTAAACAAATTAGTTTGTTTTCCAACCATTTGTCTGGAAAACACAGCACTACACTATTGGATTTAAAGTGCCTATATTACACTATTTTCTGATCTATGTTGTATTGCTGTTTCCTCATCAAAAATATACCTGGAGTTGTGTTTTGTTTCATTCACATATGTTTAACACACAAACCCTGCATATTTAGTCCGAGTTCTTCTATTATAGCAGTGGTTCTTAGCTTTGTTGGAGGTACTGAACCCCACCAGTTTCATATGCACATTCACCGAAGCCTTCTTTATTGAAAAATAAATTATGATTTTTTTCAAATTCCAGACATAGGTGAGTTTTACTGGTCACAAAATGAACTGTGCATTAACATCACTGTGTTCAAAGAACAAAACCAATACAATGCATGAACTCACAACAAATAACATACAAACCTTTTCTCGAAGACATGACCTTTTTTAATACTACCACACTGAAATTATTAAAATTTTTAACCTTATGTATTCCAATAATTAACTTATTGTATTCATGCCATTTATTATTTTTTACATTTTAACACACACCTATCACCTAATTTCCATCAGGCTACAAGGCAAGGCAAGTTTATTTGTATAGCACAATTCGTACACAAGGTAATTCAAAGTGCTTTACAGAATAAGAAAGACATTAAAATCACACAAATCAAAACATAAATAATCACAAATAATCATCATAAAATTGACATTAAAACAAAAGAGTGCAGAATAAAAACCTTTCAGTCATATGCACAGATAACCAGAACTGTTTTAAGCCTGGATTTAAACATTGTCAAAGTAGAGGCCTGTCTCACATCTTCAGGAAGACTGTTCCAGGTTTTAGCTGCATAAAACTGAAAAGCTGATTCAATAATAATGAATATTTATTGCAAACCAGTGACTTCTTCTGTTGCCTTTGAGAGACCAGTTCAGAAATGTTGCTTCACCTTGTGCCTCTCTCATGTCATTTTCATTTCGATAGGCACATCGAAGGTGCATTTGTCGAACTGGGACATGGCCGGCGTCTGGAGACGCTCACAGTTCGCGAGTCTATTGGCGGTGACAGAATCTGATGCTATAGAGTTAAGAAAGAAATCACAAACCATCACGACAGTCACAAGTTGATACTGAGTCACTAAATTCTCTGCAGCACAGACTGGCCAAGCAGCGTGATCACCTGCAGCTAGTGATGGACAAGCGTCTCATCACGAATCATATGAGTCAGATGTGTGTCTTGACCTCCGCTGAATCCCTGAGACTGACTCACTGAACCCCGAGGGTTCGATTGAGCCCAGGTTAAGAACCACTGTATTATAGGGACTCTTCCAACTTGTGATGTCATGTGGTAATACAGGAGTGCTCCACTGTGTTTTTAAACTCTGCACACCTTCAATAGAAGTATTTGGATGATTTTAGCCCCGAGTTCAGTCGCTACAGAACTAAAGGTAAACTGTAGCTGTTAACTTGAAAACTGCTAATACATCAGAGTATTTTGACTGACAGAGAAATAATAAAGAGTTACTTACATATGTGTGAATGAAGCAAAACACAACTCCAGGTATGTTTTTGAGGAGGTGTCAACATTATAATATGGCTAAAATCGCGGTGTCAGTTTTGCGTAACATAGAAAGGGACCTTTTAATATTTTTTTCTTGTATTTTTTTTTCTGCAGTTGTTAACATGGGCCGTACACATCTGCTGGTATTGACAGTAGCCACATCATCGATACTGCTGTTTGCCTCTCGGTCTGTCGTCGCACACAGCCATTCCCATGGAGACCATCACCACGGACACGGCCATCACCACGGACACCATCACCATGGACACTCGCACGGTGACCATGATCACCATGGACACGCAGATGAGCCTCAGGTGAAGATGTTCCACGGAGCGAGCAAATGGAGCGCAGAGGCCAATGTCCCCACAGAGGAGGAGAATCATGGACATGCACATGACCACGGGCACGCCCACTCGCATGACCACGGGCACGCCCACTCGCATGACCATGGGCACGCCCACTCGCATGACCATGGGCATCACCATGGTGACGGACACAGTCATGAAAATATCGTCCGCGTGCACAAAGAGAGTGGACATGGACACTCACACAGTGACAAAATGGAGGGTGAAGCAGAGAAGAGGGACTTAGTTGAGCTCTGGACTCAGGTGTGCTTAGTTTATGCTATTGTGGAACATTTCAGGGAGAAAAGGTCTCTGATCTTACACTTTAAAGGAGTGCTGCGCAGGTTAAAATTCTTGTTCTAGTGTGCCACATCTGGTGTGAAGTGGAACTGCAACTGCAGTGTTGTACGCATTCACTGTGTGCAGGCTTGTACGAGCACAAACCAAAAAACTTTGAAAAACGCATCTTTGGTCCTCTTCTCCAGAAATTACCTGATCAACTTTAATTCTATTTTGATTACATTACATTATGCTGGTAAACTCGTGAGTTGCTAATAATGACTAGCTTTCCTCACAAACAATTCTTACAATGTCATCATGGCTCACATAAATGCGTGCAGAAGAGTCACACATTTCTTCACAATCATAACTATGTCGGCGGTAACCCTGCAAAGACACAGCAAGCACACAACAAGCTTGCTATTTGCGTATTGCAAATAAACTAATGCATAATGTGCAGTGCATCCTCTAAACTGAACCAAAACACGATATGTAGGTAAACAAATTCAGTGACTGGCTCCATCTAGATTAAAATGATAAATATAAGCAGACACATTATTCTTTATTTCATAACTATATCTTACCTTCTCATCAGAAGAACAGCCAACTGTGATTTCCTTCTTATACCCAGGGTAGGTCTCAAATGCTGCTCTGATGTTTACTCTTGTCCAACTCCGGCACCAATCGGACTTTAATTTTGCCCTTTTGGTTGCTCTAGATAACACCTTTCTTTTCTTGTTTTTACTTGGAGTCTGATGGTGTTTGGGAAGTGCAGGAGGCTGGTCTCTTGACGATGCAGAATCCATCTTCCAACTCTGCTATGATCGTCAAAAAACCTAACATAGTGCCCCTTTAACTACTAAAACACTGACATGACTCCACTGTACTTCACTACATTGTCTATAATTGTGAACCACCATCCTAAACTGTTTTTGAGGTTTTCTTAATGCTCCACGTTCTGTGGTAGTTCAGTAATTGATGTTATTCATAATTTCATATTTTTCTGCACTACAACAAATATTGATGCAGCATCTAAACAAGGGGGAAATAAATACTCTGTGCAGCACTCTGTGTGATAGAAGTTATAATGGGGTCTAATTTATTCATTTGTGTTTTACTTCTTCCTTCAGGCAGTGGGTGCAACACTGCTGATCAGTGCAGCTCCGTTCCTGATCCTGTTCTTGATCCCGGTCCAGTCCAACAGTGACCAGCACCAGAACCTGCTCAAAGTACTTCTCAGTTTCGCCTCCGGGGGGCTCTTGGGAGATGCCTTCCTCCACCTCATCCCACACGCTCTGGGTTAGTGCTGCTTTCTCTTCTGTCCCTTCAATAAAATAAATTTACACATATATATTGTCCTGTTAAATTAAATGAAAACATGTTCTGTACACACACACACACACACTCACTCACACTCGCACACGCACACACACACACACACACACACACGTCACTTTATATATACACATGGCATTCACAAAGAGAACCCATTTGGTATTGCGTGCACCAATCAATCACAAACTGTTTAACAGTGTTCAATACAACCATTTAAGTACCGGTGTCTGTTTTATATCAGGCCTAAAGGATTAGTTTATTATTATAATTTTTTTAATCAGTTCATTTGTCAAGCTTTTTTTCCAAATTGGCTGCTGAAAGTGCTGAACTGTGTGACGTCCTGGTATTTAGCAATAAATTTACAAATCTATACGAGTTTGGACATAATTTGATACTTGATAAATTATTCTTAGGCCATGTCGTTTCAGAGAATGTATCGTTCAAATGTATTTTACCCCTATTTACTTTATTCAGATTCTAATAAGAATCTAATGTTGTGCACAGAGCCTCACTCACATCATGGAGAAGATCATGGACACTCTCATCAAACTGAAGACCACGGACACTCTCACGGTGTGGAACTTTATATTGATTTATTATTTACATTATTACATTTTCACTGTGTAACTGTTGGGGGTTCGCTACCTAAATCCCTTAATTACCTTACCCTAATTAGCTTGGAATGCTCCACTGTATAGGATTAAATGTCTATCGTTTATTTATTTCCATTACAGATATTTTTACAGATGAAAATATCTAGAAAGAGTTGTACCTTAGTGTGGTGGTGCCACCTGCCTGTATACATGGGTATTTAATGGTGAAGTTGAATCTCTGACATGAAGCACCTGGGTAGATAATGGAAGAATGACAACTTCAAAATGCAATTTAAAAAAAGGTTCAACATAATTTAATTTAAATGTAATTACAAAGCATTATATTTCACTTAATAATGTCTGCGTAAAACCTAGCTTAAATTATAATAGAAAAAAGTTATGAATACTGTAAACGTTTGAAATGCAAAAACTTCATATGAATGTGATCTTCACAGGAGCAGCCCATGGGCACATGATGTCAGTGGGTCTGTGGGTTCTGGGTGGGATCATCGCGTTCCTGGTTGTGGAGAAGTTTGTCCGTCTGGTAAAAGGAGGCCACAGCCATGGACACTCTCACAGCCACTCGCATGGTAAAAACACACCATTTACATTTTTACATGTAACTTATTTTGAATTAGTTAACATTAATAACATGTTTTGAGGGCTGCAAGGTCTGTCATCAAATTGAATTGGCAATTTGAATGGTTGCAATTAGCAAATCAAAGACTAAATATTTAAGCAGTAAGTCATCTTAAAAGCAACAAAATGTATCTTTTGGACAAGGATCCCCAAAATAACCGTGCAACCGATCCGGGACTCCCACTGCAAAATGAAGGTGACATCTGTAATCATTTAAATTATATTTGAGCAGTCACTTTGTTAAATAACAAAAATGTACTATAAAAATATGTTGCAGAGTCATCATTTTATAATTATATCCACAGCTCCTGACCCCCACTTTGGGAACCACTTGTTTAGACCTGACCTCTAACCACATGTTCTGAAATGCATGTGATTCTTCATTAGTTTAGCAGTTCATATTTCAATCCTCTTTCAAATGTTCAGGTCTATGAGCATATATGGATGTGAACAGTTAAAATATAAGCTGTAAATATAATTGCACTCGCTGTCAGATAAAATACTATTATGGATAGATATTACATATTTTTGCTTATTGTTCAACTCTATTGTGAGTTCATTAAGTCTTTTGAGATGACGCATTTAATTCTAGCTCCTCCAAAAGACAAAGACAGTGATGGAGAGGAGGAGAAGGAAAAGAAGGGTGCCAAAGGGGCTGAAGACAAAAAGCCGTCCGTCAAGAAGGAGGAGCAGAAAAGTACAGGTAAAACACTATATATCTTGTGGTGTATTTTCAGTCTGCAGAGGCAGTCTAATACATTTACTATTGGGTGGTTTATTTATTATTATTAATTTAGAATATATAATAATTTGAAACTTTCCTGTAGCTTTTAAGGTGAACATAAATTAATGAGGTAAATAAAATGTAATAAATGAATTTAATAAATTTAATAGAGAGGCAAAAATTGTTTCAAAACACAAATAAGTAGGGCTGTAGTCCTTTAGTTAGTCGATTAATCAGCTGATGGAGTCATAGTTTGTATTAGAAAGTTTGTATTAGACTAATAATTTTTTTTTAAGATTGTAAAGATGTATATGAAACAACACTAGAAAGGAGGATGAGTGAGTTGGGTGAAGTTGTGGTCAATTTTAGGATTTAAAAAAAGGCCAAATTTGTTTCTGTATCAAAACTGAAGATCATGATTTATTTGGTGCCAAACATCCTATTAGCACACGCCTTCTTAATTGAGAATAGAAACTACAAAGGGAGAAGATTTGATTCAACAATGTGACAATTTAATGTTGCAATGTTGTGGTTCTTTTCATCGATACAGATATCAAGGTGTCTGGTTACCTAAACTTGGCAGCAGACTTCACACACAATTTCACAGATGGCTTGGCAATCGGGGCATCATTCTTAGTCAGTCCAGCAGTGGGCGCTGTCACCACACTCACAATCCTGCTTCATGAGGTCCCACATGAGATTGGAGACTTTGCCATTCTGGTTCAGTCTGGATGCACCAAGAAGAAGGTAATAGAAAAAAGGTGGTATGATCTAATTTAGCAGTATGGGATCAACATGCCAACAATAAATTATTTTTGGTTTAGTTCTTCTGCTTGTTATACTTGTACATTAAGCAGTTCCATACACCTATATATATTAACAATGGTGTGGCTTGTACCTCCAGTTACTTTAACAAATATTTTTTATTCTTTAATAAAATAAAATAAAAAATGTATTATATAAATTGTATTTTTAGTTTTACAATATTATTCTGAAAAAACCCTGTTATTAGGGATGGCACAAGGTCTCATGCAAATTTGCCAAAATTGCTGCAAGATTGTCCACACATGAGAAAAATGAGATTTGTTTCCCATGTGTTTACATTTGGCTCAGACAACCGTGTCAACTTAGGTGAGTTACACCTCTTGAGAGGCTGTAGTTCCAAAAGGCGTGGATACAATTAAAGCTTATGTATTAAATATATAATTAAACTTGAATTCAACTGAGTGAATTCAGAGTGCTTCACATAAAAGTCAACCAAAAAAAAGAATGTACAGATAACACGATACATAGGAAAAGAACAATAAAAAACCCCAAGATATCCTGTCTAGGTAGTATTAAATGCCACAGAGAAGAAATGGGTTTTCAGTCTAGTCTTAAACTATAAAGACTGAGAGGATCTGACAGGCAGAGAGTGCTGTTTTATTGTCTGGGCACTGCCATAGAAAAGGCTCAGCTCACGCTCAAGACCAGAGGTCTTGACTTTGGGCACAGCCAGCAGGAGCTGGTCAGCTGACCTAGGACCTAAAAACAAAATAAATTAAATTGCTCAATTTATTTATTATGTCAAAATATTTAAAAAATCTCACCTTGTCTCGTTCTTGTGGACCCAGTCTTGTGTCTTGTCTTGTAAAAATTATCTCATCCCACCCCTACTTACTATTGATACAATAACAATACTGGTATTGGCATCACATTAAACTATTCTCATTAGACTTAATTAAATAAGTACTGGCCATACCTTCTGCGAGTGGTCAGTTTAGTCTAGTTGACTGGTAGAGCCATTTGAGTATATTAGAACCATCTACAGTCTATAGCAGTGACGTGAGGTGAGGTTCATGGCTGGTGAGGCACTGATGTCATCACAGTCAGATTTACAAACATATAAACCAGGTGTCAGAACATTTGGCCCCGGGTCAGTTTCTCTCCCATTGACTTGGGGCCAGAATAAAAAATAATTTCAAAATAAAAGTTCCGAAGTCCGTATGAAATGGCTCTAATAGTATGAAATAAAAAGCAAGCTGGTTTTGTATTGTTTTTTGTTCTTATTCTGGTTCCCCAATTTTCAGTGGATTGAAGTAATTAAATCTCTTACCATTTTGTACATCTCTGTTTGAAAAGAGCTTTCGTCCTGTCGTCTGGAGCAAACCATTTAGCTCCTTTAGCGTTGGTCTTGGTCCTTTACATATTAAAGCTCAAGCAGTTTTCTAAACTGGACTTTCAGTCGAAGCAGGAGGTTATAATTAATCTTCCTCCATTTAAAAGGTAGGGCCAGGCCAATGGTAAACGTAAAAATTCAGCGATTTTAAGTAAAAAAAAAAAAAGAATAAGATTCCAAAGTTAAATAGAAAATAACTTTATAGTACAAATTATTGGATAAATATAACTATTTCATTTATTTTTCTCTATAATGACAGGTGAGGCACTGCCTCACCTGACACCTGGTGGAGCCTAAGGTTTAGATGTAACCCAGGCTTGTGTTTGTGCTTTTTTGCACACTGCTCTTTCTCACAAGTTGGCAATCCAGAAAATGTTTTACAGTTGTACAGAGAGAGCATTCAGTAGTATAACTTTGTCTTAAAGCAATGTTTTACAATCACTTTATATTGTGGAAAATAATATTTACAAATTTAGAAATCTAATGGAGCTTTAAAAGTGCAATAAGTAACTTTTCTAGTGTCTCAAGGGTTCCACGATATGGCATTAAATTAACCTTTCTCACATTTATTCCATGGTAAAAATAGTATGACTCCTCTGCACAGTTCTGATCTGTACCTGTAACCTGTCACCCTCTTGTTTCCATGCAGACAGATAAGATTTTTTACAATTTCATTTTAAACAGTTTGCAGTGTCCAAAGTTATTCCTCTTTTACCTCATGCAATCTGAAGATCCTAATTATTCATGGAGATGAGTTTTTATAAGTGCTTTTTACCACCCTCGGAGACCAGAGCGGAGTTTTTTCCGTGACTAATGCTACCAACAACTAGCATGCTAATGCACACTTCATGATTCTCAGACAATAAAACTTTCATTAAATGCAGACAGTACACAGTAGGCTTGTTTTGACTTCAAGAGCTTTTACAATATATATTTACAGGCCCTTTAATGCCATACTGTGGGACTTTTTAGGCAAAGCAATAACATCTCCAGTAACATGTGGGATACCCTTCATCACCAAAAGTGTTCACCTTCATAGCTCTGTGCCAAATATTATAAGAAAATGAAAATGGTTCCCCCCCTCTCTCCACAGGCGATGTGTCTGCAGCTGCTCACAGCCTTGGGCGCTCTGGCTGGGACCGCCTGCTCTCTTTTGGCTGAAGGAGTAGGAGCCGCGGCCACTGCCTGGATCCTGCCCTTCACCGCAGGGGGCTTTGTCTACATTGCCACGGTAACAGTGCTCCCTGAACTGTTGGTGGGTCGAGCCAGTTTTGGACAGTCCCTCATGGAGATACTGGCTCTGCTGTTTGGAGTAGGCATGATGGTGCTGATTGCTGAATATGAATGAAAGTTACATTTCAATGTAAAGGATTTGGCCTGGGCTAGAGGTGGGACATGTTGAAAAATGTATAACATCGTAAGAGTCGTTTTGGAGAGATGCAAAATTTGTACGTTGAGCTGCAAGATAAATCACAATTAGCAAATTGTAAAGGCTGCAATTTTTGAAGTACCATAATTTCCTCCACAAATAACAAAATATCCTGTCTTATTCTGCATAAATCTGCTTGCCCTGTATCTTAGATCTGTACAAAAACATGTTCTGAAATGTGATAATTTTTTCAGTTCATATTTCACTTTTTTTGTCAGTTCTTCTGAACGTGTTTAAAATGTGAACTTTTTATTCTTTAAACCCATTTTAAATATTGACCCCCAAAAATGATGGTTCCATCAATTTATAGGGCTAAAAATGAGAATATCAAGTAAATGTACCTATAGTTAAAACAATTAATAAATTACCTCAAAAAGGGACAGAAACGTCTGTTGTAATCTCCCAAATGAGGGTTTAAAGTGATATTTCTGTACGTTTGAGGTTCATTTTATGGTCCGTTCCTGTTTTCACCTCAAAAAGACATTTACACAGACATTTTAGCACATTCCTGTTGCATTGTTAAAATATCTGAATATTGTGATTGAGATAATGCAACATAAAAAATTAAATTGCCCACCTCTAGCTGGGATGTAACATACAAGGTCAAACAGATGAAATAAAACAAAGATAGTTTCTTTTGCTTTTGAGAATCGTGAATATTTTTAGAATTTTTTTGTATGTTGTATTTTGTGACAAGGTTTTTGTTTTGTCATTTTTTTTTTTTCCTATTGGCACGCACAGTACATTTTTTTTCTTTATTTTTGAGGGAAAATTTCCAATAATGTAAAAAAAAAAAAAACTCCAGTGTCCAAACCGGTCTCCGCACTCTCAACAGATCATTTCAGTGATCGCAAGAAAGTCTGTAAAAATACTGTTAAATTTTATTTGGTAATATTAAAATGTATGTATTTTACATTCCACAGAATAAAAAGTAATAATTAACTTTGTTTAAATGTTTTGTTTTATGTATTTGGGCAGTTTGTTAAATAAAATCAAACATCAGTTGCAGTCTTTTTTTAAGCTTCCTTATAATGGCAAAACAACAGAACCCTGCAAATGTATCTAAGTATTATTTTTACGATAACTCGGCAATGAGAAATGCACTTAACGTGAAGTGGTGGTTTGGTATTTGAATAGTCAGGTCTAGATTACAGTAAATATGATTGATATGATATGATTTGCTTTGAAACAATAAACACCCTGGTAAGCACACCTGTATTTTAGACCAATACTTCCTGAAAAGATTTTTGAAGTGCAGCTCAGTCACACCTGCATGTTCACATGTTTTTAAAGGCTTGTCCTCTTAGCCTAGTTTTTACTTAATATTTCCTGATACAGAGTTTGGCCTTGTGCAAAAAGCTAAAATGTAACAATACATCTTATCTGACTGCATAGAAAGAACTGACCAACACCTATGCCACATATGTTGAACTTTTTTTTTGTTAAAGATTGGTCCTTCAAGCTTAATGTGATGTATTTATTTTAAGTACTTTTAAGCAATAACAATTCTGTCTTGATTGAATAATAACACCCTAAAGTGAAAAAAAAGTAAGAAAAAAACCATTTAAAATTAATTTGTGCTGACATAAGACGGACGTTTGTGCCAGTAATTTGATATTACCCAAACCAGAACAAAACATCAACATTTTGAAAATTCTCCCATAGAGATTGAATTTGAGAGAGTCGTTGTCTGTCGTTGGCAGTGGTGCAGTGGTTGGTCACCAGATGGTACATGATGAGACCTAAACCAGGACTAGAACAGGACCAAACCAAAACTACATCAGGATTAAACTAGATTCAGACCAAATGAGATGTGAACGCACCTTAAACACACACAAGCTTTAGCCACCTCTGCCCAAAGACCAATGTTTCATAGTGGCATTTTATCATAAAAAGCAACTGATTTTTTTCTGTTTTTGAACCCTCTGACTCAGAGTCAAATTTTTTGAACGAAAGTATGTGGGTGGAGTAGAAAGGGTTCTGAGCTCTAAAGACAGACAATAGATGATTACCCCAACATGCTTGAATCATTTAATCACTTAATTACTCTGAGTTGGCTAATGATGAGGGAACACCATTATAATATGGTTAACAGCTCACTGACATGCATATTCACTCCTGATCAAAATTTGAAGACCAGTTGAAAAATTGCAAGAATTCACATTTTGCACTGTTCTTAGTGCTTCAAAATGCAAAAAAAAAAAAAAAAAAAAAAAAAAAAAAGAAATGGGAGTGAAAAAAAAAAAAAAAAAAAGAGTTAGGAATTTATTGCAAACAACCATTAAACTGAAACAGGATGATCAAAAGTTTAAGACCACAGCCTTTAAAAACCCTCCATGAAGCCATCTCCACCACCTGGAGCAACATTCCCACTAAACTCCTGGAGACATCAGCATCAAGCACGAAGAAACACATTTTTGAGGTGATTAACAAGAACGGCGCAGCTGGGTCTTTTTTTTGAAAATTTTATTTCTGGTTTAGCGATTTTTGTTTGTTTTTTTTGTTTGTTTGTTTTTTAGATGTGGTCTTAAACTTTTGATCAGCTGATGAAAGCCCTATTTCAGTTTAATGGTTGTTTGTAATAAATTGCTAACTCAATTATTTTTTTATTTTTTTTGAGTCACTCCCATTTCTACTGTTTGCATTTTGAAGTGCTACTTAGAACAAAATATTAATTCTTGCAATTTTTCAACTGGTCTTAAAATTTTGATCAGGAGTGTAATGTGTCCTTTAAGGTAAAGCAACACTGTGGAACTTTCTGTTTTTTGACATATTTTAGAATTTTATAACCACATGAACAAAATCTGATAGTAAGAATACATATTTTTATGGTTTTCAGTGCAATAAAAACATACCATTTTTTTTAAGTAAAAAGTTACATACTGTGGCTTTAAAATGAACTTCAACAGTAGCTCAGTTGGTGCTCATCCTCTGAAGGTTGGCAGCTTGAATCCTCTTGATTTGTAGAGAGGTCAGATCCACTGATCCACAGGTTGGTGGTGTGATTCCAGCTCCCACAGATGAATGCTGTTGTTGTGTCCTTGGGCAAGACACTTAACTCACCCTGCCCCCGGAGCCTTACTGTATGAATGTCTGTGTGAATGGGTGAGTGGTTCTTTGGTGTAACGTTCTTTGAGTGCCTTGAAAGGTAAAAAAGCTCTATATAAAATGTGACTATTTATTCATTTAAGTAAAGCCACAACTTTATTATGTCACAAAACTCATCAAGGAAATATGAGACGAAACTAGACGTGAGTAGATTTTGATCAAAATGTATTTTATTTCCTTTTCATTAAACATTTTATCATAACTTCATCATTTCATTATTTGTTCTCAGTAAATGCAATGATTGCACAAAATGATGATTATTACTGTTTCAGCAATCATTCAGTAACCCTCACTGGGGCAGGTTTGTGGCAGTTTGACAGTTCTTCACCCAAACGAGAGATGGTGGCATTTTGAACGCTGAGGAGGAAATAATGCCTTTGAGCATATTTGGTTTTGTCACATGATGATAGTTATGTGGGCGATGTTTTAATTATGGAAAAAACAGTCACCAGTTTATTTGTGGACAAGGAAGATCTCAGTTTTGATCATCTCTGGCCTTTGTACAACTTTTAGCTCATTTCCTGGTCGCTTATATTGTCTCCAACTGTATTATACTGTCTAATATTTTTTTTATATTGTCTAATACTGTTTTATATTGTCTCCAACTGTATTATACTGTCTAATATTTTTTTTATATTGTCTAATACTGTTTTATATTGTCTCCAACTGTATTATACTGTCTAATATTTTATTATATTGTCTAATACTGTTTTATATTGTCTCCAACTGTATTATACTGTCTAATATTCTATTATATTGTCTAATACTGTTTTATATTGTCTCCAATTGTATTATACTGTATTATACTGTCTAATATTGTATTTTATTGTCTAATACTGTATTATATTGTCTCCAACTGTATTATATTATCTAATACTGTATTATATTGTCTAATACAGTGAGCTCAATTAGATCATGTTACAAACACTGAAGTGTGTGTAACATGGAACATTTTCAGACTTTTATTCCTGTTGAGAAATATATTTTACACTGTTACTCTTATTTATATTTTACATTGATACGTTTACTTCCTGTTGACATCATTAAGTGATTTGAACATTTGTATTTGTCACATTTTTAACATCGTGTCATTGTTACATCCAGACAGTTGCACATACTTGCTCCTTCTTGAGTAGTAGTTTCAGCAAATTCTTCTTTCTTGAGTAGTTTCTTCTGCTTTGTACTTCTACTTGAGTAATATTATTTTGAAGTAAAAAATATTCTTGAATACTATTCTATTTATACTAATTCAGGTTTTAAAATTACTGTTAAACTAATTATGCTCAGGGGAATGTAGAAAGATACAAATACTTCCTAGTTCCTCGTTCTACATAATTTAAACAACTGAGGAATTGATCATGATGACGACAAGACACTTTCGATGTTTGCTCTAGAGTACTGTTATGTTACTACATTAACTAAATAAATCCTCAGTCCAGCCTCTGCTCTTTCCTCTAGGACTGGGCCATATTTATATTTTAGGCATTTTTAATTTTTGTAATGTTTCTGATTTCTGATAAGATTTGAGCTGAAAAGGGTCGAATAAGGGTTGACTCACTGTAGAGACACATGAATATTTTTATACTATGTTGTACTTTCAGAATAGTTATTTGGAGATAATCAATTAGTTTCAATATTATCGTTTATCGTCAACATTTTCAGCAGCACACCTCATTTTAAAATATGTTATCATGACAGACATGAACATAAACAAGACAGACTTCTGATCATTTCACAAACAAAACATAAATTAAAATTGGATTAAATGCTGAGCCCTGTATGTGTCATTATGTCACAAAGTACATTTAATGAGATAACTTTAATTCACAAGTTTTTGTTCAAAAATATAGTCATACAAACATAGATATATATATTTTTTTCATCTTCATCGTCTTTGTAACAGAGAAAAATATAGAAAACATGTCCTTCTGTAAGCGGGCTTGCATCTCCACAAACCTGACTCTTATTTAGCCTCCATAAAACATAGAGAACTTTCAGCTTCATGGAATCACGCAGGTGCCACCTCCAGAAAGTTACATGGTGGTGCTTTAAATAAATACCTAGACTGACTAATGGCATATTCATCTTTATCAGATAATTATCAGAACTGGCATCACTTGTCACACAGTACTTTCCTTGGAAACACTGTAGCCTGTGACGCAGACAATAACTTTAATTACACCTATTAATTCAATTAGAGGTTATTTGAGAGCATCCTGAAAGAAAAACCTGCCTCGACACTAGATCAAAATAAGACAAGATGAAACTCACAATAAGAAGCAAACTTTTTTTGGGTAATTTGTCCTTTACATTTGACCCATCCTTCAATGCTGCTATGGCAACCAGTCAAAAGTGAACAAGTGTGAATATAGTGCAGCACCTGGGGACCCATGTGCACATCTTGAGCCAGGTTTGGAGCATTTGCCCTCTGCTGTGGATATTTTAGGCTGATTTTAACCGCGTTGTTATGCTTGGTGGTATGTTAGTGACAAAGTACAAGTCTTAAAAGTAGCATGCTTCATGCTTGTTAAGAATGGATTGTGGCTGTGCTACTTGTTCTTGCTGAGGTTCGAGCTTATTAGTTGATGTAATTAACTGATTTAATAATGATGCATGTTGCAGGAGCTATGCATGGACTCACATACAGCTTAACTCCATTTACGGGGAAGTACAGAAGTGACTTTTTCATTAAAAATACCTTTCGTCTCAATAAAATGCATTAAGTGCCTGGAACCATTTCATCATTTCATTTAAAAAGTTGATTTTAAAGGCACTATATGTAGCCTGTGCTCTCACTATTTCAAAAACATAACACCAATCACAGCTGATCCTTGGTCCCCAGAGCCTTTACCTGCAGATAGAGGACACATACGTTTTTCCCATTCGCTGTATAAGGACAGGCCATGCCTCATGTGAAAACTCAGAAACTGGAGTTTTGGTTGCCTGGGAAATCTAGAATGATATCTCTTTGTTTTCTTTATACAGATATCTCATATCAGTCTGGTTCCCTCGCCCTCCACTGATTCAAACATCTCAAACATGATTGTGCAATCAGATTTGTTTTCATCAATCATAGATGACCACTGATTCTGCAAAAGTCTAATCATTGATTGCCATTGATTCTGCAGAAATCCTCAGTGTTTTTCAACCTGCTGTGATATATTTTTCCTTTATTTTTTCAGATACGTAAGGACCATGCTTGTCCCCAAATGGTTAATCCACCTGTCAATCAAGGCCATTTGAAAATGAGGATATTCACCAGTGACCAGACTCACATCTTTGTAAAGTACTGAAGAAGTGTGTATTCTGGATCCCAGGCAAGGCATTAGAGAGTCCTTTTATTTTTTAAACCAACTGGAATTCAGCATTGAAACTGGCAACACAAATCAGACTCAGGCACATGAGATGCTCATATTGCTTTCTAATAGTACTTTTCTTGTGAAACAAAAAAATAATAATGTCGACATGTCTATAGTATGTGGCACCAATATTTCAGGGTAATGGAATTCCAAGTGATAAATACATGTTAATGTTAATACATACTGTCCCTTTATATTTAAAAACATGTCTTTTGTTGTCGTTTACCAACAAAACACCACGATTCAGTGGTAAAAACATCATACTGTCGTAACAGACGATTGCAGTGGTACTTTATTTATAAGCGCTTTTCACAGATAAAAATCACAAAGCGCTTTACATAGAAAGAACAGGTCAAAAAATACAGGGAAATAAAACTAGACATCTTTAAGTCAACTGAAAACTTTTCTGAATAACAACGTTTTCAGCTGCTTCTTGAAGGAGTCCACTGAATCAGCCTGGCAGAGGACCAGAGGCAGGGCATTCCAGAGTCTAGGGGCCACAGACTGAAAAGACAGATCCCCACGAGTTTTAAAACGAGTCTTTGGGACCATGAGGAGATTCTGGTCCGAGGAACGGAGGTTACGACCAGAGTTATAATGGCACAGCATATCGGCGATATACTGGGGTGCCTGACCATGTAATGCCCGATATGTAAGGGCCACACAATTTAAAATCAATCCCCACTATATTTCACCAGCAGCCAGTGGAGGGACGATAAAACCGGTGTTATGTGGGCTGTTCTGGGAGTTCCTGTCAAAATCCTTCCAGCAGAGTTGAAATCTTTGGAGTGCTGACTTTTTTACGACAAGTAAAAACTGAATTACAATAGTCAATGCGTGATGAGATAAAAGCATGAATAATCATCTCCAAGTCAGACTTTGACAACATTTTCCTTACTTTTGAGATGTTTCTTAGATGATAAAAACAATTTTTAGTCAGCTGTCTGGAGTGACCCTCCAGAGACATCCTGGACAAACACAACACCCAGGTTTTGAGGCTGTTTTTTACAGAGGAGCCCAGAGAGCCCAGGTGTTGTTTGAGAAGAGGCATCTTTTAATCATCTCCAAGCAGACTTTGATCAACATTTTTCTGTCTTGTCTGAGTTTATCTTGGAGATAATTTGATGACAGACAATTTTTGATCAAGACACACACTCTAAAAACATGGTTAAAAATGAACTCTGATTCATTAAAAACACAATACAACTGGATGTCATCAGCGTAAAAGTGATAAGACACATTTGTAAACAGAGGAGCCCACGAATTATCTGACCAAGAGGCACCAGATACAGCAAAAATAAAACTGGGTCAAGTACAGATCATTGTGCCACTCCACAAAACAGACTGGACATGTCAGATATTACACTGTTTATGGCAACACTGAAAGTGCGATCATTTATATAAGACGAGAACCAGTTGAGGACAGACCCAGAAAACCCCATCTCAGATTCTAGGCGATCAATTAGAATCCTATGGTCAACGGTGTCAGAAGCAGATGTTAGGTCGAGCAGCACTAGAACAGTGTATCGTCCTGAATCAGCCGCCATCATCACATCATTCACAACCTTAAGTAAAGCCGTCTCAGTCGAATGCAGCTTTCGAAACCCAGATTGGAATTCATCATACAATCTATGCTGCGTCATAATGAGGGTCGTTACTCCACAGTGCTGCTCTCACCTGCAGTATTTTCACTGTTCACTGTTTTACTTTTTATATACTCACAAACACAGTCAAACACACTACTTGTACTTGTTAAGGTGCACTGCGTAACTTCTGATGGAAGATCTGCCACCTGCTTGTATCTAAGTCACTGCCTTGCCTGTGATGTTCCAGATCATATCTTTAAACTTATTTTGCATGTATTCAATTACAAGTGTTTTTATTATTTGAAAATATCTTCAAATACATGCGTTCTTCATGTGACCATAGCCAGAAGGTGCCAACTTTCATACTTTTCACACCCTAATGTTGGAGATATTGCTAATGTTGTATTATGTAACTTGTTTGTTACAGTAAGTAGCCAAAAATCATTCAAGGTCATTTAATCCCTCACAAGTCATAACCTGCCCATTTAACACTAGTGCAGTTTAATACCTGTCTCCACCCATTACAGAAAACTATATATAGCCTATGTAACGTGTCACTTAAAACTGATTACTCACATTTACACACATCACTTTTGCCACAATATCTGAGCTCACCCACTTATTCATGAATATTGTGCAAATGCATCACAAACTGAATCAAAATATGTATTTTGGTCCAAGTTACTTTCCATAAAACATTAGCTACAGCCTGGACAGTTACCAGAAACGTTCCCGTAAAGCCCTGTGGTATGTTTATACGCTGATATCGTGTTGAACAAATAAAAATGACTTTCTTGACACAAAGACACGCTTGAAGTATTTAGAGTCATAGTTAAACCTCAAACATGCAGGATTTAATGCAATCAAATCACAATTTGATGGCTGCAATATTAAATCATAAATACTGCAGTTATTTTGGTGATAAAATGCAAACAACAATATGCTGTCTGTATGGGGTCTTAACCTGCTAACCCTGTAGTGTAAACCTCTACAAACATGTTTCAAATGCATGTGTGGTCCATGTTAATGCCCTGAATGTATTTGCATTATGAACTAGCAGCAAACTGTAACTTCTATTACTGAAAGGCATCAATTTGTTTTTGTTTTTTTTAGTGCAAAACCAGCAGTGTGTGGTGACTTTTATGAGTAGACAAGCAGACTTGAGGTGGACATCAATATTTAGTCAATAACAATTTAATAATGCCACTTTTTATACAAACTACAAATGAGTAGATTTATTTTTACTGACAAATGCATGTACAGTATACTGGGCCATTTGGAGTCCGAGAGCTACATGCTTTATTTATTGGACAGTGTTTGACACGCCATTTGTAAAAAGAGGGCTTTTTGTTTCTTTACAGATTTGTCCTCATTGATTCATTCTCACGGGAGGGTCCTCACAGGAGGGTCCTCACAGGAGCGTCCTCACAGGAGTGTCCTCACAGGAGCGTCCTCACAGGAGAGTCCTCACAGGAGCGTCCTCACAGGAGCGTCCTCACAGGAGGGTCCTCACAGGAGAGTCCTCACAGGAGCGTCCTCACAGGAGCGTCCTCACAGGAGAGTCCTCACAGGAGAGTCCTCGCAGGAGCGTCCTCGCAGGAGAGTCCTCGCAGGAGCGTCCTCGCAGGAGCGTCCTCGCAGGAGCGTCCTCGCAGGAGCGTCCTCACAGGAGGGTCCTCACTGGAGCGTCCTCACAGGAGCGTCCTCACAGGAGCGTCCTCGCAGGAGCGTCCTCACAGGAGAGTTCTCACAGGAGAGTCCTCACAGGAGCGTCCTCACAGGAGCGTCCTCACAGGAGTGTCCTCACAGGAGTGTCCTCACAGGAGCTTCCTCACAGGAGAGTCCTCACAGGAGCGTCCTCACAGGAGTGTCCTCACAGGAGTGTCCTCACAGGAGCTTCCTCATAGGAGAGTCCTCACAGGAGAGTCCTCACAGGAGGGTTCTTACAGGAGCGTCCTCACAGGAGGGTCCTCACTGGAGTGTCCTCACAGGAGCGTCTTCACAGGAGCGTCCTCACAGGAGCGTCCTCACAGGAGCGTCCTCACAGGAGTGTCCTCACAAGAGGGTTCTCACAGGAGCTTCCTCGCAGGAGCGTCCTCACAGGAGGTTCCTCTCTGGAGTGTCCTCACAGGAGCGTCCTCACAGGAGAGTTCTCACAGGAGAGTCCTCACAGGAGGGTCATCACAGGAGAGTCCTCACAGGAGGGTCATCACAGGAGAGTCCTCACAGGAGGGTCCTCACACCACATTTATGTAGCAGAGTACATGGTCCACTGTGTTGAAGACCTTCAAGAAAAAGCTCGGGATCAAATATCAAAAACTTTGTTACCAACAAGATGTGCCAAACGCCCATAGAAATGTGTTAGCAAACGAAATATTACGTGGAACAACCCGATTACTTCAGACCTCAGTTATGTATACAGTACATCATTTCTTTCCTAATGCCAGAGTAACGTGTACTTATAGAGTGTAAGTAAGTTATAATTATAGTCAGCTATAATGAGGAAACTGTTAAAAAAAACCAGGAAAAAAACAGAGCCTGGCACCAGCAGAGACAGAGTGGAGCTGTGGAGCTGTGGAGCTGTGGAGCTGTGGAGCTGTGGAGCTGTGGGTGCAATGTGTTTATGATGGTGCATGATATAATTACTGTAAATGGCTGAAGTACTGGAACTTTTAGTTCATGTCTTCAATTTTCTGGGAGTTTATCTCCCACAAACAGTATATGAAAGCATATGTCATATAAATGAGAATAAGCACAACGGTTATTTGAATAATTAAGACCTAATTAAATAACTCTCTGTTAATTCATTTCAACACCCAAATCTCTCTTTCCGTGAAAGAACGTTGGCATGTTTGGGTATGCCTATTGAGATAAGATCCTTTTGTGAAGCACGCTAGGTAAATATTTCAAATGACGCATTTCTTGGGTCAGATTCGGTGACACAGAATTGGTCTTGTCTTCGTATCGTGAACATGCCCGTATTAGAAGGAAATAATCAGCCATAAAAGTCTGCTTCTTCCGTGAGGCTGGTCAGTTGTGGCAAAAAAGGAATTTGAAATGATTCCTGATCAGATGGATTTGTTTACTTTGAGTTTATGAAACACAACAAAAAATATTCTTGTGTCACCATCAAAGAGCTGAACGATGTCTCACTGTGATATGATGCATATGTTATTTTTATCATTTAAATAAAATCTAAGTGTATTTTATTTTCACTGGGGATTCGCTGATAGATTTATTGTACTTATAGTGCTTTTTCCTTATGTTACTTATATTTTCTATTTCATTTAAATTTTCTTAACTTTATTTTTCGCTTGTCAGCTGCAGTTCTGTAACAAAAAGAATTTCCTCTTAGGATGAATAAAAGTCATTCTGAGTCTAATTCTGAAGTTATTCACATCTATGTAGTAAAAGTGAATGGACGATATTTGTTTTATTTGTTCTATTTTTGGTGAAACCTTTTAGACTATTCCTCAACTCCAAAACAAGATTGCAGACTCTTCCCCTCATTTTGTTTTTGTAGCAGTCCTGGCGTATCAAATGAGAATATTCAAATTGTCTATTGTTGGGTTCAGTTTTGTTTTAAATAAATTTAATTTGTTATGGTGCCATTGGGGGAAAATGAAAGCTGCTACAGTGCTACTTTTTACATTGCAGCACAACATGCATTAAAATCTTCCCATTACATATCAGCTTGTGTTTGTCAAAGCCCAGCATCAGGGTCATTTTTCTGCTTTCTACATGGTGAAGAAGGTCAATACTTGAATATAATAATTGTGATTGATAGAAAATTATCAAACACTGCATAGTTTTGATGTAAAGTGCAGATGTAGAGACCCCATCGAGCTACTATTTACTATTGAAGTATTTGTACTTGATTTAGATGATAAAACTAAACAAATATTTCTCATTTTGTCCCTAAACTAGTAGAGCATGATTCAGATCTAACTGTAACATTCAACATAATCATAGTTTTCTGCATCAAAGTTTATGTGTTACAACTTGTTTGTGTTAATGGTGGAGTAATGCTTTACATATACGTGCTTCCTCATTCCATAGGCTATAGGTCATAAACTCTCTATATTCAAATTCTTAGTTTTATACAGTAATGCTTTGATCATATGTGTGAGGGACTGACATGACACAGAAGAATCAGAAGTGGAGCAATATACTACTACCTTTTTCCCCTGGTGTTTGGTTTTAGTCATTTAAAAGCCAAAGAAAACATTTTTTTCTTTAGAGATACATATTAATCATTATATATTCTGGTGGGCAAAAATAGTAATCAAAGACGCATCTCACATCTTATAATGAAAACACTTTTGCTAAATTATGCAACAGTTAAAACAAAAACGGACACATCTGGACACAATACTCATGGTAGAAAAATTGTTAATATTGTTTATACTTCCTTATCCCTCAGTGGCAGACGGACTGGCCACATGTTTGCTTGATTTCAGCGCAGATGCCTTATCACTTTATTCAAATGTAATTCTCAATCTTGCAAAACCTTGTTAGACCCTCTCGTACTGACACGTTCCTGGCAGTGGTACACTCACAGTACTGAGCTCAAACATCTTCTGTGTGCATGGGCTTTTATGGCACTTTAAATTCATTTGAGAAATTGGGCCAAATACGGCAGGGAGTTGGATGAATGCAATTTTAACACAGAGGAAGTGTCTTTTTAGTGTGTGCTGTGGTGATTGCTATAGTAACCAGCTATGTTTAAATATGTATATAAACATTTACTGTTGGCTTAAATTAATTATTTAATTGGTACTTTTTGCAACACTTTTTGGCTGTAGATTTCTTTTAAAACAGTTTCTGTCTGCCATAGTCTGTATAATTTATGTATATGTACAAATTAGGTACCATTTACTTTTCAATTTATTTTTGAAATCTTCCCTTTTGATATCTAATGAAGTATATTTTCTATTTCCCACACCAACCTCGGCAAATTGTAATAAAACATATGATTTAATGCTTTTTAAGACACTCAAGGATGCTTTATTAATATGAATGTCCATATGAGTATCTGGGAAACTGATCAGCTTTTGTAAAACCAGGTGACTGAGGCTATGCTGAGCTCACGTTGAGGGAGTTTTGTGGCATTGGAATCTAGGAGAAAAGGGTGGAGTCCATTCTCTGACGTCACACCGGGGGCGTTACCCAGTATAAAAACCACTCCATCCCTGAATCTTAGATTTTACACCAGCCATAAGCACCATGGATAAAGACATGGACAGCAGAGACGAATTCCCCAAGTAAGATCTTCCTTTAAATACTTTCAGGATTTTTTTTTTCATTAATTATTTATTAAACTTTTGTTACGGATTTGTTTTTGTTTTTTTGTACTGCTTTTATTTATTTTCATTTTGTTCTATTATTATTATTATTATTATTATTATTATTATTATTATTATTATTATTATTATTATTATTATTATTATTATTATTATTATTATTATTATTATTATTATTATTATTATTATTATTATTATTATTATTATTATTTTAAAGGGAAAGCTAATTTTTAAAATATTTTCCTGTTATTTTTAATTTGGTAAAAAGTACATATAGTACTAGTGTTTTGAAATGCAGTACTTTGTTTTACTTTTACACATGCCCTTATTCTTATATTCTCACATTCTTATATCATAGTATCATATATTTGAGTACTATTATTCATTGTTTTATGCTGTGCCAAACTGCCAAATTGCCACCTTTTCTGATTCTTTGAGTTGGTTAAATCTGTGTAGAAGCTTGAATTCTCTTTTGTCATGTTAATTATACCTAATTCAAGTTATAAGCTGTATAGATTTTACTAAGCTTCATTCCTTGTTGATTTTGTGCGGAGCAGGAGGCCCTGGGACACAGCCCGAGAGGTTCCCATTATAGACGATGAAAACACACCATGGAAACTCATCAAACTGTTGCGGTTTGTCACGCTCTGTGCAGTCGCCGTGATCGTGTTTGGACTAGCCTTGTGCAGCAAGGTCTGCTCTCACTGTTTTATACAGTATTTATTCCATTCTTCAGCTTTTTAATTTTACCACTTTTATGTTAAATAAAGAAAAAATTAAAAAAGTATTATTTTATTCTTTTCCCTTCAGACGTCGTTCCTTCTCTTGATCACCATGTCGAGTGAGGGCACAAAGGTGATCCCAGACGAGCAGAAGCCAGTGTCTCTGCTCTGCATCGGCTGTGCCCTCATCACCTCCAGTGTGCTCCTCTTCCTCAAGAGCATCTGGAAGGCCTGTTACAAAACCTCCAAGTTTCCTCGTGTCGCCACAGTTGCCCTGGTGAATATTTTGATTATTTACTGAATGATAGTTTCTATATAAAGCACTGTGCTACAGTGAGGTGAATATTCATGCTCTATTCCAGGTGTTATTCTTTGAGCTCATGGCGTCTGCAGGAGCAGCTATCCTCACCATAGTGGCCATGCCACATTTGGACATTGTGACCAACGTGACCATCTTGAATGGAGCGGCCTTTCTGTCAGCGCTGCTGCAAATGGTGGCTCAGTGCAAGGCCAAAGAGACAAACCGCTTCCTGGTGCCCTCCATCACCGGCCTCCTGCTCATCATCCTGGGCTACGCCCTCTTTGTGGCTCTGTACATCATGAAGGACCTCAATGACTTAAAGATGGCCACATGGGTGGGGTTGGCAGTGGGCGCCTCTCTGTTGGTGTCTTTTAACTGGTGGGAAAACTACTTTGGACTGATCAGTGAGCACAGCAGTTCCTTAGTTGTCAAAGGACTGTATTATGATATGAAGAGATGCCAGAACATTCTCAACATGTTCTCCTGCCTGCTCCGAATCGCTGTGACCGCCACAGTGGTGGGTGCCTATGTTCCTCTGTCCAAGATGGACTGGGACGTGGTCAGGTCCATCCCACCACTACAGACTCGGGTCATAGCCATCACGGTGGGGGTGCAGCTGATCTCCTCTGCCCTGTGCCACTGGTTCTCCCTTGCGGCCTGTAAAATGCACGCCATGCGGCGCTGCTTCATCTTGCCTCTGTACCTGGCCTCTCTGGCCGTCATGGCCCTGCTGGTGATCCCTGTGATCGTCTACTATCAGGAGTACAGGCTGAGCCTGAACGGCACCAGCACCAACTTCACTCACTACTGCAGTGTGGTGGTAGGGGCCCGAGACGGCAACCTGAGCTCCAGTGTGTTCCCTGAGCTGGTCTATGATGTCACCCACACACTCTGCTTCCTGGACATGTCCAAGATGAGTGACATCGGCATCCTCACCGGTAATAACACCTTAATGTCTTATTTTATCACTATGGTAACTGAAGACTAGATGAATGTGACTGGTTTCTCCAGCTGTGCAGTTCTATCTCTGAACGTATGTGCTTCTCCTCAGGCTCTGCTGTGTCGTGGTGGCTCGGCCTGGTGCTCTGTACCATCCACCTGTGGCACCTGAGTCTGTACCGCATCCAGAGGACTCAGGACCTGTTTGTGCGGAGGATGTACGAGGGGGGTTTTATGGAGCAGTCTCTGCTGCTCAACACACGCTTTGAAATCAAGACCAGAGACAAGCTCAAGACGTAAGTATTCTGCTCTGGGGGTCTGTAGGATCTGATCTGGTTGAATAACACTTCACTGACTGTTGCACATTGTCTCTTGAAGCCCTAAATCTATTGATCCTGCCATGATTTATCTGTGTGCGACTATGTGGCATGAAACCTATGAAGAGATGATGAACATTATAATCTCCATCTTCAGGTTAGTACTCTGAATGTTTTTACTTCTGTATTATGTTTTTGTATATATTTTAAACTTATATTTCTGTGGTGTTCAGATTGGATAAATACAGACCAAGAGGCAATACAGAGTTTAACGACTTCAGCTTTGAGGCTCATATCTACTTTGATGATGCATTTTTGGACATAAAGGGAAGTCGAGGGCGTCACCTGAATGAATACGCCAAGAATCTGGTAGAAATTATAGCTGAGACTTATGGGTAAGATAACTGCATTCTTATTTACCCCTCGTTTATTTTTATGGCACACATTTTTATATTTACATGTTAATATATTTTCAGCATCTTCACAAACATAGACGAGAAAATGTTCATAAAGAAACAGCAACATCCAAAGCAGAAAATTGTCAACACGCCGTATGGAGGTCGGATCATTGTTAAAATGCCACATGGGAATTTGATTGTGATTCACTTTAAGGACAAAGAACGCATCCGCCACAAAAAGAGATGGTCACAGGTAAAACTAACTAACAGGCCCCTCTTTTACATAGGAAGTAAGACTACTCCTTCCCCCTTAACCCGGAAATGCCACCACAAAGAAAAGCACAGTCTAGATCGTTTAGAGGCAAAAGTGTGCGGGGCCAAATAAGGTCAATATAATGTTGTGATGTTGTCTGAAAACCAGCAGTAGGTTATAATTGACTGGTAATAGATTAGAAGCATCACTATTAACATGAAACAAGGATCTTGTTAAGGAAAATGCTCTTTCCCCATGCCCCATTTACAAGAGCCATATGGAAGCAATTGTCAGGGACCATGCCAGACAGTTTCTGTATCATGGTGCGACATTACAGAAGGGGGTTTAAGTGGGTGGATCTAACAGTTAAACCGGACCAGCTTCCTCATTCATGGTCCAAATCGGATCATTATAATTGAAATAACTACTGTGTACTTTCCATAATTACTGTCTTTGTTCTTTGGTATTTCTGTTCTATTACCTTCCCATGACTCTGCTGTAAAGTATGTACTGTCTGATTTTCAGGTTATGTACCTTTACTACCTTCTGGGATTCAAGCTCATGACCAAATACTATGCTCGCTGGAAGAAGGGAGATACTGAGGGCTCTCTAAAGAAGGAAATCCAGGTATACCATATCACTGTACATCATGTGCATTATATCAGTTATTGTGAAGCTTAACAGTGTGTTTTGTTTCAATAGAAAGAGAAGCACAACACGTACCTCCTGGCTTTAGATGGAGACACAGACTTCCAGCCCGTATCGGTGGTCCTCCTCGTCGACCGGCTGAAAATGTATCCTCGAGTTGGGGCAGCGTGTGGCAGGATCCACCCCACCGGAACAGGTCATTAAAAATACTCTGAGTGGGATAGTGTAAAACAATACCAAAATATAGTTCAATATGACCCAAAGAGTATTATCATCAGCCTAAAAATATCTAAACCGAGACTTGCAGAATTGAAATGGGGCGTCTGTAATCATTAATCACTGTTTTATACATTTTCACACACAACATAATAACTAAAAAACAGGAAAGTCTTTTGCATGTACCCATTTTAAAGATATTTCTCTGTTTTTCCCCCAGGCCCGGCAGTGTGGTTTCAGAAGTTTGAGTATGCCATCAGTCACTGGCTGCAGAAGACAGCGGAGCACATTTTTGGCTGTGTGCTGTGCAGTCCGGGATGCTTCAGTCTCTTCAGAGCTGAGGCACTTATGGACGATAATGTGATGAAGAGGTACGCCACCAAGTCCATCGAGGCCAGCCATTATGTCCAGTACGATCAAGGTGAGATATCAGTTTGGTGTTTATACAATGGGTTTATATGCCAAAAAATAACGTAAAATGGGAGTTAAAATGGCCAGATGGCTCTTATTTAGCTGTCTTAGTCGGCATAAATTTAAGTTGATAATTGAGCTAGATTTTTGGGGGTGTTTCAAGGTGTTTAGTGTCTCAAACATTCAAAATTATTCATTGGTACAAGAAAATTATAGCAATAATTTAAATAAATGTTTTATATTAAATTGAGATATTTTAAACTACTTTAAACCCAAAAAACAACATTTTTACACTATTTACAACATAAAATACTTCAATAGAAAGAGATTATTCATTGTATTATTATAACTATAATTATGTATTGCTAAATTCAATATTTTGAGTGCACTTAATAAAACAACAAAATACAGTTTTACTCAACAAACTGATACTTGCTTGAAGCACACACTGAGAAAGTTCTTCTAGATCTAATCACAGAGTGACCCTAAACTATTCAAAACTCCTAAAATCAAGATGAGTTTGAACCTTTTACATGCACTGGCCCATCCTTAAATAACTGAGTAATACTAATGGTGTACAGGGGAGGACCGCTGGCTGTGTACTCTGCTGCTGAAACAGGGCTGGAGAGTGGAGTACAACGCAGCTTCAGACGCCTACACCAACGCACCCGAGGAGTTTAAAGAACTCTACAACCAGGTCAGTAACACAAAAGACACTAGATATTTACAACATCCTACATATAAAATCAGATGAAAAGGCATTTTACGTCCTTCTAAAAGAAATCTCCACAAACAAAATCCACAAATGTTGAACCTTGTTTTTTCGAGTGCCCCATAATTACAGAGATGGACCACAACAAATCAACACCATTTTAAACTATGGGGCTTTAACGATGTTATGACGTCAAATGAAGCCAACCTGTTAACTGCAGTCTTATGCTAACTCTTTTGTATTTTCTTATCTCACTTGTTTGCAGCGCCGTCGTTGGGGTCCTTCTACTTTTGCCAATATTGTGGATCTCTTGGGATCAACCACAGCACTTTCTAAAAGGAATTCATCCATATCCAGGCCCTTCATGATCTACCAGCTCTTTGCCTTGATTTCAGCCATTCTAGCCCCGGCCACCATTTGTCTCATGATAGCAGGTTAGTATTGAGTTTCTGGACAAAAATATGCCCCATTTTGGACATATTATGCTTTCTGCAAATAGTTAGCATTGAATTATACCAAAAGTAGATCAGTGCTAAAACTGCAGAGTGAATAATCCCACTTCTTCATTGGGGAATTTCACTGTAGCAAGCAGCAGATTTTTATGAATGAGTTCTTATTATTGAAAAATGGCTTGTTGTGAAGCCATGTTGTTTTAAATGTTGACTTGGACTCTTCATTTTTCAAACAAATCCATATTAAGTACAGTACTGTGAGCAGGGACAGGGCTAACTGAAAACAGGAGTTTTCTGACTCAGGTCCAGTTGAAGTTTCTTGTGAATCACACCACTTTTGTTTTGTTTTCAGGAAGTATGTCTTTCATGTTCAAACTCAATTCGAGCCTGGCCCTGGTTTTAGCTGTGGTCCCCCCTGCCATTTACCTGGGCCTTTGTTTCAAACTGAAATCAGACACACAGATCACCATAGCAGCTATCCTCAGTATCATGTATGCCTTCCTTATGCTGGTGGTGTCTATGGCTATTATCGGTAAGTCACTCTCAACGCAAAAACATATTTTCTATAGGAAATGTTGCATTCAACTGACATTATAACATACTTTTTCAAGGGTTTTGGCTTTGAGTTAAATACATCATTTTGACTTTTTCCTCATTTTAAAGATATCAAATTTTATTTAAAATTGTTCATTGCTATGGCAACAGTCTTAACTGTTCATCATTCTGAAACCCTAGATGATGTTTTGTTCCGATTATATTTTTATTCTCTATGTCAATACTTGGCCATTCCACATAAAACAAACCTAGCTTTAAGCTCAAGCTGTCTTCTCAGTCAGCACAAATGAGCTAAGGTGAAATTATATTTCATTTAATACTGTGGTGGAAAATTCAATTCAATGGATTTGTGCTTATCAGCTGAACAGACTTTAAGCCATTAAGCCATTTGGATATTTCTCTCAAAAACAAAGTATTTCCAAAAGACTACGTCCCTTCCTCCCTTTGAAATATTTTCTTTTTGTCATTTTAGGTGCAATGGTGAAAGACAAAACCATTTTCACTCCGAGCAGCATGTTCGTCATCGTCATGGCGATCATATACTTCACGACTGCGGTGATGCACCCACAGGAGTTCCCTCTGGTCTTCTATGGTTTCCTCTACATTATCTGCATCCCCAGTGCCTATCTGCTGCTCACCATCTACTCAATGGTCAACCTCAACAATGTCTCATGGGGAACCAGAGAAGCCAAACCTACACCAGGCTCTCAGTCTGAACGCACTCAACCCAAGACCTCCAAAGAGAAAGGTAAAAGACTTCTACACCACACAAAGAACTAAACAAATTGAATTCTGAATATTCATCTTTCTATTGACATCATACTCACTTGACATAAATAAGTAAAACATTTTCCATGGTAATGACATCGATAGAGGTAGAGAACTCACCACTACTTCTTGTATTTCTTAGCTTTTTTCCACAAACGTCCACATGATGTAAAACTATGCTAAATATCTACCACAGGCACTATCCCACCAGACCAAAAAACATGACACATGAAAACCTGTCACTTTAAGTTAAAAAAGAAAAATGAAAAAGAATGAAGTACTGATTACTTCATGTTATGCTCTGAATTGAAGCTAAAACCTCATTTGTTTACAGCCAAGGATGCCGTGCAGCGTTTCTTCTCGTGGGCTCAGTGCTGCTGTAAAAAGCCCAATCAGAGCCGAGACAGGAGGTCATTGTCCCAAGAGCCTGTGGTGGAGCCTCAAGAGGAGGAGGTGGACCAAGGACCCCAGAACACCCATGTGGATGGCCTCACAGATGACCTCGGGTGAGCAACAACAAACACCAAACAAACAGGATTAGCACGGTTTATGTAATACTGAAATAAAGTAAACATAGTCATGGTGTTAGCTCTTGTTATATGGCGCCATTTTGAGGACAGTTGACCATCAATAAGACACAATATTTAGTTTTGATGAACTGGTCTAACTTGACAAATTAAAAAAAACAAAACTGAATTGAAGTATTGTTATATATATTTTTAAATTCATCTCTTTTTTGTTTTTCTTTATTTGTTTTCCCAAATGCAGCAGAGCATTTTATTCATACCACATTATTTAATCTTTTTTTCTTGTGATTGTTTTTTTTTTTTTTTTTTGCAGAGATCAACCAGTTTATGACTACCCTTATCAATGTAAGTGTTTGTCTCAGCTGGAGCGGGCTCTGTTAAATGTTGTAGTTTCTAATGTTTTGTTGATGTCGCAGGCTGGCTCACAGAGATGCAGGATCTGACCCCTGACATGGGGCTTGACGAGGATTCTCTTGAAAAGGTGTGTCCTGTGTGTGTTTTGTTTAATTGTAGTAATAAATTACTTTTGTTAAGTAAGCTGCAAACTTGCCTATTTAAAACTACTCCTTATGACACTTGTGGATAATTAAACTAATTACACTGCGTGACTTGAATTCAAAACCAAATTAAAATATTTTTTTAACAGGAAGAGGAGCAGTTCTTTATTGACCTGCAGCAGAAGTATCTCGACCCTTTGCCCGCTGACAAGGCCAAACAAGAGAAAGTCAAAGAAGATCTGAAAAACCTGAGAAACAAGGTAAAAATAAACATATTAATGTATTTGTGCTATGATTTTAACCAGAACTGTTGATGTATGTACTCTGATCAGACTGATTTTAGTGCTTTTATTACCTTTCCTAACAACGTCACCAATATTTTTGTCCAATCACTAAAAAACAAAACAAAACAACATGCCTGAAATGTTCCATAGTATGAAATTAAACGTATCTATCTCCATGGAGACAAGCAGACGAAGTGGCTAGGGGAAAGATGACCCCATATAGTATAGTACAGAGATATAAATGTAAGATAGTCATTGACAAAACAATAACATCTCCATGGAAACAGGTGATGGACTCCTCCCAACCAGAAAAGTTACATCGTGCATTATCGTTTGTGACCTTTGCTTATATGTGTTCTCTTTGCAGGTAAACTTTGCGTTCTTCTTCCTGAACGCCCTGTGGCTGGTGGCGACTTTCACCCTGCAGACTTTTGATGTGGCCATCTTTATCGAGGTGCCGAAGATCGGCGTGGATCTGCAGAATCTGGGAAAGCTCAAAATCGACCCCATCGGATTCATGTTCATCATTGGATTCTCTGCGTCGGTGATCATTCAGTTTGTGGCTATGCTCATCCACAGGTCAGTCTTCACAACATGTTTCATAGTCGACTTTCATCACTAAAGACAACAGTTAAAGTGATTTTTGTTATGTTAATATCTTTTAGACTCAACACGCTGATCCATTATGTGGCCTTCCTGAACACGGAACCAAAGACTGTGTCGAAAACTGAGGAATATATGCCACACAAAAAGAAGGTATAGTAATATATAAACACAATATTCCTTTAATATAATGCTGTAATGTTTCTCAAGTAGAAATACAAGTTCTTACAGTACTTCAAACAAAACACACACACCTCTAACTTTGATAAACCTGTGATAACAATTGATAAATCTAATAATATAAAATCTACATGAACTAAATTACTACCTTCCCCTTCCCAAAAAATCACTTAAATGTTGTTAAGATAGTTTTAAATATAGTTTTGGATGCCTTGTCTATGTTTGTGATAGTGCTGGTACCTGGTCACATGGCTTAACACTACAGAACATGGAGTTTTTAGTTATTTAGTAACATTATAAATGCAGATACATTTTAAAGCTCACAGATCAACAGTGAGTCTTAGTTCTTCATAACCACTTTGTAAAACTTGTGTTAGGTAGATGCATTTTTACCTCAGCACTAGAAACAGGTTGGTCTTGTTATTAAACGTAAAAGAGGAACATACAATTATCCACTTAAAGTTTAATTACTGCAGCATACCTTTGAGATCTTTTTGTCCACAAACAACAAACACGCAGCTGTACTTTCTGGTTACGTTTACAGACCAAAGATCTGATCATGATCTGAAAATGATGAGAAAAAGAACAAACCAAAGATCTGATCTGAAAATGATGCGAAAAAGAACAAACCAAAGATCTGATCTGAAAATGATGCAGAAAAGGACAAACTAATGTGGCAAAGCAAAAACTATAGAGAAAGAATATTTAAGAGTTATTTTAAAATGTGTTGTACTTTTCATTTCCAAATACAACAGTTACATTAGAATCCATAGATTAACTCTTTTTTGTAATATCTGATTTTATTGGTCATGTAAACATAGACACTGCCTTCATCGGTGCTTTTCAGATTCTAACATGTGATGATGTTGTACTCCCAGATGGGGGACATTTTGAGGACTTTTCCCATTCAAAAGATATAATATTTAATGTTTACTCGTTTATAGTCTGAAAACCAGGGATTTATATTGTTGAACTTTGCCATGAAATATCTGAAAGGTAAACTGACTAAATGTTGAACCTGATCATTTCAAGAGTTCAATAGATTTCAGCAAAAGTCTACATTTCAGTAGTCTTCATTTTACCTTCCTCCCGTCTTTATTAATTATTATTGAACGTTGTGATGTCCTCTGAAACCCAGCTCTAATCTCCTCTGTTTTTCAGGTGATCTCTGCCCCGTCCAGTATTGAGTCTCCCTCCGACTACGGCTCTGAATCCGTCACCATGTCGGAAATGGACGATCAGTCTCAAATAGACACGGACTTCTACAGCAGCGACGAGAGCGAGGACGACATGTTCCCCTATATTCCCACGAGGAGCCCAGATGACGGCACTCTAGTCTAAACCGAAATGGACAGTAGCACTTTAAAATATCCATTTGTGTGATCATTTTTTAATGTTATTTATGTTTACAGTTGTTGATGTGTGAATAATGCTGTTTGTGTTTCATGGAGCACTTTTCTGCAACCTCAGGGTTCAACACTTGAATCTTTTAAGATATTTATATGTATTTTATTTATGTGCCAAATGAAGGATCTTGTTGTAATAGTAAATCTACTATTGAAAACCACTGGTACAAAATAATGAAGTAAACAGCCTTCTATGTCGTAGTACTGTTGATGTATTTTAGTATGAAATGTTAATTATTTAAAGGTGTACTATGTACTGTTTCTCCTGGGGGTATACACCTGCTTGTCTCCATGGAGAGTGTTCCACAGTATGGCATTAAACTGATCTATCCTCCATTTATTTAATTACAGGTGTTTTTAGAGAGCTATAGATATGTAATGCTGTACTGTGGAACATTCCAGACAAAGCAGTCTCATCTCCATGGTGAAAAAGAGGTGACAGGCCCTCCATGATAAAAGTTGTATAATCCTTAAAAAGTAAGGACACTCACAGGGAAAGGGAAGAATGAAGCTCAGGGTTTTAACATAGTTATGAACTAAATGTACATCTTTTAATACAGTGTTAAATGTAAATGTAAAATGTAAATTAATGTTGATGCTCTGAGGATGAAAATAAGACGTATTTACTGTGGAATTCATGTGCTCTTTTGGAAGTAAAAATGAAACATGTAACTAAAATAAGATGCAGTAGATTGGCTTATTCAAAATAGTTCAAATATTATGAATTATTATTATATTTAATCAGCACATTTACTCTATGCAGAGATGGGTAAAGTAACCACAAACTGAACTCAGGTAAGAATATTATTACTTCAGAATAATATTAATCAAATAAGAGTTCAGAAAAGTAAGGGTAATTGTTATAGTTTTGTCATTTTTACTCTTACCCACAAGGGGATTAGTTACAAGCTTCTACTCATGTATGACGATTTAAAAAAAAAAAAAAAACGACGACGACTTAAAAAAACAACTCAAGTAGGAGTAGAGCATCAGAAAACTACTCAGAGAAGTACAGTTCTTTAAAGTTACAACCCACCTGCCCACCTGGGACAACGTGGACCCTTCTAAATAGATAAAACAGCTGTGGATTATAAAATATTGTCTCTGGTTCTGTTTCTTGTTGACGAAAGTAACTTGTTAAGCACTTAGCTGCACATGTTTCCTGAAGGCGGAATGTGATCTTTAAATGAGCCTTGAATCACAGTCTCAAAACACAATTACAATTATGTTTAAGTGACACACACCCGTCTCATCTAAACAAGGAGCTATGTCATCGACTAATTATAGGCGTATCACTGTTTCAAAGTGTTTCTTTCTGTGAACAGGATTCCAGCATTGTCCTGAAAACTGGGGCTTATGTAAGATTATAGTGTTCAAAAGTGGGAGAGCTGAGGTCTGTTTAAGTTATCGATATTGTGTGAGCCCGGTATGGTCATCTATTCTACTGAAACAACTGAAACAATCCTCACCATACCACAAAATGCCACACCAAGAAGGATTCCCGGTACATGCTCATGTGATGTGGGAGTGCAGACGTGCCATTGTTGTCACACAGTGTTCTGGGGCATACCAAGAGACTACTTTGGGCACTCTCAGGCCAGATAATTATGTGTTTGTGCTTCAAAATGTCGCAGGTAATGAGATGAGATTCTTAACTAATTACAAGAACTCACTGTAATAAGTTTGTTCTCTACGTAGCATGTTTTTAATGAGTAGATCTAACATTATTGATAAGCTGGGCTGACGAACAGTGATCAAGGCTTATGCTGAGTCCTTTGTTGGTGACACACAAACACTTATAAACAGTATGTTGTATTATAATCAGTGGAATCTAACAAAGTAAAAGTAGTAAAGTACTGCACTTAAGTAAAAAATAAATAAATAAATAAATAAATAAATAAATAGGTATCAGTACTTTACTTTAGTACATTTTACAGTTAGGTCTTTTTACTTTTATTTCACTACATCTGAAAGCAGTATCTGTACTTTCTACTCCACTACGTTTTTGAACAGGACTGAAAAGTAAAAGTATTTGTAATCATTGTTTGAGACTTGCTAAAAAAAGCTTAGGATTTATTTATTTATAACAGAATAAAAACAGATAGGAAAAAATAATAGATTAAATTGTTTCAGTACAAATCTTTATCTACAAATAAAAACAGCTAGAAAAAAATAATAGATTAAATTGTTTCAGTACAAATCTTTATCTACAAATAAAAACAGCTAGAAAAAATAAAACTAATAAAAACAGCTAGAAAAAAAAATAGATTCAATTGTTTCAGTACAAATCTTTATCAAAATCACTACATTTGAAGCTTTATAAGACCTCCAAATCTGTGTGAAATAGTTTTACTTTTTACCCCTTAAATACATTTTTAAATGGGTACTTTAATATTTTACCTAGGTAGATTTTTTTCTTGTGATACTTTTACCTGAGTATTTTTGCCCTGGTATCTGTACTTTTACTTTAGAAACTAAATTGAAGCTAAGAAACTTCTTCCACCACTGATTATAATGACGAGATTATTTGATTAAAAAAAAGAGTTCCATATATCCACAAGGGACAATTATATAGTTATAGTTATAAAAATACTATAATAATACTGATGATAATATAATAATAATAATAATAATAATAATAATAATAATAATAATAATAATAATAATAATAATAATAATAATAATTATTATTATTATTATTATATATTATTATTATTATTATTATTATTATTATTATTATTATATTATTATAATAATAATAATAATAATAATATAATAATAATAATAATAATAATAATAATAATTAAAAAAAAAATAAAATGTACATGTGGATAATGTGTTTGACAGAAACACTAAAGAGCTCATTTCTGTGAAACCTTTGGTCTGACTCATGTCAACGAGCCCACCCACAACAGAGGACACACTCTGGATCTGCTCATTACAAAAAGACTAAATATTTAAAATAAGTCATCATCAGTGTGGTGGATGTTGCTCTGTCTGATCATTTCTGTGTCTCCTTTGACCTGTGTGTTATTCCCAAACCAGTGGCTCGTCCTGCAGTTGTTCGAAGGAGACACATAAATGATAAAACAGGTGAACTGTTCATGGAAATGATTCACTTTGAAAATGCCTCATGTTCTAATGTTGATGATTTGTTGAACTCTGTGACCTCTAGTGTTTTTGTTCTGGACACTATTGCCCCTGATGAAGGTTAAAATGGTTAAAGATAAGCGGGAAGCACCATGGAGGAATGATGACTCGGTCAGGGCACAGAAAAGAGAGTGTTGAAGGGCCGATTGGAAATGATATTTACAGAGAAATGATGTACATGTACAACCACACTTTATGTAGAACAAGGCAGAGGTATTTTTCTGACATTATTGGAAGTTGCAATAACAACTCTCGTGTCCTGTTTGCAACAGTAAAAAAGATTAACAAACCCTCCAGCTCTGCTGCCATTAGAGCTAATTTACACACCTAATGAGTTTGCAGTATTCTTTAATGACAAGGTTCAGAGCATTAAAAATGCCATCAATTCCATGACACAAACAATAACCCTACAGCCACCTAGACACTTAGAGCTGGCTCACTTTGCACCTGTAACTGACAAACAGTGACGTGCAGTGAGGTTCATGGCTGGTGAGGCACTGATGTCACAATCAGATTTACAAACATATAAACCAGGTGTCAGAACATTTGGCCCCGGGTCAGTGTCTCTCCCAGTGACTTGGGGCCAGAATAAATTTCAAAATAAAAGTTCCGAAGTCCGTAAGAAATAGCTCTTATAGTATGAAATCAAAAAGCTGGTTTTCTTCCTCCATTTAAAAAGTAGGGCCAGACACAAAGAAAAAAGTGAATTGTTAAAGTTGACTTGCTAACTCTAAAATGTAGTCTGCGGCCCCTATTCTGCGGAAGTTGCAAGAATCCCTGGGCTCACGAGTGCCCCCTAACATGAGGCAGGGTAACTGCGTGTCTCACCCCGCGCCTTTTCACAGCCGCTTAAAGCAGCAGAGCTGAGCGCACAGTAAAGTCAGTCCGCGGTGAGGCACGAACAGCCTGTGCCTCACAGCGCGTCTCTTCTCAGGATTTCAACGTAAACGAAAAAATTCAGCGATTCTGAGTAAAAAAAAAGAATTAAATTGCAAAGTTAAATAGAAAATAACTTTATAGTACAAATTATTGGATAAATATAACTATTTCATTTATTTTTCTCTGTGATAAGGTGAAGCCGTGCCTCACCTGACCACACGTCACTGCTGACAAAACTGTCCAAGAGATCGTCACAGTCTGAGTTCATCTACATGCTGCCCTCCATGTGTTACCCACTAAATTTCTAAAGTCTGTGCTCAACAGTTTGCTATCACCACTCGCTTGCATAGTTAACATGTCACTTCAATCTGGAACATTCCCTAAAGCTTTGAAAACTGTTATCAAGCCCAGGTACTGCACCAAACAGCTTCATCTCCTATCTAGAAAACAGGGAGTAATCTGTTGAAATTGGAAACTGTGTCTCAGGTCACATGTTAATGTGTCCTACCACAACTGTGCAGATGACACTCAGATCTATGTCTCACTGCAGCAGGTGAATATGGACCAGTGGATTCACTCTGACACTGCATCAGATCAGTGTGTGGATGCAAAACAACTTTCTTCAGCTAAACTCAGACAAGACTGAAGTCATAGTCTTTGGTCACAGAAACAAAGAGTGAAAAGTGTCAGCAGTCACCTCCAGTCTCTCTCTCTAAAACTGTCAAATAATCTGCAGCTTTTTTAAAACATTGCAAAAATCAAAGGCATATTGTTAAAACTGGACTTGGAGAGACTTATCCTGCATTTGTCTCCAGCAGGTTGTCATAATGAAGATGTGAAACAGGCCTCTACTTTGACCATGTTTAAATCCAGGCTCAAAACGCTGCATATGACTGAAAGGTTTTTATTCTGCCTTTTCTCTTTTAATGTTCATTTTGTGATGATCATTTATGTTTTGTTTGAATTGTGAGTTTAATGTCTGCCTTATTCTGTGAAGAACTTTGAATTACTTTGTGTACCAATTGTGCTACACAGATAAACCTCTCAATAATGATACTAATAACAATTACAACAACAATAATAATAATGACCATGTCTTTGTATAACACCTTTCAAGACAAACAAAGCATTTTAGAGACCAAAATAACACTGCCAATCTGCTCCATCAGCTACTCCAACCTGTCAGACCACCACAAATCACTCACACACCACAGTCATACCAGGTGGGTGAAGTGTGTTGCCTAAGGACACAAGGACGTTTGCACTTGACTCACTGCTGCCCCACTGTGGCACGTGCATTCCACGTGCCACAGTGGGGCACGTGGAATGCACATACGGATCAGGCCAAACCAGACTTGTATGTGTACAAGTAAAATGTAAAAAAATATAAAATACACTCCATGCGCTGTACAGAAGAGGTGGGGTAATGAGGAACAGGGAACAGATGATGTTTGATAGAAAGTTATTTATTCCACAAGGACGAGCTGCTATGGAGTAAAGTCATTTTAGTCTTATTTTATTCAGCAATTTCAACATTTTTGTTCTCAGCATTTGGCCCACGTGTTTGTGCCAGATTTTCCTGTTGGGACAATGAAAAAGACTATTACAATGACACAGCAAAAAACAAAACAAAACAAAAAACAAAAAAGCTCATTTTGCTGTGACTCACTGGATACAGCTCACTCTCGGGGTGGATCGCACTGTTGCTTAAACAAAAACAAAACTCATGTAATTACTGCTGATGTCTATTGAACTGGCTATGATGCATGAGCGGCTGGAATTATGTCATCAATTAAACCATTATCAATTCAAAATCAACTATTTGTGTAGTATTTTTGGCCTGTGACCTCATACCTGGCTCCAGCACACTACACCTATGTTAATTGTGATGTGTGATTCATAAAAATACCTCAAAAGTTGAACATTGTGTTGGTGCTCGATCATTGGGAGGAGTTCATAAATAAATACATACATAACCAAATACATATATTTTTCAAGCAAAATGAAGCTGAAAATGAAGGACAGCGTATTTTCTTTTATATCATCCATCCATTTTCTTCTGTTTATCCGGGGGCGGCTTGCAAGGACAGGGGTCTTTTATATGATGTAAAAAGAGTAGATTTAGGAGAAACTATGTCTGCATCCTCCACCAAAAGAAAAGTTACATTATTTATTTTTTTATTTTTATTTATTTAGTTCACTTTTTGCCAATTCCACACAGGAAAGCCCTGTCTAGTCAAGTTTTGTATTTTAATCATTTGTATTTGTTTGTAGGCCTAATTCCCTTTAGAAACAGTGATGAGGAAACTTAGTGCATTCTCTGTGCTCGCCACCAGAGGGCAGGCTGTACATTTCTTTGGTCATAAATGAAAAAAGATGTTAGCAAAAAAAGTTACCAAAGTGAGTGTTCTATTTGTGTATTTTAACTGGAAACGTCTCTTCGCCCATTCAAACGAACCTACCAGATTGATCATCATTTATTTGGCCTTTTGCAACTGGAATGCAGCGTTATTAACTCCAGTATCGTCTCATCATCACGAGTTTAGATTCAGCAATACAGTACATTTACATCATATATTTATATATTTATTAGAATAGCAGAGTTGAACCCAGAACACATAAACAAGAGGGTTCGGCTTTGGATGGATCTGTTTGCCTCATGCATTTAACATTTAAGCAATTTAAGCAATTACAAAACAACCTTCACCTACAAACAATTAGAAAAGTGTGATTTTCTTAAACATGTGTAACTTATTTTGTAGATACCTATAGATGTCCAATCAGTCATTTTGTCATTTTCTCTCAGAATTAAAGATGCACTATATAAAGAAGCATTCTTAGTGGGGTCACCTTAAATCCAGGCTCAAACGGTTTTATTCTGCACTTTTCTCCTTTAATGTTAATTTTATGATAAATATTTGTGCTTATTTATCTTTTGATTTGTTGTATTGTGATTTTAATGTCTAAAGCACTTTGAATTACCTTGTGTATGAACTGTGCTGTACAAATAAACTTGCCTTGAATTGCCACCTCTCCACAGATTTGACCTGTAACTTGCCTGCTTGTCTCCATGGAGATAAATAATTTTACTGTCATACTGTGGAACATTCGAGATCTCAGTGGAGCCAAGCACCTTTAACCTAAGTTCTGGTGACGGGAGCATCATTCATGCATCTGCTACATGAAAAATGATAAACATGTTTTAAAACATGTAAATTAATCCATGACGTCATGAAGCGTGAAGTTCATTTTATTATCAAACCTATTAAACGTTCTCATTATCATGGCTTTGGGTACAAACTAAATGAGTAAAGTGATTGTACAGTAGTTAAAGTAGAGTTACGAGCCAGTAGGTGAGGCTTTTAAGACTGTTTGACTTTTAATATGACTTAATCAGTTCTAACATCACAAGCAATTGAAGCAATAATCAGCCTAATTAGAAAAGCATGTTCTTACCAATTAGAAAATAATCGATCCATTCCTGGAAGGTCATCATACAACATTAGAGTGATTAGAGTGATGTAGACGTGGGAGAAAAAAAAAAGAATAAAGGGTGCTGTTCAGTCAGGGTGCTGGATTTGGGATGGAACCTGCCATGCATGGTCAGGAGCTTCCGTGTCTTAACATCTGTGGTCTGTATCTCCTCCTTTGGCCAGCTTATGATTCCTGCTGGGTATCTGATTACTGATTACTTCTTGCCATTGAGCTGACTCCTTAGGACTTGCCTTACTCATCTGAGGTATTTGGCCGAGTCAACAGGACTCTAAGTAAGAGCCTTCATTGCAAATTCATTCATTCATATGTATGTATATATATATATATATAATATATATATATATATATATATATATATATATATATATATATATATTATATATATATATATATATATATATATATATATATATATATATATATATATATATATATATATATATATATATATATATATATATATATATATATATATATATATATATATATATATATATATCCATTTCCATTTTCCCACATCCTGTTCATGTAACCCCTCTGACTAGCCAGGACGCCAGGTCACATCAACTCCCCATCCGGAGATTGGGTACGAAGCCCCAATAAGTATTACGCTGAGAGCGAGGCAGCGACTGACCTGAAAGATAAGATCATGGCCCGAATGAACACAAGGCAACCCCGACACCGCCTGCAGAGACTAAGTGAAGTACCATCTGAAAGTCTCCTCTCCTAGAAGATGTGAATGCAGCATTGAGAGCGATCCCTACCTCAACCATCACAGAAACCAATGAGCTGATATACACTTCAGCAGCAGTGATCCTAGAGATGCTTGGATATAAGAGCAACCATGGGAGCCATGAGAAACAACATACCCACCATGGAAACGACGTTAGAGGCTAAAATCAAGGCAGTGCGGAGAGAAGTGAGCCAACTGTCAGAGGCCCAGAGAGGTGCAATGAAAAAACAAGTACCCAGGAGGTACAGCCAGATGCCCATACCTGAAGCACTGGAAACTGCCAAACAAAGGCTCCAAGCCTTGGCCAGCCGCCTAAAGAGGTACACACGAGATAATGAATCCAGACGAATAAACCGTCTGTTCGCAACACAACCGCGAAAGTGTATGCTCAATGGCAGGGTAATAACACCAGAGCAAACCCACCAAGGCTGGAAACCGAACAGTACTGGAAAGGTATATGGGAGAAGGAGGCATCACATAACAGCGATGCACAATGGCTGGTGGCTCTCAGAGAAGACCACAGCAACCTCCCTGAACAGAATCCAGTCACCATCACAGTGGCAGACATCCAGGAAAGAGTCTCAGGTATGAAGAACTGGACCGCACCAGGCCCTGACATGATCCACGCTTACTGGCTGAAGAAGCTCACTGCTCTCCATGAGCGCCTGGCAGCACAAATGAACCAGCTGCTAATGGATGGGACTCACCCTGAATGGCTGACCGAGGGGCGCACGATCCTGATCCAGAAGGATCCCTCAAGGGTACACAGTCCCATCCAACTATCGCCCAATAACCTGTCTCTCCACAACATGGAAGCTCATGTCAGGCATCATCGCGGCTAAGATAAGTGGGCACATGGACCAATACATGAGCACAGCACAGAAGGGCATCGGCAAAGACACCAGGGGAGCCAAACACCAGCTCCTGGTAGACCGAACAGTCTCCCGAGACTGCAGAACCCGTAAGACCAACCTGTGCACTGCCTGGATTGATTACAAGAAAGCCTACGACTCTATGCCACACACATGGATCACTGAATGCCTGGAGCTGTACAACATCAACAGGACTCTAAGAGCCTTCATTGCAAACTCGATGAGGTTGTGGAAAACCACCCTTGAGGCCAATGGCAAGCCACTTGCACAAGTGACCATCAAATGTGGCATATACCAAGGAGATGCACTGTCCCCACTACTGTTCTGCATAGGTCTGACCCCCCCTCAGCCAAATCATCAGCAACACTGGCTATGGATACCGACTCAGGAATGGGGGCCACCGTCAGTCACCTCCTGTACATGGATGACATCAAGCTGTATGCTAAGAATGAGCGAGACATCGACTCACTGATCCACACCACTAGGATCTACAGCACAGACATTGGAATGTCATTCGGGCTAGAGAAGTGTAGCCGGATGGTGACAAAGAGAGGGAAGGTTGTCCACACAGAAGGGGTCTCACTCCCAGAAGGGACAATAGCAGACATTGAGGACAGTTACAAGTACCTTGGTATCCCACAAGCAAATGGCAACCTTGAAGAGGAAACAAGGAAAGCAGCCACGGCCGGCCAATACCTCAGACGAGTAAGGCAAGTCCTAAGGAGTCAGCTCAATGGCAAGAATAAGACCCAGGCAATAAACAGCTACGCCCTGCCAGTAATCAGATACCCAGCAGGAATCATAAGCTGGCCAAAGGAGGAGATACAGACCACAGATGTTAAGACACGAAAGCTCCTGACCATGCATGGCGGGTTCCACCCCAAATCCAGCACCCTGAGATTGTACGCGAGCCGTAAGGAAGGAGGCCGAGGACTAGTGAGTGTGAGAGCCACAGTCCAGGATGAAACATCCAAGATCCACAAGTACATCCAGGACAAGGCCCCAACAGATGACGTGCTCAGCGAATGTCTCAGACAGTGGAGTGCAGAGGAAGAGGAGCTGGAGGAACCATCATGGAAGGACAAGCCCCTGCATGGGATGTACCACCGGAACATAACTGAAGTGGCTGATATCAAGAAATCCTATCAATGGCTTGAGAAAGCTGGACTGAAGGACAGCACAGAGGGCACTCATCCTGGCTGCACAGGAGCAGGCCTTGAGCACAAGAGCAATAGAGGCCCAGATCTACCACACCAGACAAGACCCACGGTGTAGGCTGTGCAAAGAGGCCCCTGAGACAATCCAGCACATAACTGCAGGGTGTAAGATGCTGGCAGGGAAAGCATACATGGAGCGGCATAACCAAGTGGCGGGCATAGTGTACAGAAACATCTGTGCAGAGTACGGACTGGAAACCCCAAGGTCAAGGTGGGAAATACCTCCAAAGGTAGTGGAGAATGATCGAGCCAAGATCCTGTGGGACTTCCAGATACAGACTGACAGAATGGTGATGGCGAACCAACCGGACATAGTGGTGGTGGATAAACAACAGAGCAAAGCCGTTGTGGTGGACATCGCAGTACCAAGCGATGGGAACATCAGGAAAAAGGAGCATGAGAAACTAGAGAAATACCAGGGGCTCAAAGAGAGCTGGAGAAAGCCTGGAAGGTGAAGGCCTCAGTGGTGCCCGTGGTCATCGGAGCACTAGGGGCAGTGACCCCCAAACTGGAGGAGTGGCTACTGCAGATCCCAGAAAAACATCAGACATCTCAGTCCAGAAAAGCGCAGTACTAGGAACAGCAAAGATACTGCGCAGAACCCTCAAGCTCCCAGGCCTCTGGTAGAGGTCCCGAGCGTGGAAAAAGACCACCCGCGGAGGGTGAGGAGGAGATTTTATATATATATATATATATATATATATATATATATATATATATATATATATATATATATATATATATATATATATATATATATATATATTATATATATATATATATATATATATATATAAGGAACAGTTCAACAACAATATGTTTCTCTGCACAAATGTTTCTACTTATTGCTATTTTTGAGTATTTATGCTGTGAGTTTTCTGGTCCGGCCCCTTGAGGTCAAATTAAGTCGTATGTGGCCCCCAGACCAAAATGAGTTTGACACCCCTGGACTAGACTGACAAATCTCTTGTCCTTGGCCTGAGTGCATTTCTTATGTGTGGCACCAGGGGGCAGCACAGACTGTACAGAGTGCCTCTGGTGTCGCTCTTTCTAAGATAAGAACTGATTACAATAGTGATTTGTTTCATGTCATCCAATGATTCAATAAACAAATGAGAAGATTCACAAAGAGTCTCTAAAGGGATTACGATACAATCTGAAGTTAATCCTCTTGGCTCAGACTTCAATAAAGGTTTAATGAGTTCATATTATAATTGAACATTCAGTCACCTGTCACCTGTAAACTGCTTCACACGACTGGAATCAAACTGCAGGCCTTCTGTAGAGCACTGAAAATATCCAACTACAACTTTTCTGACCAACTTTGCAGGTAAAGGTGGACTATGTAACCTTTCTGGTAGGGGGGTTTCTACCTGTTTGTCTCCATGAAGATATTATGACTTTGCCTAGAATATTCCACAGTTTGGCATTAAACTTATCATTCAGTTCATTACATGCCTTGTGAAACCTGCTTTCTTTCTTGGCTTGGTATAACCTGCTTGTTGATTCCAGGGAGATAAGTTTAATGCCGCACTATGGAACAATCTAGGCAAAGCAGTAACATCTCAAACAAGAAGATTCAATCCACACATTTAAAACAACTTCAGCTGACCAAAGTGCTTCGGATAAAAGTCAACAAAAAATAAATAAACAAACAAACAGACAAACAGACAAACATGCTGATAACAAGAGGAAAAGAATAAAACCTGTATATCCTGTCTAGTGTTAAATGCCAGGTAGAAGAGGTGGGGTTTCTGGGCATTGCCACAGAAAAGGCTCTGTCACCTCTGGACGTGAGTCTTTGGGCACAGCAGCACGAGCTGGTCAGCTGACCTCTGACCTCAGGCTCTGGGTGGAGTATAGAGCTGCAGGAACTCCCTCAGATAAAGAGGACCCATGGAGAGCACACATGTAAACACATTTAAACACATTTAAACACATTTAATAACCCTGGTCCAGCCCCACATACAAAGAATTGCAATTATCCAGCTGCCACATTTCAAATACATGTATTACTTTTTCAGAATCCGCCCGTGGAAGGTGGGGCTTTACTTTAGTAAGAAGCCTCAATTGAAAGGACTTTATGACAGAGATAATGTGCTTGTCCAGTTTGAACAGAGTCTCCAATCAGCCCGAGACTCCTCACTGCAGGACGACAGTGAGAGGACAGAGGACAGAGGACAGAGGGCAGAGGACATAGGACAGAGGACACAGGACACAGGACAGAGGACAGGACAGAGGACTGAGGACAGAGGACAGAGGGCAGAGGACAGAGGACAGGACAGAGGACAGTGGACAGAGGACAGTGGACAGAGGACAGAGGACAGAGGACAGTGGACAGAGGACAGAGGACAGAGGACTGAGGATAGAGGACAGTGGACAGAGGACAGAGGACAGAGGATAGAGGACAGGACAGAGGACTGAGGACAGAGGACAGAGGGCAGAGGACAGAGGACAGAGGACAGAGGACAGGACAGAGGACAGTGGACAGAGGACAGAGGACAGAGGACAGAGGACAGAGGACAGTGGACAGAGGACAGAGGACAGAGGACAGTGGACAGAGGACAGTGGACAGAGGACAGAGGACAGAGGACAGAGGACAGAGGACTGAGGATAGAGGACAGTGGACAGAGGACAGAGGACAGAGGATAGAGGACAGGATAGAGGACTGAGGACAGAGGACAGAGGACAGAGGACAGGACAGAGGACAGAGGACAGTGGACTGAGCACAGAGGACAGAGGACAGAGGACAGTGGACAGAGGACAGAGGACAGAGGACAGAGGACTGAGGACAGAGGGCAGAGGACAGAGGACAGAGGACTGAGGACAGAGGGCAGAGGACAGAGGACAGAGGACTGAGGACAGAGGACAGAGGACTGAGGACAGAGGACAGAGGACAGAGGGCAGAGGACAGAGGACAGGACAGAGGACTGAGGACAGAGGACAGAGGACAGTGGACAGAGGACAGCAGACCGTCCAGCAGAAGTGTAAAACTAATGATCCCCTGTATCGCTTTGGTTTGTTTTCAGTCTGACTGGACAAAGTGGAATAATGTGTTTATCCTGGTAGTTTAATATCATTAGTAAAATCTCTTCTGAACACCAAAAATGATGTCTCAGTGCCTCGTAAACCTTTCACACTAAATACACCTTATACATGTCTTTACTCTCCAAGTTCTGCCAAATGTACTTAAAGTTCTGCACTGGGGCTAAACTGGTCTAAAAACACTGGCTCTGTACTAAACAGGGACTAACCCAAATGGAAACAAGAACATCATTAACATCGACAATTAAAAAGATATGCAAATCATTATTTTAAATTTTGTTTGTTGTAAAACCGCAAAACTTGGGCTTGGTAACTTAAGGGCTTGGTAGTAGAAATGGCTGCGTGGGTGAAAACTTTTAAATTGACATTTTCTAAGAACTGGTATCTAACGACAACAAGGAGCTAATTAAGATGACTCCAATTAAACTGTGCTTTTGACGTCAACAGTATCAATATAATAAAACCATTTTTCTGACCAACTTTGCAGTTAAAGGTGGACGATGTAACCTTTCTGGTAGGGGGTTTCTACTTGTTTGTCTCAATGAAGATGATATGACTTTGCCTAGAATATTCCACAGTCTGGCATTAAATTTATCTCACATTCATTCAGTTCTATACATGCCTTGTGAAACATGCTTTCTCTTGGCTTGGTATCCCCTGGTTGTTGTTTCCAGGGAGATAGATGAGTTTAATGCCGCACTATGGAAGATTACAAAGTTTTTAGTAATACCAGGAAGTTTTTACAAAGTTACAAAGTCACATTGCAAAGTTTTTAGTAATATACTCTAAGATAAGCAAATCATTATCTAAAATTGTGTTCATTGTAAAACCTCAAAACTGGATTAGTGATAGAAATGCTGCATGGGTGAGAACTTTCTCTGAGAGATAGTATGTCACGTCAACAAGGTGTTAATTAGGATGACTCCAATTAAACTGCCACACTGAAGTATCAGTATGTTCTCAAACTGCCTGATAATGACGCTCTAAAGCAGTAAAACCTGATGATTGTTTTGACCTTAAAGAAATGTAAATGAACTATGCTATAAACTTTTTTCAACTAACCTATGTCTAAACCAGTGACGTGCAGTGAGGTTCGTGGTGAGGCACTGATGTCACAATAAGATTTACAAACCTGTCAACTAGGTTGACAGGTTTGTGAACATTTTGTCGCGGGACAGTTTCTCTCCCAGTGACTTGGGGACAGAATATAAAAGAATTTCAAAATATGAAAATATGTATGAAATAGCTCTAATAGTATGAAATAAAAAGCTGGTTTTGTATTGTTTTTTTTTATCCTTATTCTCGTTATCCAGTTTTCAATGGATTGAAGTTATTACATTTCTTACCATTTTGTACCCCTCTGAGGTAGCGCGAGTCTCCTGTCGTCTGGAGCAAACCATTTAGCTCCTTTAGCGTTGATCTTCCTTTAATTATAACCTCCTACTTCGACTGAAAGTCCAGTTTAGAAAACTGCTTGAGCTTTAATATGTAATCTCCCTCCATTTAAAAAGTAGGGCCAGACAAGAAGAAAAAAGTGAACGGATTGATGAAGTTGATTTGCTAACTCTAAATTATAGCTGTCACTATTCTGAACGGCCGTGTCTCTCCACACGTCTCTTCTCTGTATTTGAATCTGTATTTGAATTTATTAATATAAATTTGCTATTTAAATATTAATAACTTTAAAATAACTTTAATGTACAAATCATTGGATAAATATAACCATTTCATTTATTTTTTCTCTGTGATGCCTGACCGCACGTCACTGGTCTAAACCAAAGGGACAAAACACGTCTAAACCAGAACTAAAGCAGTATTTTTTCAGGGAGTTAAACAGATCTTAACTAAGATGATATAAACAACTCTAAATCTGCACTAAACCAGATCTAAACTAAAAGAATATAATAACCAGGACTAGACCAGTACTGAACCAGGACTTAAACTGTTTTAAACCAAGATCTAAACTAGGACTTAACTAGAACAAGCTCTATGATTTAAAACATGTGTAAATCTGGACTAAACTAAATCAAAAGGATAAGACAGGACTAAACCAGGACTAGACCAGTACTGAACCAGGACTTAAACTGTTTTTCACTCAGGTCTAAACTTGGACTAAACTGACTAAATTAAAGATATATTTTATTGTCCTTATAGTGAAACAGGCTCATGTAGCTGGAGGATAAAAATACACAGGACTAAACCAGCCCGAATACAAAAATCTGTGGTAAATAACTATTGTCCAAAAATTAGTATGTAATTATAATTATAATTAATATGAATTATTAATAACAAATGTCAACCAGCAGGTTACTTTAACCTGTAACTACGTGAGTCATGTATGATTCCTGTCCAAATCCAGGCAGTTTTATTCTCTTTCAAAATAAATATTTTAAAATACAATCTACAAAAATTCTAATCTACAAAGGGGTGGTCCCTAAATAAGATAAATAACTACTAACGATAACTGTGTGTGTCAGGTTCTGCTGTGGTGTAGATGTCCCTTCACTCGCTGGTTTCACTGCTCACCTGTCAGACTGTCGTTTGGGCGGAGTTTGACTAAGTCTGATCTCAGACTGGTTCAACACAGTTATTAAGTGAATAGAGCACAGAGCGTCAACATGGAGGAGGAGAAGAGAGAGCTGCCCAAGTGAGTCAATACTTTAAAATCACAAATATATCACTTCTTCTAGACACAACATATAAATGTGTTGTATCTAGAATCGTGTAGTTACTTTTTTGTCAGGTGTTTATGTGTATTTTGTCACTTCTGAAATATGTATCTAGTCTACCTTCTCCGTTCATATAAAGAACAGAGACTACACTAAGTGATATTCAATGAAAAACATCAAAGTTTTTTTTTTTTTTTTTTTTTTTAAATACAGTTGTTTTATAAAAGTTTTGTTGGTAATTGTAAAGATGTATTTCTATATGTTTATTAGTTTGTCTCTATGTGAATCATTTAATTGTTTTACAGATCTGAATGGTTGTATATTTATTAGGTTCACAATTAGCTGTATCTAAGGGCCAGCTGGTTTTCCTGGGGTCCTTTAAAAAAAATACTTCACACTTTTAATTTTATAAGGACATATCTTTAAAACTGTATAAACAGTGCTTTTTGTTTATTAAAAAAACCCCAATATGAATTCACTTACGCCATTAAAACGTAAAAATCTTAAACCACCAAGACTAAGAGAAGTCCTGGTTTAGACCTGGTATAGACCAAGTTAAGTCCTGGTTTAGACCTGGTATAGACCAAGTTAAGTCTTGGTTTAGACCTGGTATAGACCAAGAGAAGTCCTGGTTTAGACCTGGCATAGACCAAGAGAAGTCCTGGTTTACTTGGTTGATTTTCTCAGTCCAGAGCACTGTTATCAAAAAAGCTCAAACTACAGTTCTGCCTAGTAACAGCCAAACTATTTCCAGATTGATTGATTGATTTTTTTCAGTCACAGTTATGTTTATTTATTTATTTATTTATTTATTTTTTAAATATGACATAATTTAGTCCCAGTGTAATCCTGATTTACTCCTGGTTTATATACATAAATATATATATTGAGCAGCAGAGACTATATTTATTTATATAAATCAGGAATAAATCAGGATTACACCAGGACTAAATTCTGCCATATTTAAATAAAAAAAATACATAACTGTGACTGAAAAAAAAATCAATCAGGAAATAGTTTGGCTGTTACTAGGCAGAACTGGACTCTGTAATTTGAGCTTTTTTCATAACAGCGCTCTGGACTGAGAAAATATGGACTGAGAAAATCTGCCAAGCAAACCAGGACTTCTCTTAGTCTATACCAGGTCTAAACCAGGACTTAACTTGGTCTATACCAGGTCTAACCAGGACTTCTCTTGGTCTATACCAGGTCTAACCAGGACTTCTCTTGGTCTATACCAGGTCTAACCAGGACTTCTCTTGGTCTATACCAGCTCTAAACCAGGACTTAACTTGGTCTATACCAGGTCTAAACCAGGACTTCTCTTGGTCTATACCAGGTCTAAACCAGGACTTAACTTGGTATATATATGTATAGCTTGAAGAATTTATTATTTTCTTTTTCAGGAGGCTATGGGACACTTTTCAGGAAATCCCCGTCATCGAAGACGAGGAGACTCCATGGAAACTCATCAAACTGGTCCGGTTCATCTCCATGTGTGTGGTGGCCCTGGTGGTGTTTGGCCTGGCTTTGTGCAGTAAGGTAAAGGCTCAGATAAAATAAACTAAAGGTGTATTCATTTTTGTGATTTGTGACAATAATCATTTTGTAATAATTATGTGTGTCAGACGTCGTTCCTTCTCTTGATCACCATGTCAAGTGAGGGCACAAAGGTGATCCCAGACGAGCAGAAGCCAGTGTCTCTGCTCTGCATCGGCTGTGCCCTCATCACCTCCAGTGTGCTCCTCTTCCTCAAGAGCATCTGGAAGGCCTGTTACAAAACCTCCAAGTTTCCTCGTGTCGCCACAGTTGCCCTGGTGAATATTTTGATTATTTACTGAATGATAGTTTCTATATAAAGCACTGTGCTACAGTGAGTGAATATTCATGCTCTATTCCAGGTGTTATTCTTTGAGCTCATGGCGTCTGCAGGAGCAGCTATCCTCACCATAGTGGCCATGCCACATTTGGACATTGTGACCAACGTGACCATCTTGAATGGAGCGGCCTTTCTGTCAGCACTGCTGCAGATGGTGGCTCAGTGCAAGGCCAAAGAGACAAACCGCTTCCTGGTGCCCTCCATCATCGGCCTCCTGCTCATCATCTTGGGCTACGCCCTCTTTGTGGCTCTGTACATCATGAAGGACCTCAATGACTTAAAGATGGCCACATGGGTGGGGTTGGCAGTGGGCGCCTCTCTGTTGGTGTCTTTTAACTGGTGGGAAAACTACTTTGGACTGATCAGTGAGCACAGCAGTTCCTTAGTTGTCAAAAGACTGCATTATGACATGAAGAGATGCCAGAACGTTCTCAACATGTTCTCCTGCCTGCTCCGAATCGCTGTGACCGCCGCAGTGGTGGGAGCCTATGTCCCTCTGTCCAAGATGGACTGGGACGTGGTCAGGTCCATCCCACCACTACAGACTCGGGTCATAGCCATCACGGTGGGGGTGCAGCTGGTCTCCTCTGCCCTGTGCCACTGGTTCTCCCTTGCGGCCTGTAAAATGCACGCCATGCGGCGCTGCTTCATCCTGCCTCTGTACCTGGCCTCTCTGGCCGTCATGGCCCTGCTGGTGATCCCTGTGATCGTCTACTATCAGGAGTACAGGCTGAGCCTGACCGGCACCAGCACCAGCACCAACTTCACTCACTACTGCAGTGTGGTGGTAGGGGCCCGAGACGGCAACCTGAGCTCCAGTGTGTTCCCTGAGCTGGTCTATGATGTCACCCACACACTCTGCTTCCTGGACATGTCCAAGATGAGTGACATCGGCATCCTCACCGGTAATAACACCTTAATGTCTTATTTTATCACTATGGTAACAGAAGACTAGATGAATGTGACTGGTTTCTCCAGCTGTGGAGTTCTATCTCTGAGCGTGTGTGCTTCTCCTCAGGCTCTGCTGTGTCGTGGTGGCTCGGCCTGGTGCTCTGTACCGTCCACCTGTGGCACCTGAGTCTGTACCGCATCCAGAGGACTCAGGACCTGTTTGTGCGGAGGATGTACGAGGGGGGGTTTATAGAGCAGTCTCTGCTGCTCAACACACGCTTTGAAATCAAGATCAGCCCCAAAATGAAACAGTGAGTACACATTCTCTCAGTATTATCAGAAATACTCAACTTCTTATGGTGCTGCTACTCACTCGGTCAATAACTATGAAGACATGAACTATAGTGACATATATACATTGCTGTACAATGATCATGTGTGGTTTATGTCACAGATTCACTCCTCTGGAACCAGTGAAGCTGTATCTGTGTGCAACGATGTGGCACGAGACCTACAGCGAGATGATGAAGATTATAATCTCACTATTTCGGTCAGTTACATTTGGAATTTCTTTGTTTTCAATAAGGCAATTTTTGTTTACTTTTTATTTCTAAACTCCTCAGACTTGACCAGTACCGTCCGAAAACAGACAAAGAAGACGTGGACTTGACTTTTGAGGCTCATGTTTATTTCGACGATGCTTTTGTGGATGTTCCTGGAAGTCAAGGTCGCCACATCAACGAATACGCAGAAGAACTGGTCAACATTCTCCGAGAAGTCTATATGTAAGAATGGTCATTTCTTTTAGTCAAATCACATCATGGTACGAGGGGACAAACAAGTGTGTATGATACTGATTTCAAATGTGGTCGATTATTACATCTTTCCAGTATTTTTTGTCATGTAAGTAGGGTAGCGTTTTTGACGTATGAAAAAGAATTTAAGTGACCGCAGTGTTTTATAATTTCAGTAATGTTATGGATTGAAGTCATGGCAGTGCAATTATCTTCACTGAAATCAATTAAGTTTTAATTGCAAAATATGTGTCATAAAAACTGCCAGTCAAAACCTTGAGCAAACCCACTTGTGCAATCATCTACAGTGGCTTTTAAACATGATTCACAAAAGATTAGCTATAACTGACCAAAAACTGAGCCAAATAAACATTAACATGATTTTTTTTTCATTATTCAATTTTAGATTGTCAGTATTTCTTAAAGGTTCACTATGTAACTTTTCTGGTGGCTGTATACCTTGCATTTATTCATTTTTTAAAGTTAAACATATAAAACTTGCATTCTTACTGCAAGTTGCTTATCTCCATGGAGATAGTTAAGTTTAATGCCATTTTGGGGATCTTTCCAGCGCAATAACATCTCCATGGAAACAGACATGGTGGCACCTTTAAATGTCATGGAATCGAGACACATGATATTCTACTATAAGAAAACAGCCAATTCATGGGTTTCAGAATGATGAAAAAAGTGGACTGTTACCATAGCAATAAAAAAAAAAAGATATCTTTTGAAAGGGGGGAAAAGTCCTCAAAATGTTACAAAAAGCTGATACCCATGAATATTTGCTGTTTAATCAACAAAAGTATAAACATTTCAGTGTTAACTTTTTTTCTTTCTCATAGTATCTTCATGAATTTGGACAAAGACATCTTCAATAAAATGCAGCAGGTCCCAGATCAGAAGGTGATCCGGACGCCGTACGGGGGGAGACTGGTGATGACAATGCCTCGTGGAAACAACATTATAGTTCATTTTAAAGACAAAAAACTCATTCGACACAAAAAGCGCTGGTCTCAGGTCAGATTCTAGTCCCTGTTTGAGTCTGTGCTCTATTTTCTACACTGTATTTGACTGGGCCGCTCTTGATTTCAGGTCATGTACATGTACTACCTCCTGGGCTGGAAACTTGCAGCCAAATATTACAGGCGGTTAATGAAAGGGGAGAATGAAGAGGAGCTGAAAAGAGAATTTGAGGTGAGGAGAGACGGATAAAAAACTCCACTATGGAACCATAATGTTTGAGGGTCGGCTGCCTGCTGATGTCTGGCTGTCTTGCAATTATGTAATTATGGGTGTTTTTATTATGCTTGGGCAGACCCTCCCTTGAAAATGTTTCATAGAGTATCTTTACATGTTCATCATTGTATAGTTTGAAAAATAAAATAATTAAACTGCAATATTATACCCATGTGCTGTGTTTGTAATCTGCAGAAAGAAAAGCGCAACACATACGTCCTGGCCTTGGATGGAGACACAGACTTCCACCCGGCTGCAGTGTTGCTCCTCGTGGATCGGCTCAAACTTTATCCAAATGTGGGAGCGGTGTGCGGCAGGATTCACCCCACCGGATCAGGTTTGTCAGGAATACTCTAATTATACCTTTATTATTTTTCATTAAATGCTCCTCTGAGTCACAACACCGAGATAAGATTTGTTGTCCTGCACATGCACTGCAGCTCTGCCACTGAGCCGCGAAACAGCACATGACCAGTCCATGTTTCAAGTGAACTACCCCCGCTAAACTTATTGATCTTTCCAAAGGTTATGCAAGACTTCAGTGGGTCTAAAGCTATAATTCACAACAATATAAAGCAATAAGATCTCCATGGAGACAAGCAGGCTGTGCACCCTCCTCCAGACATGCTACATACTGTATCTTTAAGGCTACATTACCCAGTTTTTCTTTTGTAAATGCTAGCCCCTGATCCATAGGTATAAAATATAGACACACTATTGATCCGCTTACATAGTTCTTCCTCTCTCTTGCTCAGGGCCTATGGTGTGGTATCAGAAGTTCGAGTACGGTGTAGGCCACTGGCTGCAGAAGACAGCAGAGCATGTGTTCGGGTCGGTCCTGTGCAGCCCGGGATGCTTCAGTCTCTTCAGATCTACGGCCATCATGGACGACAACGTGATGAAGAGGTACACCATCAAAGCGACGAAGGCGAGCCACCACCTGCAGTACGACCAAGGTAAAAGCATAATATTAGTATACAGAGGAATGTTAAAATTAGAAGGATGGACTTACTGTACTTGATAGCTTTAAGAGCAGTTTTATTGCAGTTTACATGCTGCCATAGATGTGTAACATTTCTGCATTTGTGCCAATACTTGAGTTCAGTTTTTTGTTGATTCCTCGGTTTTGTTTTCAAACGTTTAATTATGTGAAAGTGTAAATCTATATATATTTTTAATCTTTTTAAACGACTTTATTGTCCTATGCATTATTGATTAAATGTGGACGCTTGTGTCATTGTTTTATCTGCTCACTTCTGTCTTTCTGTCGGTAAAGGGGAGGACCGCTGGCTGTGCACTCTGATGATGAAGCAGGGCTGGAGAGTGGAGTACAACGCGGCTGCAGACGCTTACACCAACGCACCCGAGGACTTTAAGGAGTTTTATAACCAGGTGCATGTTTATGATTAAAGCAACACTGTGTAACTTTCTGAGGGTGGCATAGCACCTGCATGAGTCCATGGAAATAGAAAGTTAAAGCCATACATATAGGTTAGAATATTATAGTCAAAGGAACATTTCCATAGAAACGACCAGGAGGAGGCCGTGCTTCAGGCCAAATAACACGGTTTAGAGTTTATTTTATTGACTTAAAACGTGCACTTTAGATAACGTCTGTCTGTTTGAGAGCTGATTTATCCATCTGTTTTAGGCAAAGTGGACTTTTCAGAGCCTTAAATAACGCATTTGTCCCACAATCAGGAAACAATAAATGAAATGTGAAAATGTGAAAAAAATAAGAAGAAAAAACAAAAAAACAAAAAATGTTTTTTTATATTATATATTTAAAATGTTTTCTTCCCATTTCCAGCGCCGTCGTTGGGGCCCGTCCACATTTGTGAACAGTGTGGACCTTTTAGGAAGCGCGACGATGATGATCCGCAGGAACCATTCCATATCCAGACTCTATCTGGTGTACCAGCTGATCAGCGTGGCCACCTCCATCCTGTCGCCCTCCTCCGTCATCCTCATGATCACAGGTAGGGCGGGGCTGTAGCTTTACTTTGGGGATTTCCTTATAATCAGATGACTGACTTTTAATTGCTGGGTTTCAGTTGACATCACAACATTCTGTAGGCCAACATTATATTTATTCTCACTTGGTAAAAATACAGAATAAGTAGCCTAAGCATTAAACATGTTTTTATATATTTACTTGATTGTATGTTCTTGCAGTGGTTTTGTGTGGTTTACTTTTCGGTGTGCATGTGAAGTACAGCTGGTGCTATAGAAATAGAATTGACATTAACATAGCAAAGAATCAAATGTGCTAAAACCATCAGAATTCTCCTTATTCCTTCATTTGAAATTGCATTGTTACTTCTTTTATCTGTTTTTCATATTGTGAACCCTGTAGGCTACTAATTTCCAAACTCTAATCTTTAATTACTTACCGTGTGTTTACTGAGCTGTGAGATTTTGAATTACAATAAAACCAATCACTTTATCTCAATGAGCTCTGAAAGATCTAAAAAGTGCTAAAAAGTTTGCTATAGCTGTTTGTGTAACTCTAGAAAGAACACTGACTGAAAACACTGTATTTAAAGTTTCAAGTGTATATTTTGTTCCAGGAAGTAGTATCATTTTCTTACAAATACATTTTGAATTCTCAAAAGAGGTACTAATTAACGTACTGTTAAAATGCTATTATAATGAGCACTGTCACTGTGGGTTTTGGCTGGAATCTTTCAGTGGTGATATGACAGATTGTTATCATGCCACAGCAGTGACATCCATGGATTTCAAAACAAATGTTATTTTTAATTGTTATTTGCTATGGCAACTGTTCTCATTTGTCATAATTCTGAATCCTATTTAGTATAATTTTCATCTTACTGTAATGCAAATACTGTACTTTCAATACTTGCATTTGTCTGTTACTAGAACCTGCAAACAGTAGTGAGTGTTATTTTAGATGCAACAATGACGACCCCAGTGTTATTCTGATTTTCTCCTCAGGTAGTTTCAACTTGCTTCTGGGCATACCTCAAAATGAAGCCCTGATTTGGGCCGTTATTCCTCCGATTATATTCCTCGCTGTGAGCTACAAAGTAAAGGCGGACACACAGGTCACCATCGCTGCTGTGATGTCCTGTTTCTACGCCTTCCTCATGATGATCGTATTCATGACGATTATAGGTAAGGAACATTTATTTTACACAAATCTGGGCTGGGTTTTGGTGAAAGATGAAGATAAACTACTGTTTAATACTGATATATGATAACAATAAAAATCATTAATTGGTTTTAGGAGTAAAAAAGAATCAAGTGAAGATGGCAAAAACAATTACTGAGAAAATATGGCTCAAAGTGAAATATATTGTGTAATAAAAATATTGCATTTGTCTATGTTGATGATCATACTTCAGCACGTCCTCCATGGAGACAGATATGTTTTATGCCATACTGTAGTACTACATACATACTGTAGAGGACTATAGACAAAAAAGGCTAAATGAGAGTCAGGTTTGTGTACAGTGAGGACACACGTTTTTCCAAGTGTGATGGTGTGTATACTCTGTTGACAATAATAAAGTTGAAAGTTAGTGATAATTTTTTCTTTTTGGTATTCCAGGAAACATGGTTAAAGATCAGTCCATCATGAGTCCCAGCAGCCTCTTCATCATCTTGCTGATGAGTTTCTATGTCGTCACGGCTCTTCTCCATCCCCAGGAGATTAGCCTGATCATGCACGGCTTCCTCTACCTCCTCTGCATCCCCAGTGCATATCTGCTGCTCAGTATCTACACTCTGGTCAACATGAACAGCGTATCCTGGGGAACCCGAGAGACAGCACCTGCACCAGGAGCTGCCCAACCTGCAGCCCCCGCCACTGCTCTGAGCCGAGCGCAGAAAGGTGAGATCTGGTTCAGTCCGTCACACATTTTACACTTAAAACTCAGTTAATGGTAAGCGTTAATTAAGATTATGCAGGTCACAATATATTAGTCCACTTCAAAAAGTCAAGAGTAAATACACATACTTGAATTACAAATGTTTTATTTTAGTTTTGATTTGACAAGTTAAATTATTTACCGAACAACACATTTTGCACTCAAAGAATCTTTACAAGGTGCAGTCTGAAACAGAATCGTACTTTTAAAGCATATATCACAAATCTAATCGCAGTTGCAGTACTTTTCAGAAACTTTTCAAACACATTTTTTTCCAAAATCCTGCAACCCTACTCCTAAACCATTTCATATATACACATTCACTGAGCTGAGTATGTATTTTAATCACGACTTAACTTGACTCTATTGGTGAATTTGTTCCTGTTTGCAGCCTGGAATAGTGTTAAGGAGTTCTTCCGCAAAGGGGCCTGCTGTCGGAGGTGTAGGAGAGACAGTGCAGACGAGCCGATGGTGACAGAGGAGAACCCAGAGTCTCAGTACCAAGACCAAGAGGACCAAGAACTAGAAGACCCAGAACTGCTGCCCCGTAACACAATCGTGGACGATTTGCCCCCGAGTCAAGCCGAGCCCGACCAGTATGTGCCACTACATTAACAGATCATATATAAAGATTTGACTTTAAAGAAACTGTTATGTAAACCTAATAATTGGTTAAATGAACTTTCAGTAATCAGATTTACAGGTTTAAAAGTGCACTGTGTAACTTTTCTGGTCCTCGAACAGCTGGTCTCCATGGAGATGTTACTCCTTACAGTATAGAATTAAATCTTTACCTTTCTTGCATCAAGTTAATTATAGGCGTTTATTTTGCTTAATTAAAAATACTTTGGAAAGCATTTTTCCCATGAGCAGGGTCACTTTTTCATAAATCTAAAGTGTCACCTGCTTGTCTACAGGGAGATACATACATTTAATGTCATACTGTGGAACATTCTAGGTTTTGTAATAACATCTGTATGGAAACAAAAAAGTGGCAGAACCTCTACCAGAAATGTAACACAGTGCATTTTTAAACATGATTAACAAACACTTGTCATCTTTTTCATGAGGATTTAAACATTGCATTACAAACTGCTGATGGGTGAACGTGTTTTTCAGGTATCCACAACCTGTCCCTTTCTCCCCTATTCAGTGTAAGTCAGCACACGGATAAAACCCTGAATGAAATAATTATATGTGTTTGTATTTTTATAATCGGTCTCTTTTCCTGCAGGTTGGGTCACTCAGGTTCAGAGTGTGTCTGATGACATGCGTTTAGTAGAAGACACTCTTGATGTGGTAAGAAATGATTTCATTTGATCTGATCTTTATTAAGGACTCAAGCGCAAACACAGGAGCCATAGCCAAGATAATGCAAAGAAATATTACTGATACATTTTTAAAAAGCACAAGTCTTATTTGAATTAGTGGTGCACAATATAAGCAAGAGATGAGATTTGATAACTATATTTACTATTATGATAATGTTATTCTTCTTGGTACAATTTACAGTTACATTAAAACAACAAATGTGCAAATGCCGTCAATTTACAACTCAAACTGAAAAAAATAAAAAATGAGATAAAATCAACAACTAAAGGCTAAACCAAGACTCACTCTTGTCTAATGTAGGACTAGGGGAAGGAATAAGTAAAATCATGAATAAATTCTGCCTTTTTGTCCATTTTACTTTGCTTTTACCTATTTCCTTGCGATATTGATTATTGCGTCAGACATGTGAGTTGAAATAGGGCTTTTCTGTCTCTGAATTCTGTTTTTACTGTTGCAGGAGGAGGAGCAGTTTTTCCAAGAGTTGATCGTTCGTTATTTGGAACCAGTGCATCTTGACAAAAAACAACAACAAGAAATGGCGGACGGTCTTCGGAGTCTTAGGAATAAGGTAAACTACAAGGAATGACTCTGACCTGGATTTATTTTATTATTATTATATTATTATTATTATTATTATTATTATTATTATTATTATTATTATTATTATTATTATTATTATTATCATCATTATTATTATTATGCAGCTTTTTGACATAAAGCAGAAAAGGTTTGTGTCTTCTCTGTCAGCACCAAGTTCTTTGCTGTCACATCAAAATCTTGGTGGTGATAAATGATGAGTGTTTTGAGTTTGTGAACCCAGTCAGGAACACAGTAACACAGGATGGAGCATTTACCTGAGATCTGAAGTAGAGGGATCAGTCAGATCAGCCATTCCCAAAGTGTCTCACCCCCCTCCATCCAAGCAGGGACCACACAGGGCCCCTTAATATTTCACACCTTATGTAAAAGAATATGTAATGTTTTCTCCTTAGATTTATGCTAAAACATATAATACTGATATAAAGAAATATATTATGTAAAATTGTTTTAAAACTCCACTTTCTTTCCTTTCTTGTTTACGTTTGGACAACCACTGCAATACTTCTGCGGCCCCCCAGAGGTCTCCAGCCCCCAAGTTGGGAACCGCTGGGTTCGATGGGTTTTAGTGTATAAGCGAATGGCTCTAAATCTCTAACACTGACCACCTGACAAAAGGAGAGACCTTCAGCTTAATGTGAAGTGGGCTCTTCTCAAATGTGAATACACTGCTCTCTGAAGACCAGTGTATTCACATTGCAGCTCTGGGTTTGCAGTGAAATGTCGTGGAAAAGTTTCATGTAATTTGGGTTGACAGATCAAAATCAGCCCTATATATTGGACCAAAAATATCTGCAGAGTTTATCAACGGTCAGTTGCTTTTGTACAGAGCTAAAACACGCCCGTCTTGTTTTGATGGAGGTTTAAGTATCATATTATTTTATGTTTCCCACAAAAGGTGAATGGACTGAAAAATGAAACATATTCATGCAGAGTTATTATTTAAAAGATAGAATACCCTGTCGTTTTATATGTGCAAAAATGCTTTTTTAAACTGAAAAAAGAGCCATTGTGATTTGAGAAATTCATATGTCTGATATTGAACCTCAATCAAAATGACTTTAGGACATGTTTTAACACACTTCTGTTGGACTGACTGGGATATTCCAAAAATACATCAACATTTCATTATCTTCCACCTCTAGCTTCACACCAACAGTTCAGTACTTTCTCCCTTCTACCTTCCTGCATTTCTAAAAAACCCTTGTTTTTTCAGGGAAACTTTGTATACTTCATGATCAACGCGTTGTGGTTGGTGATGACGTTTGCGCTGCAGTACCAGAGTGAGCTCGTGGGCATCCGGATCCCAAAGGTGGACATAAACTTCCAAGAGACAGGAGAATACATGTTTATTGAGCCCGTGGGAATCATGTTTATACTGGCCTTCGCTCTGCTCGTCGTTATTCAGTTTATAGCCATGCTCTGGCACAGGTAAGCAGCACTCATGTCTTCATATATAATTCTCACTATATTGCATTTGAACACATTAACCTCAGTGGATTCAACCACTGAACAATAATGTGTCACTTTTTGTCCTATTCTGGGTCATGTCTTGTTAAGAACTACAGTAGAAAAGTTGTAGTCCACTTTTAGACCTGGTTTAGTTCTAGATTAGACCTGGACCTGGTAGTACCTGAAAAGCCAAATTTTTTTTTTTTTTTTTTTATTTCTTCTTTTTTTTTGTGTGTGTTGGGATAGAAAGTATAAGAACTGCAGCAGTAGAACATTTTTCCTACAGCATTTTACCTAATTTGTACTTTGTCATATAGACTGGGTACTTATATGCAGACCTCGTAGTCTCAGTCTATATGACAAAATACAAATGAGGCAAAACACTGTAAGTAAAGATTTTCATAACAGTTCACACACAAAAATCACATAAATCAGGACTAGGACTGGAACTTGACCAGGACTAGACCAGGACTAAACCAGATCTAGAGGAGAACCAGATCAGGTCTATATCATGAAGTGTGAGGACATCTTTGATAAATGTTCAATCACTAATATTGATAATAAGTCTTGGCTGCACTAAAACAGGAAAAAAAATCAAAATCAAAAATAAATCTGTGAAATTCAAACCAGGATCTTATCATTGACTGTATTGTAAAAATAATATTGTCAGATAATTGCAAATACATATTCCTATCTTTCAAATGAAAAATGTTGTAATATTTAACTTTCTGTTTGTTTTTGTCTCTTTTAGGTTATACACATTGATTCATTACATCTCCTTCTTGGACACAGAGACTGTGAAACTAGTGATACCCAAGACCGATCCAGATATGGAACCTTTCCAAACCTTAAAAAAGGTATTTATTTCTAAATTTTAAAAACGTTTTCTTAATTACTTTTGTTATATTTAATTACCACATATCAATATTGCACTAACAATTACCTTGACTGTATTTTGCTGATATCCAGTTTTCTTTAACCTTTATTTATCCCAAAGGAGGATTTGCGTCTGTAGCTCTGTGTTCATGTCGACAGTCACAGTCACAAAATGAGTGGTTTCTCAGTTCATTTCTAAAGAAAGTTGGATATAGCCATAATTGGGTCTGTGTAGTTTTAATAAATTATTTCAGTGATGCTAAAACCAGCTCACAGATATTGTTTTGGCAGGACGTGAGTCTCTGTAAAAGGGGCAGTGTTTATCAGACTCACACAACAATGAACGTCTGACTTATTTGGGAAAATGATGTGATTTTTCTGACAAGCCTTGCAATTGTGATTAGATTTGCAGTTTATGTTTTGATAGCAGGATTGTTATCAGTTCACATTTTAAACACGCCCAAAAGAATTGACAAAAACACTGCGAAATGAACTGACAAAGTAATACAAGAGTTAGATTTCAGAACGTGTTTGTACAGATCTACACTACAGGGTTCTTTCTCATGTAGAACAAGACAGGATGTGTGTGGAGGAAATTGTGGCTGATTTGATGATGTTTAATCTTGCCTCTGGTCTGGTCGATCAGGCACAAATAGACCTGATGAGCGCAGAATGATCCAAATCTCTGTGTACAGTATAGAATTAGGATCCACTGACATATTGCTTTTCCTGGAGACAATATATTTATTTATTCAGCGTTTTGTGATTCACTGTGGTTTATGGGGAAACTGTTCTTTTGTGACCTTTTCATGTCCTGGGTGATCTGAGTTCAGTGAAAGACAAACATATTTGCATGGTGTACAATGAATATGCCTGTAATTACAGACATTTGTGTTATGTCCTGAAGTTTGGGTGGTGTCTCCTTTGTTAACACCGTATAGTCTATTTAAAGAGCTAATTTGTTTTGTTATTTTTAGAGGTGACAAGACACAAAGACAGCAGTTAAGGTTTAGTGTTATAGTAGTAGTAGAAATTAATTGCTACATTATTGATTAAACATTGGCCATATAATGTTTCTGTTCAAACGAAACCCAAATGATAGTTTTACCCCTTTTCCTCCTTTTGTTCTTTTGTTTTCATGGGAGGAGCAGTTAAAAAGGATATAGCTTTTATTCCAGGTAATACTTTATTTGTATTTGTGAGTTGATAGACAAATTATAGGTCTAAACCAGAACTAAATCCGGTCTAAGTCAGCTGTCATGCAAGAGCAAACCAGGTAGGAGTATGGCAAAAGCATGGGGCCAAAAGGGTCTGAACTAGAAGAGCAAACAAGGTTAAAAACTCAGAATTTTACACAAGCTGTAGACTTGGTTTGGTCCTGTTCAAGTCTTGGTTTTGTCTTGATCTAATTGGTTTAGTTTTGGGTTCAGTTTTGGCTTTATACGTGTAAAAATATTTCCCTAATCAAACATTGATCCAAGGTTTGCGAAGCCCTGATCTACACTCAAGGATGCACTGAAACTTCCACATTTCACTTCTAAACTGGGAGCAGCCAGAACTAAACCAGAACCAGAACAGGTCTAAACCAAGTCTACAACAGGCTCAAACCAGGACAAGTGAACGCACTCTCACTTAGTTCTGTCTCAGTGGCCTCTGGAGAACTTGACATTTCATAAAACCGTATCTGTGTTGCATAACCCAACTCATACGCACTAAAGCAGAAGTCTGGTTTTCCAACTCTCTTCATTCAAATAGCACCTATAATTGTTCTTTTAAGCCTTTTGATATGATCTTCGACTCACTTCCAAGTCACTGTGGATATGTCACTCAAAAATAAACAGGTAGTAATCCACTTCAAATGAACACAGTGACAATTATGACCTATTATAAGGCACCACTCCCTCGACACGGGATGATGCTTTGCCTGGAAAGCATTTTAATTTGACATTGTTAGCGTAATTATCACGTAATGTAGGTGTGTTAAAATATGTTTCAGTGTGTAATCATCCGCATTCCTCACAGGTTGACGATGAGGAAAGTGATGACGAAGACGAGCTGTTCAACTCAAGTCTACGCCACAGTGTGCACGACACAGGGACAATGGTCTGAGCAACGCAAATGTAAATGACCGAAAATTACGCCGCACTTTAAATGCACCACCAGACAAAGCACTGAAGATGATGAAGGATTATATCATGTGCGTTTTGGAAATAAAAAAAACGCCTCAGTAACTTTTCTACCTGAAATATTCAGTTTTGGACCAGATGTGCAGTACAACAGTCTGGTACAAACCACCTTGGTGACCCCAACCAAGGTGGTTTGTACCAGACTGTTGTTCCTTTTACTTTATTTAAATGTCTTTTTTAGCTAAAAGTTACATAGTAGAGCTTTACATTAGATCATGTTACAGTGACAGGAGGAAGGGGCCAATAGAAATATCTAAACAGAAAACCCACAAAGGACATTCAGTCACATATTCATACAGCAGTGTATACAGAAACGGAGGTTATGTGGGTTAGGTGTCTTGCCCAACGACACAATGACGGCTTCAGTTCATCTGAGGGAGCTGGGATCAAACTGACAACTTGTGGGTGAGAAGATAAAAATTAAACACACAAAATTTAAATTATGCTGCTCAATTAACTGTCTTAACGATCGTAATAAAACCTTTTGATTGAGTAGCACCCACACCTTCTTTAATTTATGTGGCAGAGACGAGGCTGAACAACTTTCAACTGGATCTATGTCAGTGTAAGAGACACATGCCACTGTACTGTTCAGTGCAACATGTTAAGAACAGAAAAGAGATGAGGAAAGTTACAGTCACTTGGGTTTGACAACATATTTTAAGTTACCAGGATATTCAGTGAGTTTAAAAAAACACAACTTTCTTTAGTTTAAAACTGTGTCAGGTCTGAATTCTCAGGTGGAATTTGCTGTTTAACTGTCAGATTGTAAAAGCCACATGAACAAAGTGATGGTTGTCAGAATGTGAAGATAATCTAACAAATACGTCGGCCTCTCTTCTCTTGAACTGTGACATTATCAAACAGTGGAAGGTGAATGTGACCTCATGTCAGGTGCACTCGAAATGTGAACAAAGCTCTATGAAGGTCAAATGAAATATGGTTATTTTTGTGTTTATCAGAACATGCATTTTGTTTTTGTTTATCCTATTTATTATTACTAATCGATCTTGTATTAAGTATTTTATTGATACTATGAATAAATATATATTCCTATTGTGAAGATTGATCTTATTCACCTTATTCTGGAAGTTGCTTTGGGCACCGGCGTCGTCATTCGGGTTGTATTATTTTGCATGGGGGCTGCCCATCTTGACAGCAAATACGTTCCATACGGACTATACAGTGTTTTAAAGCCTCACAGAGAATCAATGAGGAACTCTGCTTACCACACTCCCACCGTGAAAACATCTCTCCTGTTCTCAGAGATCCTCAGTGGCTCCCCATCCCCCAGCACATCCAGTTCAAGCTGCTCATCATTTTGTACAAGTCCATCCATAAACTGGTGCCCGTATGCTGCTCTGAGCACTTCCACCACCGCACACCCACCCACCCATGCTCTCTGATCCGCTGATGCCAACCTCCTGTCTCCTGTCTTATATCAGAGAAACACACACACTCATCACCTCAAGACTGTGTCTGCTGTCCCAGTCTAAACAAAAAGAGTTTGTATCAGCTAAAACAGTAAAAAGTCTGGTAAAGATATATGGTGGAATATATAGAGACTAATGGAGCCTTGTGGAGAATGACTCGCAGGCTTCGTATCCATGAGGTTCAGAATGATGAAAAATTAGGACAGTTGCCTTAGTGATTAGCAATTTAAAACAAAATATCATCTCTTTTGAATGGGAAAAGTTCTCAAAATGACAGATAATATAAGAAATTACTTGCAGAGTTGATGTAATGTGCTGGAAACAAATCTGGTGCTTTTTGTTTTGTACCATAATGAAGGATGTAAACATTATTGCTCATAATAGCAGAGATTAGATCAAAGGAGGTTAGGAGGCACGCAACACTGCACAAACACACTCCATTCTTGCCCTACCGTACTATGAAAGTAGATTGTGTAGCATGTTCTCTCAGATTAAGCTGTCACAGATAAACACTGAGGTGAATCAACAGGATGAGTGATGAGCAACAACTCCAAATTTGGTCACACCAGTGAGGCACCTGGAGGGTGGAGGAGTGCCAGAAGGAAGAAGAAGATGTCCACGCCCAGCTACTGAATATTCATGATTTATGTTTTAAATGTGGCGCGCAGGGTGAGGCACTCAGATCAACACGGGAGCGCCCCTGAGATCTCCGTGCACGTACTCGGGACAGCACCGCGCCTGGCCTGTATTAGATTGGATGTATAGAGAATAAACCTCGTGTGATTCTACTCTCTGGTCTCCAGTGATTCTTCTGATCAGATTAAACTAACACGTTTACAATATCAATATTGTGTTATATTTGTATAATATAGGCTCAGACACAAATTTCTTTTTATCTTTTTTTGCTAAAACTAACATTATATTATTACTATTCTCAGTCTAAACCATAGACTGTATATATCAATGGACACTGCTAACGTGCTAGCCGCTACGTGCCAATTAAAAAAAAGGAAGTGAGCACGGAAATGCTTCCGGCTCTGTCGACTCTGGCTCCTATTCACTTTCTATTCTTCTTTCTTTATTTATCGTTATTTGTACAGGGGAACTCAATGAGAGCACTTAGGCTCTCTTTTTCATGCCCTGTTTAAAATACAAACACACAAACAAACAAAAACAAATGATCATATAAGTCCATTAAAAACCTTTAAACACAGGAGCAGGGGTGTGTATAAAAGTTCATTAACAAATTATTAAATAGTGATTGTGGCACAACGTTTCCAGTTTTGCTTGATCTTGAAAAATATTTTTATTTTTATGAGGCAGAACAGCCAAAAGTCCTTTTTCCTGCCTCATGCAGCCATGTGATGATTTTGACTTTAAACTGTTACATAATTCCGAGATAAGTGGTGATGACTCTTTCAATCGATGATTTAGTATATAAAGATTTGTAGCTTGCATATCACTTACATGTTTTTAGAAAGAAAAAAACCCAAAACAAGATAAACAAACAAACAAAAAAGATTCACTTGCAGTACGTCTGTTATTACATGCAAATATGCCAGATTAGATCATTTCTGTCGTTTTCCATATGACACAGGCTGGACCTTGGCTGGTGGCACATCTGGGTGACTTTAAGTCATTCTACACCACACTATTCTAAGTTTTCCACTGAGAAATATAATGTTTTTGCTCTAGTCCAGTTGTTGGAGGAAAAGGATGTTTATATATTCAGTCAAACAACGCCGTCATGAAAATACATGTAAACTGTTTAGGGTAATCTGAAAAGTCCCTATGGCCCAGTAAACATATTAATGGTCCCCTAAGTAACGCTACAGTGGAGGGGGCTCACGTACTTGTCCCCATGTATACGCTATTGGTTATATTCCACGGTAAGGCATTTATCTATCTTCATGTAGACACCACAAGATCAAGTTACAGGTCAGATCTGTGGAGAGGAGAGCCACTAACTGTAAGAATTCTGTTTTTTTCAATGCCTTTTAAACAATAAATCACATATAACATATTAACTGCAAGATAGATACATTTGATGCTATTCTGTGGAACATTACAGGCAAATACATCTCTCTGGAGACAAACAGGAAGACCATAAAAGTTACACAGTACAGCTTTAAGTGATGAGGCATGCTTCATACCATATATAAACAGTAATTCTGCTCTCATGGAGAAAGTGTCTGAAAACCACAATAGACTGAAGAACCGACACAGTTTCAGCACGTGTAACCTGCAGTGTGACCCTTAAATATAGAGATATTAATAAACTTACATCGAAAGAGTCTCACTTCCCCTTTGCTGTTTTCCTTTATGTGTTACTATGGCATTCATCATCACAAGGCATTGTAACAACCCACACCAAACCACAGACTTTCCATTGAACTAGTTTGGCTAATTTAGCAGCTGGAGCAGAGACTGGGGACATGTGTCTGCTTTATTTGGTTGTTAAATATATGAAAACATTAAATGCTTCCTCATGCAAACCTCAGTAGATACTTCTCACACTGCATGTATTTGACCTCAGTAGGTACTTCTCTCACTGCATGTATTTGACCTCAGTAGGTACTTCTCTCACTGCATGTATTTGACCTCAGTAGGTACTTCTCTCACTGCATGTATTTGACCTCAGCAGGTACTTCTGTCACTGCATGTATTTGACCTCAGTAGATACTTCTCACGCTGCATGTATTTGACCTCAGTAGATACTTGTCTCACTGGATGTATTTGACCTCAGTAGATACTTGTCTCACTGGATGTATTTGACCTCAGTAGATACTTCTCACGCTGCATGTATTTGACCCCAGTAGGTACTTGTCTCACTGCATGTATTTGACCTCAGTAGATACTTGTCTCACTGGATGTATTTGACCTCAGTAGGTACTTCTCTCACTGCATGTATTTGACCCCAGCATGTATTTGACCTTAGGTACTTCTGTCACTGCATGTATTTGACCTCAGTAGGTACTTCTCTCACTGCATGTATTTGACCTCAGTAAGTACTTGTCTCACTGCATGTATTTGACCTCAGTAGATACTTCTCTCACTGCATGTATTTGCTCATTTTGGAGCAGTGTCCCAGTTGTCCTTCTGTCATAATTTTTTCATGATTTGATCAAATATGTTTTGAATCATTAAGAGAGACTTATGCATAGTCAACAAGCGTTTAACCATGTTTGAATGGGTTTCCCTCTTAATGTTGTACTCAGAGGTGTATTTTTTGATTCACACATGCTTAAATATTCTCGCAGTGTCCTGCCTTCTCGTTTTCCCCTGTCTCTGCACACATCTTCCTCCTTAGTTGTAATTGTTTAAAAAAGCTTGTCCTACTCCATGTACAAATGTCTCCGCAGCTCTTGAGGTCAAACATGTCTGGTGATTGCTGTGAGCATCTAATTAGGAAGCTTTTTATTGTCTGATAGTCAAGAAGTGTGCATTAGCATGCTACTTGTTGTTAGTTTTATCATCATGGCAAAACATTGCTCTAGTCTCTGAGAGATGTGAAAAGTGCTTATAAACTCATCATGGAGAATAATTAGGATGTGCTGAATGCATAAAGTAAATGAGGAATAACATTTGTCCACTGCAAACTGTTTAAAATGAATGGTCCTGTTCATTCTCACAAGTCCCATAATCACTGTTACAGTTTTGGTTTTGGTGAGTCGTCTGAATCAAGCGTGAGACATTTTAGCCAGTCTATGTTCTTATAGTTTTTTCACTTTCTATTTAAAGAACAGATACACTCTTAGCTGCATTTAATCAACCAAACTGTCCAAAGCAGTTTATTTAGAGTCAGAAAATATTATCTTCAGCCATTTTATTAAACAACAATTATGTTACTGCTCAATACATTATGTTGATAAAGTTAATTATCACACATTAAACTGATTCGATCAGTTTGATTTGTTTTGTGCAACTTGGCCTGGTCGTCACTTACTTTTGTCCTTGAAAATAAGTAACTTTATTGCTGTACTGTAACATTCACTGCAAAGCAACAATTCTCCATGAGGACAATGATGTACCCCAAGAAAAGTTACATAGTGCACATTTAAATTTTATAATGCATTCACTATGAGCCATATGTTTGCCTGGTAAATTCTGGTGCTTTTATACAGATCAATATCAGTCTGGTCCCAGCGCCCAGTGCTTTTGTTCAGTGAAGCATGTGAAAGGAGCTCACTGGTCACCCATCATTTACAAACAAAATCACTTTTGTCTCACCTCAGATGAACAATTTAGTGCTTCACTTATTGATTCTACAGAAATCTGCAATGTTCCTGAGTCCCCAGTATTTTCTTCCTTTACTTTTTCAACACAGATGAACCATCCCTGTCCCTGGTTGGCTAATCCACCTGTCAATCACGTCCATCTGAAAATGGGGAGACTGAGTGGTGACCAGACTCACATCTTCGTAAAGTGTTGAAGAAGTGTGTGTTCTGGATCCCAGGCAACCCATATGCTCTAACCACTCAGCCACAGTGTTGTATAAATAAACCTTAAAACTCTTAACTTTGAATATTGTTGTAAAAGTAAAAAGTAAAGTAAAATCATACAACACAAAAATACCTGAATACATTTTATACACATTAACCACTCAATCCATGTATCATCTTTAATTCATAGTTTAAGCACCTCCTCTGTGGACTGCTCTGTAATGTCTCCACTGGTTTGGTATCTTGTGTTTACGTCCACTGTCCCCTCCACAGTCTCAGAGGTGGGCCCATTCGCAACCTCTCCCAATGCCTTTTTGTACGCCTCCGCCAAACTCCGCCCCTGCCTGCCCCCGGCACTCACTCCCATGCAATAGTACAGTATCGGGTTCACACAACTGTTAAAATATGCTACTCCGCTCGCTACGGGATGCCAGATCTTCACCACTATGTTCTTGCTGTTCACCATTTTCCCCAGTAGGAGGCAGTGGTATGGAGCCCAGCACAGAAAGAAGGCGACGACAAGCGTGACGAGTATCCTGAGTGGGCGGGATTTCTGTGACAGGAGGGTGCGTTTGATTCCTACACCAGCCATGATGTAACAAATAAGAATAACCAAAAATGGCAACAGGAAGCCACAAAGAAAACGAACTGTGTACAGAGCAATTTTGGTGCTGTTGTCACCGTCTTTAGACTCTTTCACGTCCAAGGAGCACTTACTTAGGTTTCTTTTGTCCAAGTAAACTTGGCGATACCTGAAATAAGGTGTGCTGAAAATAAAAGCGAATGCCCACACACACACAGCGACGACACGAGCCGCACAAAGAGTGCGTTTAGTTTTGGTGAAAATCGGTCTCCAAATACAGAGAGCTCGGTCCAGACTGATCACAGCCAGGAGGAACACAGAGCAGAACATGTTAGTGTATTTGAAAAAGCCGTTGAATTTGCAGACGAAGACTCCAAAAGGCCAGTGGTCGAAGAAGAGTTTTTTGACGAGAGAGGAGATCCGAGAGAAGCAGAAGATTAGGTCTGCTATGGCCAGGTTCACCAGCCACACGTTTGTGACTTTAGGCTGAGAAAACAGACAAAAACATGGTGGAAATGGTCAAAATAAGTTGTCTGTCTTGAGCATATATAACTTTAAAGAGATTTTTAGTAATATTGCACACTATGGTTCTCAGAAATCCCTCAGGAAATAAACCAGAAGTCTCCAGCACTGTTTTTAAGTCCAACTTCACCAAACTTGTATTTCTGTGGTCAAACTGGTAAATTGTATTTCTCTGGGTAATTTTCAGACACTGTATATTTACAGTGTAACAGTACTCTTAAAATACAACATGACGGTACATTGCCTTGTTTTCTACCTTAAGTTTGAATCCTGCCACCCAAATGACCATGGCGTTTCCAGGAATGCCCAGGACAATGGTGAGAGTGTACAGGACGATACTGATGTTGTTCATAATGGCATCTATGTCCACTTCCTGCTCCACTTTGATGGATTTCAGACTCAGCTGTGAGGCGTTCAAAGACATTGTGAATCTGTGGAAAAAATCTACAGTTATATTTTGTAACTTTTCGAGAGGTGGGTGTGTCACCAGCTTGACCATGTTGCTTTACCTTGAAAACATGTAAGATATATGTTAAATATGATACATTAGAACTGGGGACCCTCCCTCAGAACTGCACCTGTACATCACATTCAGTCACACACATGGGATTTTTGACTTCTGACAAACATTTTGTGGTTTGGTCTAACACTCCTCTTTGGGTTTGAAGCAACGGGGAGAAACACCAAACATGGCTGGAGTTTGTGATTTTAAAATAGCTGCAGTGTTATATTCACACAAACCAGGATTCTGCTCTTGTTCTGTTCAGCTGCACAGTCGTTTATACCTTTGCTGCATCCTCCTGCTTGTCTCCATGTTGTTAAATAAATCAAACTCATCAATCCCCATGGAGAATGTTCCAAAGTTTGGTTTCTATTTCCATGGAATTCTGCAGTGACCTGCCACCTTTAGAAAGTTACACAGTATTGCTTTAAGAATAAAAAGATATAAAAAGCGACTACCCGCTGTGAAACTTTGACTGAGCTTCACATTTCCACAGGAGAAGCTCTAATTTTAACTGTGTTTATCAGAGTCAGGTGCTTTGAGTCAGAGTCTGCTTCTAAATATCTGGGAGTGAAGAAGAGTTAAGATAAAGACACTTTTCATTATTTGGGCTGCTATTGGCCATTTTTGAACTAGAAGTCTATCTTGAACATATATTTTATATACACATACATATGTGTGTGTGTGTGTGTGTATATATATATATATATATATATATATATATATATATATATATATATATATATATATATATATATATATATATATATATATATATATATATATATATATATATATATATACACACACACACACACACACACACACGCACATATTAGCAGTTAATGAAGAAGAGGACAAAAAGCTGCACTTTAGGCCTGGTTATGACTGAGAGATCCAAAACACATTTATTGCTGCGTATTGACCACAGATACTTAGCTGTATTTAGTCAAAAAGCTTTTTCTTTAAATATATTTATGATACCAAAAATGCAAATCAAAACCAGCAGGCAGCCAGCTGTCCCTCCCTTGTTTAAATAAATTAAAAAAAAACTTACCAGTGTGAATAGTGCAGTTTGAGATGAAGAGCACTGAATAGACACAATGCAGCTCAAAAAGGAAATGGATACACGTTGCTTCAGAGTCTGTGGTCAGTTAATATGACACGCCCCCAAAAACAAAACAGCTGATCAGTGGTGCTCTCACAGTTTAACTCAGTATCACACAGATCTGGCTCATTTCGAGATAATGATGTTGATTCTTATTGAAAAGTCATTTGTAAAACCCTGTTAGAGGCAGGGGATTATGTTACTGCACAGACTTGTCATTTTGTGTTTGCATATCATGCCTGGGCTCTGCTGAAAATACATGGAAGCTTTGACAATAATCACACTGCTACATTAGGGAGTGCTAAGATTTTAAAGATGCACTATGTAACTTTTCTGATGTGGGATCCGCCACCTGCTTGTCTTCATGGAGATGTTATTGCTTTGTTTGGAATGTAAAGAAGATATAATGACGCTCATCGAGGCATCGGGACCACGAGTATCATAGCAACCAAAGAGCCAATCCAGAGTGAGACTGTTGAAGGTAACGCCCCTTCTTGTCCACACTGCTGGTTTAGCAGGGAATGGGCACTTAATCAATCAAACCTGTTGCTAACACTAGTGGGAGCGACCTCAGGGAAAGGATTTAATTTGTGTGTTATTAATGTTCATATCTTGAGTTACAATAGTGAAATAAAAACACCAGGATCATGTCGTGCAGGTTAATACAAACATTTTAAGACCAAAACGATGATGCTGACAGCAGCAGTTACAGAGAGAGGGGCCTCAGTTTTCCAGTGTAAAGTGAATTAGGCCTCTTCACAGATCTGACCTGTAACTTGGCTTGATAGCACCACCTGCTTGTTGTCTTCATATAGACAGATAAGTTTAATGCTGTACTGTGGGACTTTACCAGACACTCCACCAGCAAAGTTCATCTCAGACCAGTCCGTCTTCAGCACAGGCTCTTCAGGGTTGGTGATGGTGGTTTAAAGGTTGGGTTCCCAGCTCAGGTTCATACTGCTGTGTCCATGAGCAACACACTTTGACCTCTCCAGTCCAGTGTCCAAAGTGCTGCACAAATACACAGCACCAACAACAATAATAATATAATGTAATGATCTGATATTTTGTGTTTATTTCAGAATTGACACATTGAATGAATGAATATTGTTTATTTGAGCAGGCATATAACAACAACAACAACAACAACAACAACAACAACAACAACAACAACAACAACAACAAAAATGCCAGTTCAGACAAAAACAGTGTACATCCAAATTGTGCACAATGCTCAAAAGGAGTAAGCAGAAGTATAATACTTGTGAGAGCTTACCCCACATATTTAACTAAATCACACAATTCAGCTGTTGATCACAGAAGTAAGATTGTACAGAAAAGTTAGGTCACAATTCATCATATACCCACATTTGTAGATTTATCTATAATATTCCTACAGATTTCCATCCATACACATACACATACACACCATGTGTGTGTGTGCATGTGTATGCATGTAAGGTGTGTGTGTATCATCCATACACATACACATGCACACCATGTGTGTGTGTGTGTGTGTGTGTGTGTGTGTGCATGTGTATGCATGTAAGGTGTGTGTGTGTATCATCCATACACATGCACATACACACCATGTGTGCGTGTGCATGTGTATGCATGTAAGGGTGTGTGTGTGTGTGTGTGTGTATGCATGTAAGGTGTGTGTGTGTGTGTGTGTCATCCATACACATACACATACACACTATGTGTGCGTGTGCATGTGTATGCATGTGTGTGTGAATCATCCATACACATGCCACAATTAAACAACATTAAACAATTAAAAAAAAAACCAAAAAAAAAATTGGTAGATGGTAAATAAGGCATCTTCACCAGAACGCTACAACAATACATAATTATTAATTAAACACTTATTAATTTTAGTCATACTGATCTTAAAACAAAAAAAAACAGTAAAATTAAATATTAAAAAAAAAAACAAAAAAAAAAACAATTAATGTACATGTAAAGTAAAACAAAACAAAACTAATGCCACCAGCTCAGTGTGGCCTGAATCAATACTGCAGTAATCTAAAACATCACTGATTACTTTTGGACTGTTCCAGTTCTTTATTGGATATGTGTGGGAGGGAGAATCCAGCTACTGCATTTCATGAGGTTGTTGTTTTGAACTCAGTATAAAACCTTGAGGATCCTGCTATGAAACCACAAACTCATACTTGCCAAAGAATCAGTGACTTAAGTGTGAACTGTAGAGAGCTGTGAGTTTTAAAGTACAAGTTCAAAACACCACCATGTGTTTGACCTCCCAACACCTGCATTTTAAAGCCTCAGACCACTTCTATTGTCTCACTGAAACTGAAACGACCTCTAAATGAGAATCAAAATGTCTCCATTTCAAGAAAAGATGGCAACCTCTGAAACTACCTCAAACCACAGATAAAAAGGGGAAGTTTGGATGAGGAAGGACACACACACACACACACACACACACACACACACACACACACACACACACACACACACACACACACACACACACACACACACACACACACACACACACACACACACACACATACACACACACACACACACACCCACACACACACACACACACACACACACACACACACACACACACACACAGTACACATACACACACACACACACACACACACACACACACACACACACACACACACACACACACACACACACACACACACACACACACACACACACACACACACACACACACACACACACACACACACAACACACACACACACACACGCAGTACACATACACACACACACACACACACAGTACACTACACACACACACACACACACACACACACAGTACACACACACACACACACACACACACACACACACACACACACACACACACACACACACACACACACACACACACACACACACACACACACACACACACACACACACACACACACACAGTACACACACACACACACACACACACACACACACACACACACACACACACACACACACACACACATACACATACACACACACACACACACACACACACACACACACACACACACACACACACACACACACACACACACACACACACACACACACACACACACACACACACACACACACACACACACACACACACACAGTACACACACACACACACACACACACACACACAGTACACATACACACACACACACACACACACACACACACACAGTACACATACACACACACACACACACAGTACACATACACACACAGTACACACACACACACACACACAGTACACCTATACAAGTGTGGGTTAGTAAAACACAACTGTTTTTGATTATTAGTAGTTCAAATAAAAGCCAAATATGCAAATGTATCGATCATTTTCAACTAAATCAGATGACTCACATCGCTCTGTGGCACGAGGAATTTTTTATAATTATTGTGTCGCTAATCATGATTCATTCATGACTACATCATGACTTCAACCATTAACCTTTCAGTGAAGCAATAATTCACTTTTGGATCCTTTATTATTTAAGGGTGGGACAAGGCGTGACACGAGGTCCACGACAAAGACACAGAACCAGATTTCACATCATTTAGAACAGATAAAATGAACAATCCAGTTCACACGTGTGGGTTCAGCATTTTAGATTTCATATTTTTATTGTCATTGTTTTTAGAGCTACAGCTGCTCATGAGGCGTAACTAACAACTCTGCTCTTAACCAGAGGAGGAAAGAGCAGCCGAAGAGTTTACTCACGTGGAGACAGTTGTTAGAGTGTTTCTCCACTCATCCGAAGGTTCAAACCCCACTCTCGACATTAACATCATTGACAGAACGTTCAGATCCACTGAGCCACAGGTTGGCGCTGCGATTCCAGCTCATACAGATGAATGCTGTTGCTGTGTCCTTGGGCAAGACACTTAACCCACCTCACCCCCAGTGTCTGTTACACTGGTGTGTGAATGTGTGTGTGAATGTGTGTGTGAATGTGTGTGTGAATGTGTGTGTGAATGTGTGTGTGAATGTGTGTGTGGTTCCTTGATGGAAAGTGTTTTGAGTGCTGTGAAATTGAGCATTTACCATTGTACCAAGTAAGAGTAATGTTACTTCAAAATAATATTACTCAAGTAGAAGTAAAAGTAGTGGTCCAAGAAATTACTCAAGAAAGAGTAAAAAGTATTTGGAAAAAGCGATACTCAAGTTGCTTATTAAAGAGTAACTGTCAGGACGTGACATCTGATTTATAATTTGAAGTTAATGTAATTTGAAGGAAAAACATGAAATAATGCACAAAATCTGGTGTTTTCAGAGGATAGACACAAAATGAGCCAAACTAAATCACGTCTGAAGGAGCTGCAAGAAACACACGTCCAAATCATTTCATGTTGTCGACATAAAGCTCAAGTCACTTTAGACTCACTCACAGAGGGAAGAGGAACCACAACTTTTAGAGTAAGAGTAAGGGTACTGTTACTTCAAAAAAAAAAAAAAAAAAAAAAAAAAAAAGACTTAAGTAGGAGTAAAAGTATGCTGGTAGAAAAGTACACCTGCAGGGAACTTGTGGCACGAGATTTTGTCACATTCTCATTATTAATATTCATAAACACACCAGCTGCTTTTCTCCATGGAGATGTTATTGCTTTGCCTGGAATGTTCCACGATATGGCATTAAACCTGATATATCTCCATGGAGACAGGCAGACCTGGCTTGTAAATTCCAGATTAGGAAACCCCACAACAGTGAGTTTTTCAGTGAGTATTTTTGAGCAATACAATTTGGACACATGGAAGACAGACATTTAATGCCATACTGTGGAACATTTCAAGTGAGGCAGAGACAAGCTGATGGCGTAACCCTTCAGTAGATAAGTTTAAATCATTACTATCTGAGGTTACATTAGTTTGTTTTTTATATAAATGTACATCTCACTAAGGAGAAATAGGTCAAAAACACAGAGTGAGACTTCCTCTTTTCCTCTCCTCCGCGCTGTCTGCTCAAACACGTCTCTGTCTCTGTTTCCAAGGCGCGTTCACACTTGCCATTATTTGGTCCTAAACTGAATATATTTTAGACATGATGTGTGGGCCTGGTTTGAATTTTCTCTAGTCCTTCTTTAGTGTTTGTCTGGTCCAGGTTTAGTTTTGGGTTTAGTCCAGTTTGAGTCAGTTTTAATGTGGTGATGTGCAAGTGAACGCAGACTTAATGTGGTTAATTCAAGCTGCATGAATAAGAAATACTTGGTAGCAAATAGAAATATATACAGAAAAAAAGAGACGCACACAAATACTTCATAAATGGGTCAAAGTGGAGCGCAGATGCCATTAGATCTCATAGAAAAATACACTTGAGAATGATTGTGCATCCAGTTGAAAAGGAAAACATTAAATACAATAAAACTCACAGGTGGAGGAGGTCAACTTGAAGAAGACACTACTGCCCTCTGGTGGACAAATGCAAGCGCTACATCAGGTCTTTTCCCTGTTAAATGTCAATAGCAGAAGTGGTTGTGTTAAGTAACTGGTAGATTAATCTTATGCAGTCAAGGGTAGAAAAAACAGAGTTGCTTAATCTAAATCTTATTCTTTTCTATTGTTAAGGTCTTGAACTTGTTTTATTACAAATCTCCAGCGTAAAAAGTGATTTGGCAATGAAAATCTTCCTTAAAGTTACAGTAATGCTCTGAAGTTGGCTAAACCTGTATGAATCCATGGAAATAGAAAATTTAAAACATACTCTGGGACATTCTCCATGGAGATAGATACGTTGAGATTGCATTACTGAGATTACAGCCGAACAAACAACATTTCTAAGGAAACAAGCGGCAGAAGACCCTCCTCCGGGCCAAATAAGAGTCAGGTGTGTGGAGATGCAAGCTCTCTCACAGTGAGGATGCATGTTTTTCAGTCCAATAACACAACACAACTGAGAAAAAGACAAAAAAACAAAAAGACCTCTTAACTCTCAGGCTAAATAGTTACATATAATGGCTTTAAATATCGGCCTATACACTGCAGTGGCCTTTTCAAACAATAAGACAGCTCCAGATAGGCATAACTCTCATATGTCCTTCCTTTATTCATATACAGTAGTTGTAAAAATGCTGGGCCTGGTGGACATGAACATACTGGCTTTGGGCTTGTTTTAGACCTAGTATAATTTTATTTTATATCACCCTCAGTTTACAGGCTCCTTCTTTCTCACATTCCGCTCTTTTGAAATCTGATTTTCTCCATCCTTTGACAATTTCCTTCACTTCCTTCACGTAGGTAGGTCCTCTTTTTCTTCAGTGTTCACGTCCACAGCAGCGAGGTCAGTTCTTCAGTTCTTCACGTCCACAGCAGCGAGGTCAGTTCTTCAGTTCTTCACGTCCACAGCAGCGAGGTCAGTTCTTCAGTTCTTCACGTCCACAGCAGTGAGGTCAGTTCTTCAGTTCTCATTGTTTGTGGAGTTGCTGGAACCCTGTTGTGTAACATTATAACGGTTCTTGTTCAGATTTCCTTCAACATGGCTGCTGTCCTGATGCTGTTTTTTCTCTGGGCTTTGATCCAAGGTATGACATTAGTTTTTGCTGTTTGATATTTGTCTTTAACTAAAGTAAATATAGGTCCAAATATGTGAGAATAAAAACAAAAGGAAGACACAAGAATACACACAAGAAGATATTTATTTAATACAAGTGAGTACGTGTACAGTGCAGTCAAAAGGAGTAGTACTGTGCTGTGAGGGGGAATGGGAAGTTGCTTAAGTTTACTCAGAGTATTTGTTTAAACCTGAGGCTGTTCATCATGTACAAGTACATTTACAGGTGTGTACAGCCCTTGTACTGTACACACACGACCAGTCAAACGTTTGGACACACTTTTTCATATATATTTTGTGTCTGTATTTCCATGATTATTTTTCTAACTGAAGGTAACTACGAACGACACATATGGACTATAGTAAACAAAAGATAAACTCAAAATAACTCATGTTTTCTGGTCAACTTCTGTGTCCGTATGATTGTTTTCCATTATTATTATCACTTATTATGCTTATCATACATGGCTATTATAATTTGTATTATTATTATTATTATTATTATTATTATTATTATTATTATTATTATTATTATTATTATTATTATTATTATTATTATCATTATTATTATTATATTTTAATGTATATGTGTGCATGTATATATGTATACATATATGGGGATGTATGTGTGTATGTATATATACTTCTTTTTTTCTGTTCCTGTGCTCACCCGGGGCCCAGGGGTGAGGGGTGGGAGGGCTGTAAAATGTTAAAATGCTGTAAAAAAAAAAAAAAAAAAAAGGAGGAATAATTAAAAAAAACAACAACTCAAACGCGGTTTTAGATTAATCAAATAAGTAAGTAAGTAAATTTAAAAAAAATTAAAAACTAAAAAAAACATAAATACATAAATGAATAAATGAATGAATGAATGAATGAATGTGTGAAGTACTTCCTGGTTCTAGTCTTGGCCCGAGCAGCAGAGTTCTGGATGTACTGTTCTGTCTTAAGTCACGTCTTAAGGCTCGTTTGAAGAGGCCAGACGCCAAAGCAAAGGCTAGAGGCTCCGAGGATTTCAGTATAAAATATTTTAAACATTTGTTGAGTTATTTAACTTTTCCTTTTCTACAAATTCCATATATCATCTGTATGTATGAAAAACATAGAAAATAGTGAACATAAAGAAAAAAGAACAATGAATGAGTCTTTGGACTGCAGTGTAGCCTCGATATTTTACTTATGTTTGATTCAACTTATGCACATACTGTAATCTATGTATCTGACACCATTTTGTCTGCTACTTATACTGGCAGAAAAATTATACTAATATTGAAATATCGAAACTGTACTAACTAATGTAGAAATATTGAAACTGTACTAACTCATATCAAAACTGTACTAAGTAACTATTATTATGAGTTTATCACCATGTATTTATAAGCTCTTTGTTATAATAAAAAACTTTTACTACACTGAAATTTTGAGCTGCAGTGTCAAAGTTATTTCTTTACTGGAGCCATGAAGATTTTAAATTCTCTTGACAAAATGGAGGTCCAATCCAGGGAAAGTCGTTGGTTCATTCATATTATAGTTGTGTCCTTGGGCAAGACACTTCCTGGGTCTTACCCGGCTGAGCATATCACTGTTATTGGAGCTGAGAGAGGCTATAGTATAAATGACAGATACATGTTTATTTCCTGTATAACCAGTCCAGTTCAAACTCTTTTTCCAGGTGTGAATGGTGAGGACTGGAATATAACTATGCCGCCGAGGATTCTGGGAGTTGAAGGCTCTTGCGTGGCTGTGCCCTGTAGTTTCGCTGTCCCTGCGTCTTACAGCGCACAGCTGAATAACTGCTCTGGAGGCGGAGTCTGGAGGAGAGGAGAACCACACACCTCCAACATTAACAGCGCTGATGTGAGTTTGAGGATAACTATGATTCCATTAATACAAATCAATCATTCTCCTTTATTTGGTTAAATCCGTGTTTAAAATGACAGAAAAGTGCCTCCTCCTCCTGCAGTTTGGGTTATTTTTACTTATCATTTCACCTTTTCTGCACAATCTGCCACATGATTGGTGGAAAATATTTAGCCATGCACCTAATTAGGAAAATGTGACAAACCTTTTATATGGGCTTTAAAGTTCCACTGTGTCACTTTTCTGACTGGTAGTCATTGGTCACCTGCTTATCGTTATGGATATGTGACGACTTTATCACAGTATTACCACTTATCCACCTTGCATTTATTTAGTTACAGGGGTTTATATTCATTTCAATATAAACTAAATATTTTAAAAGTTACTATGTCTATTTGTCGTCATTAGATTTGTTTTTTCTGATCACAACATCGGAAAAAAATATTAAAAGTTTGAAAGGTCATGGCATCAGCTATGTGCTAACTAATGACCACAAGACCAAAGTTCACACATGTGATGTCATCAAGTGGTAGTTTTCAGTAGTAAATTAACAGCTCCTTTTACCTTTTGTTCAGTACAGATTGGAAATTTCAGGTCTGAAACTATCCAAATGATTCGAGTGAAGGTGTGTGGAGTTTAAAAACACACTCGAGCACTTCCTGTATTACCACATGATGACATCACAAGGTGGAACAGAGTGTTTTCTGTTTGAGAGAAGAACTTGTGTGTTAAACATGTGTGAATGAAACAAAACACAACTCCAGGTCTGTTTGTGATGAGGAAACAACAAAACGTAAATCAGAAAACTGTAATCTGGGCCCTTTTAGCAGAGTCCTGAGTTTTAAATGTGCTTTTAGGAAAACAACCTCGTTATGGGTATTAGTTAGCATGTAGCTGGTTAGCCTCTGCGATGTCTTTTCTAAAAGTCTATGTTAAAAATGAATGTAAATGTACTTGTGGAACCAGAGGGACCTCAGAGTGTGTGGGACTGTGGGGCTCCATGACGCCCTGAGCCACATCAGTGCTGTCCCCACATGGAGGAGTTTGTTGTAGTTAAAACCCCTTACCATTCCGGGTATTTTTGGTGAAATTGCCTACGTTCTGACCTCTCCAAATTAAAATGATTACTGTTATTGAACCATATGTATTATTTACACAAGTTTGGGGTCTTTGTAAAGGTAACATCCTCTAGTTTTACCCTCAGGTGTCAGAATCACTGTAAGTTTGTCTGGTAAGTATTTATACACTTTGGAACACACATAAAAAATGATTTTTCTCATCATCCTCGCCTAAATTTTTTTGTAAAAATTAAGGGGAATAAAGCTGCAGTAGGTAGCTGGGGACAAAAATACACCATATTTCAATTGAAAATGTTGTTGACCTCTCACATTTCAGATTTGAGGTCAGTCTATAAAAAAATGAGATTTTTACACTTATTTTATTATGACTAAATCCAGGCGCTTTATGGAGGGACTTTTGATGTATCCAAGTTTATCCAAACCTCTCCAAATGGAGACATTTGGAGAACGTTTGGAAAAACTGCAATAACTTTTGAATGCCTCAACCCACAGACATCAATGAGGGCTCTACTGAAAGCTCACACTTAGAGGAATCTGTATCTGCACACTGAGCTGCTCTATTACTTATGTAAATTTATATAGCATATCAAACACAATATAAAAACATACATATTTGTTTATGAAATATAGTCAAAACAAGGGGTATAGGTCAAATAAATATATATTTACAAACTCCACACACTGCAAACAGTGAACAAACACACACTGTGAACAGCAGTGAAAAGCTCACTGTTCATGATTATGGCTCGTCCACAAAATGGTGAAAAATGTGTCTTTGCCAAAATGCCATTTCTTTGTTTTGTGCAAAACCTGGTAACAGCCGATGAGCGAATCTGATAACGTCACCCACGTGCCTAAAGAAAAACACAAACACATTAGTGACAAGAAAGTACAAAATTGAGAGAGGGTGAAGTAATATTATATCATATACATATTATAATTTTACTTACAATACTGTAAACTGCAGAATAAAACACCTTTCAATCAATAGACAAATGAAGTCTAATTCATACAGATAAACACAAATGTGCCTGAGCCCATGGTTCCAATGCCACTATGCACAGAAGTGATGCTAATGATTACACACGATATATTTTATCTACAATTATGTAAATAGCAGAATAAACCAGGCTTACCGACCAGAACAGCATCCAGTCCATCAAAGAATATGCTCCTCCACTTCTGAGTCCACCGTGGAATCTGCCACGGACCGCTCCGGGTCCGAGTTGCCTCTGGTGTAACTTGTACAAACATCCACAGTGTCCTCGGTCGCGTACTGCCTTTGTTTTATCCGTTTCGTTGTGTTTAGAACGCAAAACTGTGGTAAAATCACAGTGCGTCATTTTACGCACACTTTACGCACGAAAAGCCGTGATGCATTTACTTTCGTTACGCACTGGGCCTGCTCCGTGTGTTTACAGAAAACCATGGCATGTCATACATCCTCGTGTTCAGCTGCTCATTGGCTGTGAGGAGAAAACATCACTAAACGTGTCTGATGTGACTGGTTGATTCTACACGGGGGAGAGTGGGGCGTACACTTTCAGTCACCTGTAGCACTGATTCGCTGTCTGGGGCTCCAGTGACCCTCAACCCCCACCTTATTGGCCAAACTTGGTGTCAATCAGAAGCTAGCAAGTTTGTCTATCACTGAGAAACAAAGTTGGCGCTGTCTGAAGTTTGTTATGCCTGAAATTGACAAAAGAAATGCAAAAAAATCACGGAGCAGATTTCACTTTCCTGCAGCAGATTGGACATGGAGGATCTAACATATTTTGTGGACATAATTTCTTGACTGGATTATATTCTCTGGACCTCTACGGAAAGAATGAGACCGATATTGTGGAAATATGTTGATGTTTGACAGAACCAGAGCCCTCAAAGGTGAGTGAAGTCCAAATAGGCATTTTTGGCTTTTCTGTAAAAACGTCTTTCCTGACATCACTGTGGTGGCTTTAGGTGAAAATGGTTTACATATTCGGAAAGATGAGATCCGTAGCTTTCATTTGATGTGTAGATTGTTTGTGTGGGTGACGCAGAAGTGAATGTACATTGCTGTAAAGTTGTAAAGAAAAGGCGACGGCCCGCGGGCGGGCCGTCGGAACGGTAAGTGGTTAAAATGATCTCTCTCGTTCCAGGTGCTTGTGCTGGGTGACCTGACACAGAAAAACTGCACCACAGTCTTCAGGGATTTTACAAAGAAACAAAATAACATGTACTTCTTCAGACTGGAATGCCCAAATTCATTAAAATATTCTTTTAAACAAGGAGTAGACATCAGAGTCACATCAGGTATGAACCAAACACTCAACAGTGTTACTTTAAATGTTACTACGTACTACTTACAAGGCCTGTCACAAGTATGGAAAATCACATACTAATATATACTAAAACTAATATCAAAACTGTACTAACTAATGTTGAAACTATAGTGACCAATTTCAAATCCATATACTAATACCGAAACTATACTAATACTGAAACTATACTAACCAAACATATACAAAGTACTGTTAGTTTGTGTATGAAAATGACTTCTACTACAAAAATGAGCTTCATCTTCATTATGTTAATCGGTATCGAGTATTGAGCCAATTCCTTAGTATCAAAATCGAGTCTGAATGTTTGGTCTCTACTCTACAGCACTACTCACTGTACTACAGCTGTATTTGCTCTGTGAAAGCACAGACTGGGGCTGTGTTCATGTGATGGTGAGATCAGGGTAAATCAGACAGATCCTGAGACGAGCGGTCAGAGGTGCTGTATATTTACCCAACAACATGACAACATGAAGTACAACATCAGATACCATACACTTTGGGGTTATTTCCACTAAATCATTATGAATCACAAAAAAAATAAAATAAATGAATAAATAAATAAATAATAATAATTTCTACTACTGTACTTCAATGAGAGGGTTAGATTTAGAAATATTAAAACTGACAAATATCGGTTCAGTCAAATAAAAAGTACTGACCCCTGTTGTATACATTGTGCCTGTAGCCTGTGTTTGGTGAGTGTATTTTATGAATGAACATCATGAGTGTGTGTGTGTGTGTGTGTGTGTGTCTGTCACTACAACACAATATTATAATAAATTTTTAGTAGTGTTGCAAATTCACACTGTATATACACTATATACTTGTGATTCTACCATGTTAATCTATATGTTTATCTGTTCCTATCAAATCAACAATACATATATATATATATATATATATATATATATATATATATATATATATATATATATATATATATATATTAATAAATAAACACACACCCGTTAAAGTATTGTCTGAAAATATCTAAATTGCAGGTGTGGCCTCGCCCTCCCTGACCTCTGTGAGTCATGTGACAGAGGGAGGTCATGTGATCCTGCAGTGCTCTGCCATGGTGCCATGCCCCTCTCTGCCCCCCTCCTTCATATGGGCCGCACCCGAGAGCGACAGGAAGGAACAGACACAAGTACTCAAGGTACTGCACAACACACAAGCTACACTCAGTCCTCGATTAGGCCTGGGTCAGTCTGAGTTTAGTCCTTTTTTAGTCCCGGTTCAGTCCTTCTTAAGTCCCGGTTCAGTCCTTCTTAAGTCCCGGTTCAGTTCTGGTTTAGTCCCGGTTCAGTCCCGGTTCAGTCCCGGTTAAGTCCCGGTTCAGTCCCAGTTCAGTCCTGGTTCAGTCCTGGTTCAGTCCTGCTTTAGGCCCGGTTCAGTCCTGGTTCAGTCCCGGTTCACTCCTGCTTTAGTCCTGGTTCAGTCCTAGTTCAGTCCTGGTTTAGTCCCGGTTAAGTCCTGGTTCAGTCCCGGTTCAGTTCTGCTTTAGTCCTGGTTTTGGCTCGCCTCTTTGCCGATATCTGACTTATAACTTGCTCTTGCTTGTCTCCTTGACGAAACACACACAAAAAGGTTGACTCTATTATTATGTCACAGGTTAGTTAATTGAACGTCTCTCTCCTTTAAGCACCTTTCAGTTTGGTTTGCATTAAAAGCCCGTCTGGGAGGAATAATATGTGTGTGTGTTCTCCTCTATCAGAATCCGAATGGACAGATGATGCTGAAGTCCACACTGACCTTCACGGCCTCAGCTCAACATCACAACCAGACCGTCACCTGCTCCGTGTCCTACCCCCTGTCAGCAGGAGGCAGCACCGAGGCATTCTCCACTTCTCATGCTCTCAATGTGCTATGTGAGTCCAAGACAGTTATTTTCATCTGTTTTCATGTATTTTTATGAATTCAAAAGTGCATTATTGGGGTAACAAGAGCAGGAAATGTCAGTGCTAAAACTCTATATATATAAAACACTTGTAGATGTGAAGTATTTGGAAAGTACAAAAAACTTACAAAGAATATAATGTGACCCTCTTTAATCTAATTTCTCCTTTATACTCAATTTTTTTTTTTATGTTGACCTGGATTTGATTTTCTAATGACATTTTTGAAGTGAATGTAAGATAAAAATAAATGAATGAATAAATAAATGAATAAATAAATGAATAAATAAATAAATAAATAAATAAATAAATAAATAAATAAATAAATAAATAAATAAATAAATAAATAAATAAATAAATAAATAAATAAATAAATAAAATTACTAGGTCATTTCAAACTAAGAGAGGGGTTGCGTTGTACTTCAGGTCCTTGTATAACTTTAACGTTTCACTCTGTGTATTTGTTCAGATGGGCCCATGAACACTGCAGCAGATATGAGCGTCCCGGGCCCTGTCCCAGAAGGTTCTGTGGTCGTCTTCACCTGTTCAAGCGATGCCAACCCCCCTGTATCTGCCTACACCTGGTTCAGCAACACCAATGGAACTGTAGGACATCTTGTTTTATTTATATTAACTTTCCCAGGTGGGGGGTCCGTCACCTGCTTGTCTCCATGTCTCCAAGTCTGGATTGTTCTACAGTATCTCATTAAAAGTCTCTAACTAGGTGTTTATGTTGGAAAAAATAAATAGATTCAATTAGAATTCATTCATACTGTGTGCAGGGTCACCTCTCCACAGAGCTGACCTGTAACTTGGTGTGGTGGCGTCACACCTAGATATAATAATTTTATTGCAATACTGCGGAACACTCCAGTCCAAGCAATAACATTTACACAGAGCCATGCAGGCCAAAGCAGAACTAAACCAGGTCTAAACTAGGACTAAATCTGCTTATGGAAATGTGCAGATCAATAAGAGACATTAGTTATATCTGAAAGACATTTAAAACTGTGCTGGACAAAAATGTAGGCTCTTTTTTAGATTTTTGAGTGGTGTAAGTGAGCAAGAGCAATGATCTGGATTTGAAAAAAAAAGTATTTATGCAGTTTTATGCAAAAATATGATGTAACAAGATTTATGTGACATTTCCAGATGGTGAAGGTTGGTGAAGAGCCGACACTGCCCCTACAGGTGAAGCCGGCACACAGCGGCTTGTATGAGTGCCAGGCTCAGACCGAGAGGGGAGTTCAAAGGTCAAAACCACTGCTCCTGGAGGTCACAGCAAAGAACGGTAAAACAGAGTCAAACACAAGAGTTTAAACACGAGAGCCCAGAGTCAGGGCTTCAGTCAGACGCAAATGGGAGGCTGTTTGTGTCCTCATATGAAGGTTAGAACAAAAAATAAATAAAAATAAGGACATCCTTTAAAAATAGGGTAAATAAAAATAACATAATAAATAGACTTGAATATATAGTAGTGTTCTGAGGCAACTGTCGGCCATAATCCAAGACAAAACAAGCAAAACGGCAAAACAGACCAGTAACTGACCAATAGAACTGTCACATCAACTTGTCGGCAACCAAGTGTCACATGCAAAAGCAAAATATCAGGTCCTTACAATACACAGAGTATAGAGTACAGCAGAGTACACAGAATATAGAGTACAGCAGAGTACACAGAATATAGAGTACAGGTAGAACTACAGGGCAAAGTTCCATGGAGATGCGTAAAAGATCATCTCTCATCGTTTATACCTTACCCAGATAGTTTATATCATTCTACCAACAAAAAGCGATCACTTTTTCAAACATTTGACCTAAAAAGCATCTGCCTCTGATCTCAGGCGTCCACTTCGGTGTTGGAATCTGGGTGTCTGTTGTGTGTGGAGTCCTGTCTGCTCTGTGCGTCCTCTCTGTGGCACTTCTCCTCTATAAATACAGGAGGTAATGGAAATATTCTTTACTACTTTACTGAAATACCCCCCGTTGTAGATGTGACTATACACTTCCCTGTATATACTCACTTTTATAACACAGCTCTGTTCACTTCTTCCTCACAGTCTTTCAAAGAGGCTGAAGGTAAGCACATAGGAGACATCACACTTCTGTCTGTTTGAACATACCCTTTACAGACTTGTGTCCAAATGTTCAGGAGGTGGAGCAGAGGGAGGAAAACATCTACTCTGACCTGCAAAGCAGCCATGTGTCCTTAGACTACGACAAGCTCCAGGTACTGCCCTCTCATCAGACGTCAAAGGACACACGTGTGTTCATGTTTTTTCTTTATTTCCCAGCATCAAACTATGACTGAACACATATGTCATTTAATAAACAAAGAAGTATGAATTCACGCAAAAAAAACATGGTTAATATTTTAGACTCTTGGCATTTAATGAACCCTGACAAGGCCTGAACATGTATACAAAATATGACCCAGGCATAGTTCATAGTTGTATAGTTCAATAGACCACACCAACAAGCAGAAACTGTAAACAGACGGGTGTGTCAGCTTCAGTGTCGTGAGCTCCTCCTTCAGACATAAGGCCGTGTCCAGCAGTAATCTGACCACAACTGAAGAAGCGGCTTGGACGAGCAGCCAGTTACTGAATTGGATTTTTTTCTTTTGTGATTAAAACTGTTAAGTACATACATACACATTCATACACAGTTCCATAAAACTGTATTCCTTGATCTTACTTCATATATTTGATGTCTTCAGTATCTACAAAGTCTGTATAATAATGTAAAAACTACATAAAAAGTAGTAACCATATAGAAACAACAGTGAATGAAAAGGTGTGTCCAAGTGTTTGTATTTAAACCACATAAACACATGGTTATGTGTTCCTCATCTGTGGTGTTTTTAAGGCCCCAAAGCCAAAGCTGAAGACTCCTCCTGAAACGTTGGACTATGAAAACACTGCAGCTCTGAGACAAGGCTTCAAGCAAAATGCAGAAAGAGCCTCTGAATAATCTCAATCCATTTGACTTCATTTGATGAATGATAATAATTTTAGCACTTGTACTTTTGACTTTGGAAAAGCACCTCTCAAATAGGAAGTGATGCATCTGCAGATAATTTCAAGCCAAACATTACGAAAGAGATAAGTTCATGTGTGATATGGGTTTCAACTTCCTTTTTGAGCTTCTTTTCCACTTTAAAAAGATATAATATTATGTTATATTTGGAAATCACTATTGCAACAGTCATCATTCTGAAACTTGTGGGTACAGTGTTAAGCTTCCGTTTGAGCAAACAGGCGCCGTTAATTACTAACCATTTATTTAACTAGTTTCAGTGAAGATGTGAAAAGCACCATCTGCTCTCTGTGTGGGTTTAATAAGGGAACATTTGACCAGGTCATTGTAGAGGCGAGGCGGGTGGACCTGGAGTGACGAGAGGAGGACAGGGTCAGGTGTGTGAGGTGCCCTGAAGAATACACATAAAGCTTTATCTGAACACTTTAGTGCAACGAGATAACGGCACAAAACGGTCTTATAGGTTTGTGATACAAAAGGGTCGGGGTGAGCTTGTAGTAAATTGAAATAACATGATTTATTCTGAGTTGGCCTTACATATCAGACCAAAAATATCTACAGAGTTTATTGTAATTGGTTGTACATTCTATGAAAAAGTAGGTCATCGCTCTCTGTCAGAAGAAAACAACACTGTATAAAATGTATTTATAAAATGTATATACGTATAAGAGACTACGGCAATAGACTGCTCATGATTGTTTCTGTCTAAAAACTGGCCACACTAGAACTGAAATGGGGAAAAAAGGTTTGGTAATTTTGATTCCCAAAAGTGGAATCCATTTCAAGGACATGTAAAACTGGATAGACTGGTGCCACTGATGCACTTTAATAATCTGGAGATAAACTTTGATAATCACACCTGCTCCTGTTTTAATGTTTTAAATGGACCTATGCAGATATGTGTTCGTTTTTGTTTGTATTGTTGTGTATTTGAACAGGGTGCTCATGAAAAAGAGTCTAGTACTGTCATCGGGCTCTCCCTGTACAAAGAAAGATAAATAAAATGAAATAAAACTCAGCCTCACAAACATCTGTATGTGTGCTGTATGGTGAAACAAACAAAGCCCAGTCCATTATGTGCAATACTGAGCGCCCTCTGCTGGAGGAGTTTGTGACACTCAAAGACGTTTAAGCACATTTAATCAGTTCTAATGTCTGACTGCTGCTCGGGATCTGCGTCAGGTCTGTGGAATCTTTTAGGATGTCTCTTCTCACTTATTGGACCTGCGTTGTGTCCATGTGCCTGACGTTACCAGGGCCGGTTCTAAGCATTTGGTGGCCCCCTAAGGAATACACAGCTTAAAAAAACCGACACATCACCATTGTTTATGCTAACACGCTAACTTAACATGACATCATTAGGAAAAACAAACAAACAAACAAAAAAACGCTCACCCTCCTTTATCGGGGTAATTTTCTCGCTCTAATGTTTGTATTTTTTTATCCTTCAGCCCTCCCTTTTTTGCCCCTGTTTTTGCCCACTGTAAAAAGATTCATTACATTCATTCATCTCGCCCTCTATGACGTGGCGTGGTCTGCTGTACACTGTGCATGAGCGGGGCCTGGAGCATCCCACCAGCTCCGACCCCAAACAGTAATACAGGATTGGGTTGACGCAGCTGTTAAAGTACCCTACGGCACTGCTGATGCGCTGCCAAGGTTTCTGAACTTTTTTAAATCTGTCAGCCAATTTGAGAAGTTGGAAACAGTGGTAAGGAGCCCAGCACAGAAAGAAAACGATGACCAGAGTCACCAAAATCCTAACGGACCTCGACTTCCTGGACAAATTTGTACGTTTGATTCCCAAACCAGCCACAATATAACACACAAGAATGACCAAAAAAGGAAACAGGAAACCACACAGAAAACGGATCAAGTACAGGCAGAGTTTGGTCGTCCCCACCCCTTCGTCGATGCTGCATTTTGTTTTGTTCATCTTGTCCAGGTAAACTTTCCGATACATAAAATAAGGGATGCTAAGAATGATAGCGAGCGCCCACACACACACACACACCACCCTGGCCACAAACAGAGTGCGTTTAGTCTTGATCAAAAGTGGTCTCCAAACACAGAGAGCTCGGTCCAGACTGATCACAGCGAGGAGGAACACAGAGCAGAACATGTTGGTGTATTTGAAGAAGCCGTTGAATTTGCAGAGGAAAGAGCCGAAAGGCCAGTGGTTGGAGTGGAGCTTGTAGAAGATGGAGAAGATCCTGGTGAAGCAGAAGATCAGGTCTGCTATGGCCACGTTCACCAGCCACACGTTTATGAATTTGCTCTGGAAAAGAGAATATTTTAATGACGAGGACATTAAACTGTACCTTTATTTTAGATAAGTGAAGCTAACCGAGGGCACAACTCTGTCTGAAGCTCTGTCAAACTAATCTAAGCTGTGTTAAATGTGCACCACAATTATGGCATTAAGCTTATCTATTGTGCATTTATTAATAATGCTAGAATAAAGTCCTTTCTATGACAGGGACACCTCTCCACAGATCCTATCTGTGGACACACATACAGCACACATACACATACAGCACACATACACATACAGCACACATACAGCACATATACACATACAGCACACATACACATACAGCACACATACACATACAGCACACATACACAGCACACATACACATACACATACATACACATACAGCACACATACATACAGCACACATACACATACAGCACACATACAGCACACATACACATACAGCACACATACACATACAGCACACATACAGCACATATACACATACAGCACACATACACATACAGCACACATACACATACAGCACACATACAGCACATATACACATACAGCACACATACACATACAGCACACATACACATACAGCACACATACACATACAGCACACATACACATACAGCACACATACAGCACACATACACATACAGCACACATACACACATACTGCACACACACACACATACAGCACACATACAGCACACATACACATACAGCACACATACACATACAGCACACATACACATACAGCACACATACACATACAGCACACATACACATACAGCACACATACAGCACACATACACATACAGCACACATACACATACAGCACACATACAGCACACATACACCTACAGCACACATACACATACAGCACACATACACATACAGCACACATACGCATACAGCACACATACACATACAGCACACATACACATACAGCACACATACACATACAGCACACATACACATACAGCACACATACACATACAGCACACACATACACATACATACACACATACACATACAGCACACATACACATACAGCACACATACACATACAGCACACATACACATACAGCACACATACACATACAGCACACATACAGCACACATACACATACAGCACACATACACATACAGCACACATACACATACAGCACACATACAGCACACATACAGCACACATACACATACAGCACACATACACATACAGCACACATACACTTCTTGTTGTTTTACACACCTTGATTTTGAACGCTGCTGTGTAGATCACTGCAGAGTTGCCGCAGATGCCCAGAATCACAGTCACCACATAGAGAGTCACACTCACCTGTGTGGAAACCACGTCCATGTCCAGGGGCTGGGCTGCCTCAGACCAGTTAGCAAACATGACTACAACGAGAAGAGAGCAGGTAGTCACACAACGAGAAGAGGGCAGGTAGTCACACAACGAGAAGAGAGCAGGTAGTCACACAACGAGAAGAGAGCAGAGAGTAGTCATACAACAAGAAGAGAGCAGGTAGTCACACAACAAGAAGAGGGCAGATAGTCACACAACGAGAAGAAGAGAGCAGGTAGTCACACAACAAGAGAGAGCAGGTAGTCACACAACAAGAAGAGAGCAGGTAGTCACACACACGAGAAGAGAGCAGGTAGTCACACAACGAGAAGAGAGCAGGTAGTCACACAACGAGAAGAGGGCAGATAGTCACACAACGAGAAGAGAGCAGGTAGTCATACAACAAGAAGAGAGCAGGTAGTCACACAACAAGAAGAGAGCAGGTAGTCACACAACGAGAAGAGAGCAGGTAGTCACACAACAAGAAGAGAGCAGATAGTCACACAACGAGAAGAGAGCAGATAGTCACACAACGAGAAGAGAGCAGGTAGTCACACAGCGAGAAGAGAGCAGGTAGTCATACAACGAGAAGAGAGCAGGTAGTCATACAACGAGAAGAGGGCAGGTAGTCACACACACTTTATCCATGATTATTATATAAGAAAAGTTAAAGGTAAATGTGACTTTTGTGGACAATATATACATGTAATATTGCTTAATTTCTTATAATGGTGTAAAACATTCTGTTTTCCATGCAGCAGTGGCCATATATCACTCTACTCTGGGTAGTATAGACACGGATGTGATCACATTGTTCGACTTCCTGATTCAAACACATTGTTCGACTGTGCTTTAAATTCCTCATCTATAGAATGTTAACTCCCTCTGCTCGAGTAATATAAAACATTGGTGCAAGCTCACCTTCTTCAGACTCTTTGAGATTGTGAGACTCTGTCAGACTCTGTCAGACTGACTTTGTTAGCCTCTGTTAGACCCTGGTACAATCTCACTGTGTCCTACTTTTAACCCGACTGTATCGCTGTAACCGGCAATAAAGATGTACAGAACGATCCCTGAACCTCTGGCCTCTTCATGCAGCAGAACAGAAACCAACACTTTTCTGGAGGTCTGAGGAGGTGTCATTGCTTTTGTTGTTGGAAAAAAATTACAGTTCTCAATGAAAAGTAATGAGTATTTGAAATACAGAAAAGAGGTTTATTCTTTGCTACAGCAGATACAGACAGGACAGGGCCCAGGCCCTGGCCACAGACTGGCCCTTTCAGCATCTCCCCCAGTCTCCACACCAAGTCCCTGAGCATCTGAGCTCTGACTATTTTATACCAGAATGGCAAAGCTTCATGTGGGATGGAGACGGAGTCTTCACATGTTAATGTCTCGTCTGGGTCTGGCACTGACACAGATCAAATGCATTTAAAGGCACAGCATGAATATACTTAAATTTCCATCACGCTTTCTCTGAAATGTTACACAGTATGACATCACACTTATCTATCTCCGTGGAAAGAAGTAAGTGACACCACAAGACACCACCACACGAGGTTCATGTCAGATCTGTGGAGAGGCGAGCCTACTCACAGTAAGAATGTGCATGTTTTTCAGGGTATATTTTATCAGTAACGTCTGTAATTCAATAAATGCAAAATACACACATTTAAAGCAGACCTGTCATGACTTTTCAGAGCTTTTCACCATGTTATAATTGTTTCCTTGTTACTGAGCCACCAGGTTCATGCATGTTAGAGTATTCTTTTTTTTCTTTTTTAATCTTATTTTCAAGACGCTATATTGCCGATTTGTCTGTGTTTTCACCGTCCCCAGTACACACTCGCTGTGATGTACACACTTCGTTATCCAATTTATTGCCTTTATCGAGCACTGTGCAGTCATTTTTGTTCAAATAAAAATGTTCTTTTCTTTTCATTTTCTAACGCGGAAGTCAGCAGACTTGTTTCTTTTATTAAGTTGTTTTAGATGAATACTGCGATTTAAAATGTCTAAATTAAAACATAATACTTCTAAACATCCGAGGCAAGAACATCACCAGAGACCAAGAACAGGACCCTCCCCAAGAAAGTGACATAGTGCACGTTTAAAGAAATAAGTCAAACCAAAATATAGAGATAAGTAAACTGTATGGATAAAACATAATGTATTTTATAGAAAAATCTTGCACATGGAGGCAGTACATACCTGTTTTGTGATGAGTTTCCCTTCAAACATAAGTGTGCAGTGTGTGCCCCTGAGGCACCAGTGTCTCAGCCTGAAACAGGAAGTCAACATTTAGATTTTATCTTTGGTGTGAGACAGAACAGGCATACAGCATTTTGGTCATTCTTCTTTTGACCTTGTAAAGGACAAAGAACATTTAAGTGTATACAGCAGGCCTTCTTATTCTTCTTTATTAATTATCATGTATTACTTACGTACGTACTGTAATACTGACAGTTTGTGATGAAAAGTTTGAGAAAAAAGTTACATCTGAACTCAAAATTCCACCTGAAATAAAGATAGAATTTATACATATTTCTCCAGACAGTTTAAACCAGGGGTGCCCAAACTTTCTTCACCGAGGGCCATATCTTGAAAAATATTTGACACAGAGAGCCACAGACCAGTGGTGAATCCAGTGGATAATTCAGACGGTGCATTTAACAGTCTTTATACTTTATACTTTATACTTTAAATAAGGCTTCAAATATTAATATTAGGTCTGTAAGGGAACACAATGTGATGTTATTTAGGTTATATTGGTAGGAATGCTCACATTTGCCATAAAAAGTACTGATTATGATAAATTAGGCCAGTTCAACTGAAGGCCTGAGGGCCAATAACAGTTGGTCTGAGGGCCGCATTTGGCCCCCGGGCCTTAGTTTGGACACCCCTAGTTTAAACATTCATTTAAGAAAGTAAAGGTGTTGTCATATATTTATATTTGTCAATAAATAACTATTGTGAAAATTACACAAGCTTTGTCAGAAAATAACCTGAGAAACTGAACCAAAATGGTCAAACTAGCAAAGAGTCGGCAAGGTTATAAGACAAATCTTAAATGTAATTGTGAAATGTGTAGTCCAACCTGTCATATGTACTTCATTTAACTGTCTATGCCACAAGTTAAATAAAAAACAAAAACAAAAAAACAACAACACAAAATGATTGTTCCTTAAATGATACACTAACTTCAAATGCCTTTCTATTCTTGCAGTTCCTCATCGTTGCCAGTAGAGGGCACTTTCCATCTTGACTTTGGGGGATTTTCAGAGCAGGTCTGAACTTGTCCTGACTTGTACAGAGGGAAGTCATTACTTACAGAGGCATAACTCAGCACAATGACAAAACACTTTGTTTAACTGTGGGCCATAGACATAAGTGGCACTTTTCAGACCCGAGGATGACACAGGAATTACACAATAACAACCGTGATTCACCTGCTGCTCACTCACACTTTTCTCCTCAGACTCAGTTTAAGAATGTATCACACACATCAGCTACAGTCAATCAATCAATCAATCAATCAATCAATCAATCAATCAATCAATCAATCAATCTATCTATCTATCTATCTATCTATCTATCTATCTATCTATCTATCTATCTATCTATCTCTCTCTCTCTCTCTCTCTCTCTCTCTCTCTCTCTAAATATATATATATATATATATATATATACATATATATATATACATATATATATATATGGCATTAAGCATATTTTGCATTTAATCAGTCACATGTGATGTGGTGCATCTTGTAACTCTCCATTGCCTAGAATGTTCCATGGTGTTTTACTGTGTTTCATTTATTGCATTTTATCTGACCTCTAAGCCACTTTGGTCATTTACTTTGAACAATTATAATAAGATAATTCATAAAGAAATTGTGCATTTCAGGATTTAAAGCTTAAGACTGCTTTAAATCCTGAAATTTCCACATGAGTCGGAACAGAACATCTAAAACTTCCAGGATTTCTTGGAAAGTTCTGTTTTCCTGAAATACATTTAATAATTAATATTAAACCAATAGTGGAAAATGGTTGTGCTTTTATCTGCATCCACCATCTGCTTTTCCCTGGAGGTTGTCTTTCCAGGAGCCGCCGTCACATTCCTCTCTCTTTCAGACATGGAGCGTGACCTCTGACCCCAGGACGTAAATAATGTGTTTTTGACATCTCTGCCACACGACAGCCCGGTCACCGTCTCGTCTGACTCCAACTCAAAGAGGAAGCTATGAGTAATGACTCTGATGTGTGGGCCTCCTTTAATCACAAATATGATGATTTTTAACACAGACGGGGAAGTGGCCACGTGTCTCACATGTTTGTTATCAAGGTGTGATTTTTTATTGTATTTATTTGATAAGGAGAATCTGTATTAAACAAATGTAAATATGCCAGATTATACATAAAATCATTTAGATTGTCAATTTACTCATGGGACAAGCCACATGTCTCATTTTATCATAAGAAAAGCATGTGGTACACAAGTTTAAATTCATCAGCCTCCGTGACTCAAAACTTAAATGTATATATCAAAATAAATGTTTATATAAGTCAACAATGGCAACATTTTTCAAAACTTCTACTCCTCCTCCTCCTCCTCCTCCTCCTACTACTACTACTACTACTTCTATTTATGAACCTCCAATTAGCCATAAATGTATTTTAGTATTTTTAGAATCTTAAAATATATGGTATGACTTTATACTACACCTTCATTTGACTGACTAATGACACGTGCTCAGGGTTAGAGTGAGGTTGTTCATTAAAGGTCCAGATTACACTGTTTTCTGATCTGTTCTAATGTTATTTCCTTATCACAAACATATCTGGAGTTGTGTTTTGTTTCATTCACACATATTTAACACACAAACCCTGCAGATTTAGGCTGAGTTCTTCTCTCAAACAGAAAACACTCTGCTCCACCTTGTGATGTCATCATGCGGTAATACAGGAAGTGCTCCACTGTGTTTTTAAACTCCACACACCTTCACTAGAATCATTTGGATGATTTCAGCCCTGGAATTGCCAGTCTCTAGAACTAAAAGTAAAAGGTAACGGTTAACTTGAAAACTACCACTTCATGACATCACAAGGTGGAACAGAGCATTTTGAGCTTTGGAAATGTTACAGACTAATAATAAAGTGTTACTCAAACATGTGAATGAAACAAAACACAACTCCAGGTCTGTTTTTGAGGAGGAAACATGCTGGGGTTAGCATGGTGGGGTTAGCATGGTGGAGATAGCCTGATGGGGTTAGCATGGTGGAGTTAGCCTGATGGGGTTATTCTGGTAGAATTAGTCTGATGGGGTTAGTCTGGTGGGGTTAGCCTGATGGGATTAGCATGGTGGGGTTAGCATGATGGGGTTAGCCTGGTGGGGTTAGCCTGATAGCGTTAGCATGGTGGGGTTAGCCTGATGGGGTTAGCATGGTGGAGTTAGCCTGATGGGGTTAGCCTGATGGGGTTAACATGGTGGGGTTAGCCTGGTGGAGTTAGCCTGATGGTGCTAGCCTGGTGAAGTTTGCCTGATAGGGTTAGCATGGTGGGGTTAGCCTGATGGAGTTAGCCTGATGGGGTTAGCCTGATGGGGTTAGCATGGTGGGGTTAGCCTGATGGGGTTAGCATGGTGGAGTTAGCCTGATGGGGTTAGCCTGATGGGGTTAACATGGTGGGGTTAGCCTGATGGGGTTAACATGGTGGAGTTAGCCTGATGGGGTTAGCCTGATGGGGTTAACATGGTGGGGTTAGCTGATGGGGTGGGGTTAGCCTGATGGGGGTTAGCCATGGTGGGGTTAGCCTGGTGGGGTTAACCTGGTGGGGTTAGCCTGATGGGGTTAGCATGGTGGAGTTAGCCTGATGGGGTTAGCCTGGTGGTCATGATGTGTGCACAAATGTACGGTGTAAATTTGAGGGTGCAGCTTGAAGGCCAAATGGTGAACGGCTGCTTAGCATTCCCCTCATTTGAGTCACTCTTTGAATGAACGATGGATTTAGAGGAGTATTCAACCACAGGGGCCAACACACAGAGAATACAGACAGACTCGCCCTCTCATTCATCTTTTTTTTCTTTATGATTACTCGTTTTTGCATTTTATATACAAACAGAAGACGTCAGATATATGAAGCAAGATATGTGGAATTATGTTGTAAAGAAAAAAAGTTAAATAAATATATTTTATATTCAAATCCTCAAAGTAATCACCCTTTGCTTTGTGGACAGCTGATACAAACCCTTGTCTTTCTCTCAATGTTCTTCATGATGGCGTCTCCTGAAATGGTTTTACTTCAGACTGTGCCGCGTCAGGATCGAGAAATGTCAAAAGTACAAACTAGTGATCAAAGCAAAGGGATAAGGCTATTTTTAAAAATCTAAAACAAGTTTTGAGTTATTTTGTATGTATTTTGTATTTTTTTGTTCAGTGCATTCATACATGTCATTCATAGTTTTGTCTTTCGCTCAAAATCTGTTGATCCCATAACATGTTCTCTGAGCTGCATAAATACACTTTGGCTGGTTGACTTGATCAGAAATCTTTGCACTCAGTTGTTTAAAAAGGGCTTTTTTTGGACAATACTGAAGTTTGCACACAGAGGTAATTTTACTCACTAGCGATCAGCAGATTTGACCTTTACTGGAAGCTGTGTTTAAGATGTGTGGTTACTTTTACTGTCACATGTCCTTTTTAGCATGTATTCACCTGTATTGTTTTGAGTACGGACTATAGATGAGTAGTTTTCCATCATTTTGACCTGACACACAAATGTGCTCCAGAAACATGACCTCTGGGTTTGTAGATGAGGCAGTTTTGGGCCTGATGAGTTTACACAGATGTAAAAGAGCCTGGACCTGAGCTTGAGTCAGTGTGAGGCGAGGCTGTTAGCAGAGTCAGATCCATTATGTCATCACTGATGGCTTTAACAGCAGTTGACACCAGGAAAAACGCTACTCTTCATAGGAATTTCAGTTTCCCTTTTCTGCTGAAAACCTTTTGTTTGTGCGTAGTCACTCTCACTGAGTGACAGGACGCACTGAGCAGTTTCATTTATGAGTTGAGGAGCTGCTGTCTGCCTTAAATGGCTCATATTAGTCTGTTTTCTGATCTATACTATAATATAGTTTTGTTTCATTCACACACATTTAACACACAAACCCTGCTGTCAGTGGAATCTGGGGCTGTCATGCTCAAGGGCACAATGGCAGTGTTGAATGTGTGATAGAACCAGCAATCTTTACTTACATTTAAAAGGAAAATATATATATATTTTAGCCGATTACAGTCGGAATCCTTGTAATCCTTTCATTATTTTAAGGCTATTTTGACATATTTTCTCTTCATAATCTAGTGTTCTACTGTATTACTGGGGACATTTTTGTTTTTTTTTTTGGAACTTTTACATGACTTCCTCTTATATCGCGCTGTTCCCCTGAACTAAACAGGGGAAGCGCGTCATAACCGACCGTAGCGTGACTCTGCTTTGTCCAGACCTGAACTCCATGTGGGGCAGGAGAGTGAGAGTTTAGGGGGGTCTGTGGGCCTCCAAAACAGCTTACGACGTCCCACCCACTCTTTCATCATCTCATCATTTCCCCAACCACCCACGCCGGATACATGCACACTTTTATCTGTGTTTCCATGTCCTCTCCCCTCTGTGACCTCTCAGAGTAGAGGAATGCGTGGAATGCAGTGAAAAAGACAAGTGGGCGGAACTATGCAAATGATTGACAGATTAAACTTTTTTCAAACTGTGGGACATACACGAGGCTTATAGCAAACACGATGCAAGCCGTTACAGGAAGCTCCATTTTTAGACATCAAGCGCCGCGCTGAATCCATGGACTTTTCTGAGACCGCATTAAACAGGAATTTGAACCAGTGTCTCATCCCCATAGAGGAGCAGTGGAGCAGAAACTCAAAGACAGCAGCAGCGGCGCGATCACACACACTTCTGGACGTTCATTAGACAGAGACAGAGACCAGAGACGAGTCCAGCTCTGAACTGGGTCCAAGAAACACCCAAACGAGCTACTGACAAACCCAGAACCGCTCATCGGGGGATTGTTAAAAAGAAAAAAAAAGTACTGTAGTGTGAATATATTGCACAGAACAGAAAGCTTACTTCATTTGCTGTTTCCAGGACAAAAAACAAACAAAAAATGCACAAGAGGTGTTGTCACGATACTAACATTTCAGACTCAATTTCAGTACTAAGGAATTGACTCAAAACCGATTCCCACACCACGATGAAGATAAAAAAGGTTAATTTTTTCATTAAAAAAATGTAATTTTCATACACAAAATAACAGATCTTTCTTTATGTTACAGTGACACTAAAACTCTTCCAGAAATAAATTTTTGTCCTGTTAATGTGATTTTTTTTGGTATCGTCCAGCCCGAATGAGTACCTAGTTTCGAGATTAGTTTTATTGATTAGTAACTCATTTTTGATACTTTTGACAACCCTACAAACAGTTAAAATCCAGACCAAACCCACATCTTAAGATCTGGAGATGGGCCCCTGGGCGCTGCACGGGCTCCACAGCGGCATGAAGGACGGGTCAAATGTGGAGGAGAATAAAGTGAACATATCTTAGCTAAACCAAAATACACACACTTAAAGATTGATCTGATGGAAAAACACAAGTTAGCCAACATTCACATAAAATAAACCCCTCACACACACTGCCAAACGGTGAAGTGTTTTGCCCAAGTACACAGCAACAGTCTGCATATTGGCAGAGCTGGGATTGAACCGGCAACCTTTGGGTTTGTGGGTGAACACCATTACCATTTATCCCTTGCCATTGCTAATAACAGTATTATTTCTCCAATTCCAGAGGTGCAAAATCTAAAAAATTAAGTCAGAATTAAACGAGCAAAGTGAGCGGTGACACAGGAGTCAACTCAGCGGAGAATCTTTTGACAAAATATAACTTAAACCACCAAAAACACTAGATGAGTTTGTTAAATCATCTTCTTTGTGTTCATATATCTGTAATGAGGCAAGACAACTGTTGCTCAAATGGAAAAATCACTTTTCCACTGGATTCGGTGTGGTTTGGGTGTCTGTTTTGGTTAGCACCCATCGCCCCCCCTCAGTCTGAAGTTCGAGGAAGCGTCTGGGGAGCGGGAAATTTGCTGGTGCCTTTACAAACCATTCCTGGATAAGCAGTATCCGCTTGCTGGTAAATAAAAGATTTAACTGTAAAATAAAAAGTTTAAAATGTGCGAGAAGCATTGTGGGGACAAAAATTCCCCCAACGCCAAATTAGAGCCCAGAAAGACCCCTCTTAAAGCGCTGTGGTCCTGATGATTATCCCCTTTAAAATGTTAGTAAACACACAGCCCTGCGCCCCAGCGGTGAATTCAAACTCTTACGTTTATTCTGGCCTTAAACCCAGACACCTTGAACACGCCTGCGCTGTATTTTCCAAACTCTGAATCGTTCCTCCCGTGCACACAAGAAAGTATTCACCTTCAGCTCTCCCTCTGCTGCGAGGTGTGGGGACGGGGAATTCCTCGGCATGATGATGAACTCATTTCAAGTGCTGTTTATGTTCATTTAGCCTGTGTATTTGAAGATTTTTACATTTATTGAGGATTGACTCGGCAGGAGACGACGTTACATGCTGATCCTGACATCGAGAAAAGATAAAACACAAAAGTTAGCATCATGAGGATAAAAATGTTACGATTAAACATAAAGAAAAAGTTTAAAGTGCTCATATTACACTGTTTCTAATGCTGTCTCCTCATTACAAACAGACCTGGAGTTGTGTTTTGTTTCATTGTCACATGTTTAACACACAAACCCTGCAGATTTAGGACTGAGTTCTTCTCTCAAACAGAAAACGCTCTGTTCCACCTTGTGATGTCATCATGTGGTAATACAGGAAGTGCTCCACTGTGTTTATAAACTCCATGCTCACGAAACTTTGGGTCACTTCAGTCCTGGAAGTGCCAATCTCTACAAGACTAAAGGTAAAAGGTAATTTGAAAACTACCACTTCATGACATCACAAGGTGGAACAGAGCATTTTGAGCTTTGGAGATGTAAACAGATTAAAAATGCAGGATTAACAAAACACAACTCCAGGTCTGTTTTTGAGGAGGTAACAGTATTATATCATTTTGTGTAATGTAGGATCTTCAAGTAAAACAACTGAAGAGCTCTTGGTATAAAAGACATTTCCTGTTTCCTGGTCTTACACATATTTCTTAAAAACTAATCCTTCAGCCAGGTGCTCCTTCCGATCCTGGCTCACATTCTTAAACTGAACATTGCAACACTGGAATTTCCCCATTGTGGGGCAAATACAGGTTCTCTTATCTTATCTCAGATGTGGAGTGGCTGCACTATGTCACTTTTGTGCCTCCCTGGAGAAGTTATTGCCAGGATTGTTCCACAGTAGAGCATTAATACATGTAAATGAGTCTCGGGTAGTGCACTGCGGTCGAGTTCTTTTTGGATGGAAAGGACCATTTCTGGCTCAACATTCTTGCCGAAAGCTAACCACTGTTAAAACATGTAAAAAATATGAATGAATGTGAGTGTAAACCTGATGTGTGTTTGGTGCCATTAAAAGGGAAGTGAAAGAGGCAATAACTTGAATAGCACGCGATTGTCTTATGAGGGCTCGTTTGAGGAAGAAAGGGTTACTCATTATATTAGCGGATAGAGAGTGAAGAAAAAAGATATGTCTTTTATTCAGGTCTTATTTCAGTATGTTTGTTTTAATCTTTTACATTTAAATGAGCCACAGACTCATTCTGCACATCACAATTTTTCAAACTGTAAGTCTAAGAGCATCCTTCCTTTTCACCATTGTTAGACCTATTCTGCAAAATGGGCTTTTCAGATCGTTTAACCATGTTCTAGTTGTTTCTTTCCACTGACCCTTTGAAGTTGGAGTGATTCATGTTTGAGTAATCTTTACTCTCCTGTTTTCAAGACCTCACTGCTCCGATCGACCCCGCGTCTCACCTCCACCGGGACACGCCCACTGCGACGCAATTACTGCATTCTTCAGCTTTATTTTGTTAAAAGGTGATATTCGTAGGATTCGGCAGCGTCACATGAAAAAAAAAAGTTGCACTGGATGTCGTTTTAGATGAATATTGTGATTTAAAATGTGCAAATTATTACATAAAGATCCACAAGTGTCAGAGATTATAACTATAGAGCAGACACAAGCATAAAACTGTCGTAATGTGGGGTGTGAGGCGGACCAAAGATGCGGGACTCGGGGCAAGTTTATGGGTGTTTATTGACAGAAGACACAACAGGTGACGGGAGAACATACGAGGAGCTGGGTGCTGGGGTGGAGGTCAGGGTCCAGAGGTGCAGGGAAGACACGAGAGACACAGCCGGTACCGGGAGACAGGGTCGGAGAACACTGGCAGGACATCAGCAGGACACCAGGCAGGACACGAACAGGGAGACAAGCAGCACGACGACGACGAATAGTGCGAAGACACACAGTGAGAATCAGCAGGGTGACGATCAGACGACCTGGCAAGGAGAGCTGGGTCCTGGCTCCTTTTAACAACCTGCAGCTGTCTTGATTGCCCTGATGGGCTGCAGGTGTGTGTGGGAGGAGCCAGGGCTCCGCCCAGCTCCGGAGTCAGGCAGGTGAGGGAGGGGGAGAGGAGACACAGGAGGCAGGAGCAAACGTGGATCATGACAAAAACACTGCAGACTTGCCCGATACTACTGTAAAAATCGGTCTGAAAATGTCTAATTTTCTCACATTTTGATCCATATTTTTTCTCAATTTTATCTTTTTAAAATATCACAGTATCAAAAGTCAGATTTGTAACTTTAAGTTCACCGACAGAGAAGTGGCTGTTGACCCAAGCTGATCCCTGACACTTCGAAATGACTAAATCTCGATTCCAATGTGATTAATTCCACAGCGTAACTTTACAAGCATTAACACAGCATTTAAGTTTCACTGACCAAACGCTGACCTCTTTCACAGATCCGGTAACTCACTGAGCGTTAACCTGATCTAAGATGGTGGAATTGTCATTAGTGAACAAACTGCTGCACTTGTTACTGTCAGTGTGTGTGTGTGTGTGTGTGTGTGTGTGTGTGTGTGTGTGTGTGTGTGTGTGTGTGTGTGTGTGTGTGTGTGTGCCTGTGTGTGCGTGTGGTTAGTTACTTAACTCTAGTGACCGCAAGTCCCACAAAAAAAACAGCGCGATCAATCTGACATCAAACACATGGAAACTGCAGTGCGCTGCGCTAATGAGAGCTTTGAAGAGAGGAAGTGAGCCATGCATCACCAGAATCTACACAAACCTCTGCCACAACTTCACCAAAAACACACATCTTGTTCTGAGTCAGTAAATGATCGAATGCGAAATCGCAGCGACTTCCAAACTGCAGAAAATCCAGCCGACGTAGAAGCAGGAGAAGTGAGCTCAGACTTACTAACCCCATTTGAGGCAACACTGCAGTTCTGTGTTATTGTGGCTCATGCTTGGCCCCTGTCCACGCCGCTGTAGTGAAAGTCTCAGATGAGCAGTGAGGTTTACAAAGAATCAATCAAATAAGCCCACAATAAAGCACATCTATCATCCAAAATGGACTTTTCAGAGCTGTTACTTGTGTTATAGCTGTTTCTCCTCAACATTTACTCACCTGAAGTTGTATTAAAAATGATTTGTTTGAATAATCTTCAATCACTTATTTTCAAGACGCCATATCACGCCGATCAGTCTCCATTTTCACCTCCACACATACACGCTGGTACCTAATTATTCACCATGATGAGTTTATAAGCATTTTTCACAACTTTCCAAGACCAGAGTGAAGTTTTGCTGTCACAGTAAACAACTAGCATGCTAACAAGCACTTCCTTAGCATCAGACAATAAAATGATTTATAATAGATGCAGACAGTACACAGTGGACTTTATTTTTTACCTCTAGAGCTGCTTATAAAGTATATCTGTACTGGGTTAGACACATTTTACTCAAATATATGGAGAAAAAAAAACATGTGCGTGGCTGATTGAGCATGAGATCAGATATAATAAAATGCCAAAACTTATATTTCTAAATAATATTACAATATCTTATTCATTGGTCTTCTACTTCACCATTCTACCAGTTATCCTGCTGCGTCACAGTGGAGATCCCTGCCAAAAAAAGTGACACAACAAATTTAAAAAGGAGGATTTAATTTTTTTATGTTTATTTTGTTTGTTGATTTAATTGAATAAATAAATGGTCACGATTTTTATGTAGCGCTTTTCCACCTTCAAGTCACTCAGAGCTCACTCACCACTCACCCATTCACACTCACATTCATACACCAGAGCACAGAGACACTGGAGGCGAGGTGGGTTAAGTGTCTTGCCCAAGGACACAACAACAGCATTCATGTGTGGGAGCTGGAATCGCACCAGCGTGATTCCTCAAACAATGATGTTTACACCGAGAGCGAGATCAACACTCTAATAAATAAACAAATAAATAAATAATACATGTAATTCTATGAAGTTGAATCATATCCAACCAACACGAGAAAAATGCCCCTTACAGAAACTGAATTCTTTCTCCCACTCGGCCGGAGGTCATGTGCCGCTCACAGCGTCCAGGAGGGAGGGATAGATGGAGAGGGTGAGAAGAGTGAAAGAAGAGAGGAAGGGGAGGGGGGTGAAAGCGGAGAGGGAGTGAAATAGGAGGGAGGGTAAGAGAGAGAATGGGGGACAAAGAAAGAGCAGAAAAGGTATACAGAGAATGGAGAGGAGAGAGGAGGTAGAAAAGGAGGGAGAGAAGGAGAGAGGGAGAGAGAGAGAGAGAGAGAGAGAGAGAGAGAGAGGAAGAGCTGTGTTTACCTAACTCCATCATCTTCCTGCATTTATTATTCATGCAGTCATCTACTTCCATCACTTCAGAGGCACACCTTACACACACTTTCCCCAAGACTCCACATACAGAGCATACACAGCATAGAGAGCAAAGAGAGCATAGAGAGCATAGAGAGCATTGACAGTATAGAGAGCATACACAGCATAGAGAGCAAAGAGAGCATAGAGAGTATAGAGAGCATAGAGAGCATAGAGAGTATAGAGAGTATAGAGAGCATAAAGAGCATGCACAGCATAGAGAGCATAGAGAGTATAGAGAGTATAGAGAGCATAGAGAGTATAGAGAGTATAGAGAGCATAGAGAGCATAGAGAGCATAGAGAGTATAGAGAGCATAGAGAGCATAGCGAGCATAGAGAGTATACACAGCATAGAGAGTATAGAGAGCATAGAGAGCATACACAGCATAGAGAGTATAGAGAGCATAGAGAGCATACACAGCATACACAGCATAGAGAGTATAGAGAGCATACACAGCATAGAGAGCATAGAGAGTATAGAGAGCATAGAGCATAGAGAGCATACACAGCATAGAGAGCATAGAGAGTATAGAGAGCATAGAGAGCATACACAGCATAGAGAGCATAGAGAGCACACACAGCATAGAGAGCATAGAGAGTATAAAGAGTATAGAGAGCATAGAGAGTATAGAGAGCATAGAGAGCATAGAGAGTATAGAGAGTATAGAGAGCATAGAGAGCATAGAGAGTATAGAGAGGATAGAGAGCATAGAGAGTATAGAGAGCATACACAGCATAGAGAGCATAGAGAGCATACACAGCATACACAGCATAGAGAGCATAGAGAGTATAGAGAGCATAGAGAGCATACACAGCATACACAGCATAGAGAGCATAGAGAGTATAGAGAGCATAGAGAGCATAGAGAGTATAGAGAGCATACACAGCATACACAGCATAGAGAGCATAGAGAGTATAGAGAGCATAGAGAGCATAGAGAGTATAGAAAGCATAGAGAGTATAGAGGGCATAGAGAGCATAGAGAGTATAGAGAGCATATACATAGAGAGCATTGAGAGCATAGAGAGTATAGAGAGCATAGAGAGCGCTTTGAGCTGCTCGGGTTAGGGTCAGACACATATGTGGGTTAGACTCTTCACATACATAGGGTCAGACTCTTCACATACATAGGGTTAGACTCTTCACATACATAGGGTTGGACTCTTCACATACATAGGGTTAGACTCTTCACATACATAGGGTTGGACTCTTCACATACATAGGGTTAGACTCTTCACATACGTAGGGTTGGACTCTTCACATACATAGGGTTAGACTCTTCACATACATAGGGCTGGACTCTTCACATACATAGGGTTGGACTCTTCACATACATAGGGCTGGACTCTTCACATACATAGGGTTGGACTCTTCACATACATAGGGTTAGACACTTCACATACATAGGGTTGGACTCTTCACATACATAGGCTGCGAGGCGTATTCTCTATATTATCACACAGTTTCACAGACTGTTCTTTGGGCCTTTTCAAACCTCTTGTTCCTGTGCTCTGTTGTGTTCTGTTGTGTTCTGTTGTGCTCTGTTGTGTTCTGTTGTGCTCTGTTGTGTTCTGTTGTGTTCTGTTGTGCTCTGTTGTGTTGTGTTGTGTTCTGTTGTGTTCTGTTGTGTTCTGTTGTGCTCTGTTGTGTTCTGTTGTGTTCTGTTGTGTTCTGTTGTGTTCTGTTGTGTTCTGTTGTGTTCTGTTGTGCTCTGTTGTGTTCTGTTGTGTTCTGTTGTGCTCTGTTGTGTTCTGTTGTGTTCTGTTGTGTTCATCTTGTGTTCTGTTCTGTTGTGTTCTGTTGTGCTCTGTTGTGTTCTGTTGTGTCTGTGTTCTGTTGTGCTCTGTTGTGTTCTGTTGTGCTCTGTTGTGCTCTGTGTTGTGCTCTGTTGTGTTCTGTTGTGTTCTGTTGTGTCTGTTGTGTTCTGTTTGTTCTCTGTTGTGCTCTGTTGTGTTGTGTTCTGTTGTGCTCTGTTGTGTTCTGTTGTGCTCTGTTGTGCTCTGTTGTGTTCTGTTGTGCTCTGTTGTGCTCTGTTGTGTTCTGTTGTGCTCTGTTGTGCTCTGTTGTGCTCTGTTGTGTTCTGTTGTGTTCTGTTGTGTTCTGTTGTGTTCTGTTGTGTTCTGTTGTGTTCTGTTGTGTTCTGTTGTGTTCTGTTGTGTTCTGTTTGTGTTCTGTTGTGTTCTGTTGTTGTTCTGTTGTGTTCTGTTGTGTTCTGTTGTGCTCTGTTGTTGTGCTCTGTTGTGTTCTGTTGTGTTCTGTGTGCTCTCTGTTGTGTTCTGTTGTGCTCTGTTGTGCTCTGTTGTGCTCTGTTGTGTTTGTGTTGTGTTGTGTTTGTTGTTCTGTTGTGTTCTGTTTGTTCTGTTGTGTTCTGTTGTGCTCTGTTGTGTTCTGTTGTGTTCTTTTGTGTTCTGTTGTGTTCTGTTGTGTTCTGTTGTGTTCTGTTGTGTTCTGTTGTGCTCTGTTGTGCTCTGTTGTGTTCTGTTGTGTTCTGTTGTGCTCTGTTGTGTTCTGTTGTGCTCTGTTGTGTTCTGTTGTGCTCTGTTGTGTTCTGTTGTGTCTGTGTGTGTTGTTGTGTTGTGCTCTGTTGTGTTCTGTTGTGCTCTGTTGTGTTCTGTTGTGTTCTGTTGTGCTGTGTTGTTGTGTTCTGTTGTGCTCTGTGTTGTGCTCTGTTGTGTTGTGTTCTGTTGTGTTCTGTTGTGCTCTGTTGTGTTCTGTTGTGTTCTGTTGTGCTCTGTTGTGTTCTGTTGTGCTCTGTTGTGTTCTGTTGTGCTCTGTTGTGCTCTGTTGTGTTCTGTTGTGTTCTGTTGTGTTCTGTTGTGTTCTGTTGTGTTCTGTTGTGTTGTTGTTCTGTTGTGCTCTGTTGTGTTTCTGTTGTGCTCTGTTGTGCTCTGTTGTGCTCTGTTGTGTTCTGTTGTGTTCTGTTCTGTTGTGTTCTCTGTGTGTGTTGTGTTCTGTTGTGTTCTGTTGTGCTCTGTTGTGTTCTGTTGTGTTCTTGTTGTGTTCTGTTGTGTTCTGTGTGTGTCTGTTGTGTGTCTGTTGTGTTGTGCTCTGTTGTGTTGTGTTGTGTGTGTTCTGTTTGTGTTCTGTTGTGTTCTGTTGTGTTCTGTTGTGTTGTGTTGTGTTCTGTTGTGTTCTGTTGTGTTCTGTTGTGTTCTGTTGTGTTCTGTTGTGTTCTGTTGTGTTCTTTGTGTTGTGTCTGTTGTGTTCTGTTGTGTTCTGTTGTGCTCTGTTGTGCTCTGTTGTGTTCTGTTGTGTTCTGTTGTGTTCTGTTGTGTTCTGTTGTGCTCTGTTGTGTTCTGTTGTGTTCTGTTGTGTTCTGTTGTGTTCTGTTGTGCTCTGTTGTGTTCTGTTGTGTTCTGTTGTGCTCTGTTGTGTTCTGTTGTGCTCTGTTGTGCTCTGTTGTGTTGTGTTCTGTTGTGTTCTGTTGTGCTCTGTTGTGTTCTGTGTTGTGTTGTGTGTGTTGTGTTCTGTTGTGTTCTGTTGTGCTCTGTTGTGTTCTGTGTGTTCTGTTGTGTTCTGTTGTGTTCTGTTGTGTGTTGTGTTCTGTTGTGTTCTGTTGTGTTCTGTTGTGTGTTCTGTTGTGCTCTGTTGTGCTCTGTTGTGCTCTGTTGTGTTCTGTTGTGTTCTGTTGTGTTCTGTTGTGTTGTTGTCTGTTGTGTTCTGTTGTGTTCTGTTGTGTGTTGTGTTCTGTTGTTCTCTGTTGTGTTCTGTTGTGTTCTGTTGTGTCTGTTGTGTTCTGTTGTGCTCTGTTGTGTTCTGTTGTGTTCTGTTGTGTTCTGTTGTGCTCTGTTGTGTTGTGTTGTGCTCTGTTGTGTTGTGTTGTGCACTGGACATAAGGCAGGTCCTGTGTTTTGTTTGATGCTCAGTATTTATTACAATAGAAGCACTTTTTCCTTATTGCCACTGTCAATTATTAAACTGTGCTTTTTATAACACTGTGGCATTCCAAGCATGTTCACAACACATGTACCTGCTGAGTGTAAAACTCACAACTACGGGCTCAGAATAAATCATCATTGTAATGCAGTCAGTGTAAATAGAGCTTTTTAGGAGCCTCAAAGACCTTCAAAAACGTTCTGCACCGCACTGTTCATGTATTTATTCAGCCACAGCTGCCCTGGGCAGACTGATGGAGGGAATCTTTCACATACTGACACAAAGTTCACACTAGACAAGGAGGGTGAAGTGTCTTGCCTAAGGACACAATGGCAGTATATGCACTTGTATGAGAAAGAATTGCTCCTCTGACTTTTGTGTTTTAATAATTAAGGTAAATCTCATCTGCATATATCACTTATACCTGAATATTATGCATATACTTAAATACACAAAGAGCACTTTTCCGTTGAAGCAAACTTAGATGTCGTTTTCTTTTTCTTGATAAAGAGAATTAGTAATGCTTTGACATTTTTTCTTTATTACAGTTTAATGCAGTTTCACTCTGAACTTGTTGATTTCCAAAAATCACCTTCACTCGTCTTCATCAGTGTGTGGACTGTTCCCTTTGGAGCAAACTAAGAAAGTCTTTTCTGCTAAATGGATGTTGTTAGAATTCATTTGCACAACACCTAAACATTTTAGTTTATTGATGAAACAGTACTAAGTTTCACTCCTGCTCAACCTGCAGATTTTTTTAACAAAAATCCCCTTGACTCATTCTATAACACGTCTTGTTTCCCTTTGGAGAAACAAAGAAAGATTTTTTTCCTTGATAAAAGGATGTTTGGATGAGTTATTATCATGTTAACCTGGTTATTAATTTAATACAGACACATTAACACATGTGTTGGCTTCACTGCCTCTTAACCTGCTGATTTCTTTCAAATAAAATCACCTTCACTCATTGAATGAACACAGTTCCCTTTTGCAGTAACCAAAGAAAGTATTTGAGTTCTTCTTTTTGCTCAGATAAAGGGATAAAGGGTTGCTGGTGTGAGGAGGGAGGAGGGAGGGGGGACTGTCCGGGTTGTGGGCGTTGAGGCTGTTGAATGGCGACGATGGCTGATGACTCAGGTGATGTGTCATACTCCGCTATAAAAGGAACTTTTACATTTGTCCACACCATAACAAACACACCACAAGGAGCAGGGCACAGGACGCCAGCACGGGACGCACAAAATGAAAAGTAAGTTTGTGAACACTACTCAACAGCTCTGAATGTGCGTTAGAGAGAGAGGGAGAGGAGACAGGGAGGGGAGGGGAGAGGGAGGTAGAGTACACGTGGGTTAGTTAGAGAGCGCCTTGAGCTCTAAACAGCAGACACTGGGGTTAGCAATTAAAACATGAATCAATGTGTTAACGAGGCTACAGCGGCGCAATTAGTCATTTGTTATTATACAGTTTAGGGTCAATGGAGTGTTTGATGTAATGTTATAATGTTATGTAATTAGCATGAAAAATCACACAGAAGCTAAAACCTGCAAACTAAACTATTTTAAATCAGTTATTTTGGCAGTACCTTCAAATGGATTTAGCTTTGTCAGAGTGGTGGGACTTAGTATCTGTTTATATGAGTAAGTTACAATTGTTTATATAAGGTTATGTAGTAATTGGTCAGCAGTTTTGGAGGCGTAGATGCTGGACAGTCGAAATAGCTTTGAACTTGTTGGTGTTTCAAATGGGTTTAGATAGTATCATGCTGTTCAGACATTTTTAGTGTAAAGTTTTATATGGTAGCAGGTTATGTAATTAAAATGGGTGAATTAGACATGAGCTGCCAAGTACATAAGGACATTTTGGAAATATATTCTTATAAATACCTAATTTGTTGGTTACTTTACGTGCATTCTGATAGATTTAAGTGTTGTTTTTGTGTTTTAGTATTAGAATTGACTTTATATTGTTTATCTAAGGTGATAGGTACTGGTAGTTTGTCAGTAGTTTGTCAGTAGTTTAGGAGGAGTATACACTGCAGGAGAATAGGCACTGAAGCTTCCAAAGATGTGTGGGTGCTTAATGGCCGCTCCGATGGTCTATAAGTCATTTGTAATGGGCTTTAGTGGCTATAAAGTGAACACATTTGCGTGTAATGTTTATGTAACATTATGCAGTCGTTATACGCAGTTTGGAAAAGTAGACCGGAGTTAGGATTTCACAGGAGCTGAAATGTTGGGATGACAAATGTCCAAGGATTTTGTGGTAGCTTATGTAGCTCAGTGTAACATTTGGAAGAGATTTGTGAATAAAGTTTAGGGGTTTTGGTGTTTACAGAAGATTATGTAGTGGTTGTTGGTAGAATTCTGTTGAGGTTGTAAAAACAGGTTTAAATGATGGAGATCTGAGTTTGAAAAATACACTTTCAATGCAGTTCGCTTCACTTATCCTTGCAAAGTGCTAATATTGTTAATGTAGGTTCTGATTCGTTTGCATAGCGCCGTATCTGCAGTTTGAAGAGGTACGCAGGGAAAACTTTGTTATCCAAAAGTGTTTAATGAATGTAGAGTCAGAGATTTGACCATTTTTGGCGATGGTTTGTGATTACAGTTTGGAGGAGTAAACACATGGAAGTTAACACGTTGTTTTATATGTGTCATCATTAAAAGAGAATTAGAGATTCTGAAATATACAGATATTTTTGGTAGCTGTATATTTTTGTATTTCAGAAGTATGTTCATTCATCACATTTTTGTACCGCTTTCTATTTACTTTAAGACAATATTAAGATTTACAGTTTGAAAACAGTATTTGCTGCTTAAATTCACATAATAACTCTAAATCCATACTGTTTGTATCATTCATACCAGTAGAAATCTGAAAACGATTCTTTAAAAATAAATAAACAAATGTGAAACTGCAGAATTGTAACATCACGCCAAAATAAAACGATTCCCAGTAGATTCTTGAGTCTGCAGTGTTGAGGTAGGCAGTGCGTAGGCGAAACAGATCCCATGTCACGCTGGGAGATCCTTGAGCGTCATTCAGTCTCTGCTGGTGGTCCCGACGATGATGAGACAATATTTGGGGCCCCCGGGACTTAAGCTGGGGACAACCCTCTGTGCCTTCTGATTGGCTCACGCTCTATGACATCACAGACACAGGAAGAGGGCACAAGGCAGTAGTTGTGGTGCCAGATTGGATCCAGATGTAGTATTTGGATGATTTCCACGCAGCAAACATTTAGTGGGGGAGTTTTGAAACACTTTTTACGTAATAAGAGAGTAAACAAATTTCACTTATCTGAGCAAGAGACTGAGCCCTGCCTCTGTGGGAGTGTGTCATAGGGCTGAGCATGCAGCTGGGGGAACAGATGGTACTATTTACTACAAAGGGACTGTCCCACTTTAGGCTCCCTGTCCCATTTCTCTTCATTACAGTGTTGGGCTGAAGCCGTTAAGTAAAACTACCAAACTCTTCATTATATCACTGCGGAGTGTTGAGTACTGCAATGCCATTAACTATATACTTTCAAATTCTACTACTACTACTGTTGCTATGTCTGCTACTGCTATCACTAAAACTAAAACAAATACTACCACCGCAACTACTACAAATACTACTACTTAATACAATACAATGTACGTGTAATACTTCCACTATTACAAAAACACAAATGCTTTCGCTATCAATAAACCTACAGCATCACTACTACTACTACCATACTACTACTGCTACTACTACTACTAATGCTGCTGCTGCTGCTACTACTACTACTACTACCATACGACTACTACTACTACCACTACTACCGCTGCTGCTGCTACTACTACTACTACTACTACTACTACTACCATACTACTACTACCATATGACTACTACTACCGCTGCTGCTGCCACTACTGCTACAGCTACTACTACTACTACTACTACTACTACTACTACCATATTACTACTACCACTACTACTACCACTGCTGCTGCCATTACTACTACCACTACTACTACTACTACCACCATACTACTACTACTACCACTAATACTACTACTACTGCTGCTGCTGTACTACTACTATCATACTACTACTACCACTAGTACTACTACTGCTGCTGTTTGCTGCTGCTACTACTACTACTACTACTACTAGTGCTACTACTACTATTGCTGCTACAAGTACTACTACTACTACTACTACTGCTGCTGCTTCCACTACTTCATCTACAATAACAACTGTACTGCTGCTTCTCGTGCTGGTACTTTCTCTGTAACTTGACAGTTCCACTCTGCTGTCATGAGCACTCTGCCTCTGAGGTCATACTTTACTTATTTATAATTGATGAGTCCATTTCAAAGAAACTCTTTTATGCCCAAATGTAAAACCTGCACCGTTTTTACACAGAAACATGATTTTCAGATTTAGGCCAGAGACATGGTGACAGTAGACTATGACCTCATACCACGACATCACCCTCTTACTGTAATCTCTCCCGCTCCTCTCTCTCCCCTGTGCGCTCACCCGGCCCGGGACGTTTAGGGAGCAGGGGAAATTCGATCCAAGCATGAGTCAGCGCTCTGAGTGATCTCCACAACAAAAGATCGATGGGTCCCTGAACGCGTCCTTAGCTAATCCCACCTGATGTAATCTGCAGCCGCCTTTGTAAGATGAGGTCACAACAAGTAACCATGGATGTTTGTGTTTGGTTAAAGCTGCAATGCGGAATGTTACTACTGACCTGTTTAGTGACCACAACATCTGCCACCTACAACTGAGTTTATCGGCACACCTGCTGAAGGACGGCACATTGTGTTTCACTAACACAATTTCATTAAAGACAAATCAAAAATATATGATAAAACACACAAATGTAGTTTAGATGTAAGATTACTCCAATATGTAGCATTATGTTTCATAAAATCACCTGGTTGTGAAGACATGGAGATGTGATTGCTTTGCCTTGAAAATTCCACAGTAAGGCATTAACTTATCAATCTTAACTTATCAGTCCATTAATTCAAAAATACTTTGAAAAACCTGCATCCTTACTGTTAGCTGACTCGCATCTTCAGAGATCTGACCTGTAACTTGGCCTTGTGGTGTCATCTGCCTGGAGCTTTATATTATACTGTGGAAAATTTCAGACAAAGCAGTAACATCTCCATGGAGACAAGCAGGTGGCAGACCCTTCAGCATAAAAGTTACATAATGCAGCTTTAATATCTTACCAGAATAAGGTTTACTTTATATTTTTGATTCATTTTATGCAGTATTAACACAATTAAAAAACTCCAAAACTCAAAAAACAAAAAAAAAAAAAAAAAAAAAAAAATAAATAATACAAAAAAAAAAAATAATAAAAAAAAAAAAAAAAAAAAACATTTTTAAAAAGTGAAAAAAAATCCCCAATATAAAAATATATATACAATTTGATAATAAAAAAAAAAAAAACCCCAAAAAAAAATAAAAAAAAAAAAATACAAATAATTTTTGATACATTTTATGCAAAATACAAAAAATAAATAAAATAAAATAAAAAATAAAAAATAAAAAAGTGAAAAAAAAAAAAAAAAACAAAAAAACTTACCTATAAGCATTTTTCTATTTTTCTAGAGGATTCTGATTGCGCTACAATTCCTGACAGCTTCCTTTGAACTAATTACTCCTTAGTGTTTGTAAAGTGTCTCTGAATGTCCAAAAAAGTGCAATGTAAGTCAGATATATTATAATGATTATTATGATTATTGTTATTATTATGATTATTATTATTATTATTATTACTTACTAGCATTAGCAGTACCTCATGTACAGTGACCTTTACTGAACCAGGAGAGCCCTTATTTTCAAAGAACAGTCCCGGGCCAAGTATCGATCCCTGTGGGCTCTGGAGTTTACTCTGAGCCCTCTGCACAGAGAGGCCCTGTGCTGGAGCGAATGGAAACCAGGAAATCCCCATGTTTACTGCCTTTTCCACCTCAGCCCTGCGCCTCCCGTTACATACATATAAATCACTGTAAAAGCTCTATACCTGATTTTTACTGTCTTAGAAATATGAAAAACACAACTAGTTCATTTTAAACAGTTTGCAGTGGTCCAGATCTTCCTTTCTCATCCTATGTAATCAGAGCATCCTTATTATTCACTACGGCAAGTTTATAACCTGTTTTCACAACTTTCAGGCATCAAAGTGATAACAACTAACATGTCAACTACACACTTCCTGATTAGCAAAGAGTTTTACAATTAGATGGAGACACAGGCACATTTTGACCTCGAGACCTGCTTATAGAATATAACTGTACTGAGGCAGGATAAATGGGACCAAACTGAGTACAGAGCCTTTACTCGGTGTAATTTAAGTTTATTTGTGATGTGATGAGCTTCCTGCTTGTTACATATTTACCTTTAGTTTGGCTGTTTCCTGGTCCAGTGGCTGTGTGGATTGTGTGTTTGGCCAAATATCTCACACAAAGGTCAAGGTGAAGCAACTTAAACTACTGCTGTTCTTTATAATGGCTAACTGTCATTGACCCATTTGACAATGAAGTTCTGGTGATTTTATTTGTAAATCATTCATTAAAATATTAACGTGAGATGAATTATGCAGGTCAGCCGCCAAACTGCTATTCTAATGTTAATTTAGGGCAGAGTTGTGAATACCTAATACATGAGTGTTTGAGACAGGGTCATATAGCTGAGAACTAGTTTAGTTTATTCCTGGTTTAGCACTTTTCACCTGGTTAACTGCAGACTTTAACTTGGAAAGTCAAATATTTTTCGGTGTGTGTTGTGGACAGCGCTGTGTAAATAACTGTTCATAATAAAGTGATTAGAGATAAGATTAGCTCCTTTGTTTGATCATCACCGAACAACAGACAGCAAGCATTATACTGAAAATGTCAAGTGGGATGTCAAGTACAGATTACTGCACTTTTATGTGTGGCCGGTTTAAATACGTAAACTACTTTTAGGTCATTAAAGGCCGTGTACTCATTTGAACCATGAGTGAGAACAGGTTTCAGAATGAACTATTATCCCCGCCCACCAGGTTCCTTCTCTCACCCTGATGTTAAGCCGTGACAGAGAAACAACTGTCTGGGCTAGTCGCTGTCAGTTGTTTCCACGTGGTCCTCATCCAACACTATTTCTTATTGGATAACTGCCTGACAGATGCTTCCTTCAGAGCCAAAATGCCTATTATGCAAAATCAATTTCCCCTTTACCCGCTCAAAGTTGTATTTAGAGTTATTCATGCTTGTTGGAGAAATCTTTAGTCCTATCAGCCCTGCTTTTCACTGCCACCGTTGTGCAGCTGTTTTGGCAGAAATAAAAAAAATAAAAGTACAAATCTGCTGCTACTCGTGCTGTGTCGTTTACTGTGACAGGCAGAACGGCTCCTAATACATAAATGGAGCTGCAATGTGCAATGTGCAAATCAGAGGCTTGTTTCTTTTATTAAAGCAGACATATTGAGCTTGTGTCTGCTCTATAGTCATCATCTTAAATCAGAATAATCATGTAAAACGCCGAAATAAAAGAAACTAAACCACTGACTTCTGTGTTAGAAAACTGCTGTGTCCAATGGGAGCTGATGTCCCCGAAAACGTCATCACAATAAAGCGCCGTGTAGCTGTCGGCGCCCCCTATGGACAGCTGCACATCTCACTAGGGAGTAATTGATTTTTTTATTTGTACCAAAATGACTACGCAAAGTGATGAATCCTACAAGTATCACCGGTTAAGAAAACAAAACTGGAGAAAAAAGTACAGTACACAGGTACACATCACAGTGGCAGTGAAAATGGGGATTAACGGCAATATGGCGTCTTGAAAATAAGCGATTAAACATTACTCATACATGAATCACTCCAAAATCAACTTCAAGAGGGTAAAGGAGACAGACACAACTGTAACATGGTTAAAAGCTCTGAAAAGTCCATTTTGTTGAATAGATTTAAGTCGTTTTAGATGAGTATTGTGATTTAAAATGACTCAAATATGACATAATGATCCTCCGTAATGTTATAGATAATAATTATATAGCAGACAAAAAGCGCAGTATGACTCTTTAGGTTATTTAACTGTCTCAGAGTAACATACACAGTTTTTTACAGCGTGTTTTGTTGACCTTTTGTCATGTGACCAGTCTGCTTGGCCTTTAGTTGAGCTGTGGAGGTGTCTGCTGAGGTTAGACCCATGAACAGTCTGGCCTCCACTCCCAGCTCCCAATAAGTGCTTGGGTTCGGATCAAAGCAGAAATGACATAGAATTACCGCACTTTCCAACAAGCCAAAACATGAACGTATACAACATCAACTTAAGAATTTTCCAAAGTTGTTTCAGGATAATGGGAAATCTGTCCACTGACCACCGAGCCCAAGTCTATCATTATAGTTCAACCTATTGCACACATTCACAGTCGGTCCATATGCAGCCTGTAGAGCTAAACATAGGCTTGTGTAGAAGTCCATACAAAAATAGGGCAGATGTTTGTTGATTTTGGCTCGGGGCAGACTGGGTTGCAGGGTCCAGGGTTGTTCCAGCGGCTGTGGAAGAAGTGACATGATGTGATGGTTAGAGGAGGGACCGCGTTGTACTGAAAAGTGTCAGTCACTCACAGTTTAACACCTCAAATGGGCTTAAACCACACGGAGCGGAGGCATTAGCAGTTACTTTTAACAGAGGAGGATGGGCTGCAAAAAATACTGCAACTTTATAGTACTGTTACTGAAGTAGAAGTATTCAGATCAAGGGAAAAACTTACACGTTAATTTATATATATGGAAAAAAGATGACACAATGAACCTGATGAAGCATGTTCTGGGTTGTATAGTCAGGTCTCTATGCTCAGTAAGTCGTTACTAAACTGAATTCCAACTCAGTTCTTACCAAATACAACTAAAATACTACTTACACAACAGGCTAAAACTCGTTAGATCTGCGAATAGCTCTATTTCTATATACCATGACCACGTGTGGCTACTGCTGCTGCTGTTACTGCTTTTCAGACATTAGATTAGAATAAAAGAATCACAAAGAACATATTTTAAAGGTGCACATGTAACTTTTGTGGGGGGTCTGTTATGAAGCTCATCAGTGACGTCTGCTCAGGTTCCGGAGGTATATTTTTTTTAATTTTTCCCATAAACTTTTAGAAAAAAAATGTTAAGAGTCCAAAGACATTGCAGAGGCTAGCCAGCTACATGCTAATTAATATCCATAACGCAGTTGTTTTAAGTCTAAAAAGGCAGCTTAAAATGCAAGATTCTGCAAATGTTTTAATAACTTTGCTGTTTACGAAGTTTCAGAAACAGAAATAAAATGACAGGTCTTGTGGTCATTAGTTACCAGTGAATGAGATATTTTGTTCCAGAACCGCGGGGTGGGTGGTCACTGTTGAGCGCCATATCTTTGCCTGGAATGTTTCTCACTATGGTACTAAACTTAAATCTAGCTCACATTTATTCAGTTTCATTAAGAAAACAAAAAAATCTGTAATTTTATGTGATCAGCCTCACCTCTGACCTGTCACTTCATCTTGTGACGTCATCCTCGTGTCTCCATGGAGATAGACAAGCGTAATGCTATACTGTGAAACATTCTGAGGGGGGTAAAAGGTATTGTTTAACCAGGGGCCAGTGCAGGGAGGGGCCCCTCACAAAGGCATTTTTCATTAAACAACATGTCATGTAGGCCCACAAAGATCATTTGCACCCAGGCCCCAGAATTTGGTGCTACACTCCTGGAAAAAGTAACAAGCAAAGCAGTTCTTTAGAAAAGTTACATATTGTACCTTTAAATTTGTAATAGGTCCTTATATCCAGCCCCTTTGCCCCTGTGCACACACTTCATATGTTGTTAGCATGTTTGATACGTGTGATAGTGAGGAGAGCAGAGGTGTTCTGAATGTGTACATTAAAGGAGATTTATGGCCGTCTTGTGCTCGCTGTGGAAAACAAACATTCTCAGTTTTTGGCTCAGTTCAGAGGAAGTTTGTCGAGTGAATGACGTGAAATCTGCACAGAGCCCCTTCTCATGGCTTCAAGGTTCAACACAAGTTCTCCCTCGGTAAAAAAACACTTCAAATGCGAGAAAAAAGTATCTTGGAAACTACTGCGTTCTTCACTCAGCAAAAATGTTCCCAAAATTTCCGATCGGACCGGTTTGCGTCTGAGAGATCCATCAGAACTGACTGATTTGCTCTGGGTTTTAGCGCTCGAAGCATTTGAGAGGTGAGCCGTGTTGCCAGAGAGTGTAAAACTAAAGGATGTTTTTCTTTCTCTCTTTCTGACACCTCCTTCCTGCTCATGTCTTCTAGTCATTTTCCACCCTCATTAATTTTAATAACTTATTTATTTATTTGACCTTTTAAACCAGGACAAAACCCCACTAAGCTTTGACTGCTTAAAGTGTGTATGACAGGTTAGACTACCTAATTCACTAAAACACAGTTAACTTGAGGGGCGTCGGACTGGGGGGGTAAAGTATTGTTTACTCAGGGCCCGGTGCAGGGAGGGGCTCTTTGCAAATACTTTAAGGGGCATTTTTTATTCAACAACATGTAGTGTAGGCCCACTAACATGATTTGTACCCAGGGTCCGAAATTTTGTAGTTGTTTTGGTAGAAGTTTTTATAGTTGTTTTCTAGTTTTCTAATCTTGTTGAAGTTTATCATTTTACTTCCTGGTTGGACACAGGCAGCAGATGTGACCGACTGTAATGTTATCAGGGCCAGAACTTGTCTAAATTGCAAAAAAGCTATGGTTAGACTAATACACATAAATGACAGCATCTTTTTTTGTTAATTGAAGGTTTAAAGTGTCAGAAAAATGCCGTCTTTGTGTGTAAATTGTCACTGTTCATGACGCGCTACTTTCTGTATTTTTGTACTTGTCTTCTCAACTTTTTTCCCCACAAACTGCCACTTAACTGATGCAAAATTATGATCAATATTTACCACAAGTACTATCCACAGAGAGTAGATCCATTCATAGTATATATATAAAGGACATAGCTAACCTGCAAGCCACCGCTTTCCAGACAAGAACTTCGGCTCCATCGACTGTAACTGCTGCAGTGAGACTCATCATTTTGGTCTAAAAATTTTCGTATTAACCCGCTCCATGTGATCCTGGTGTTTTTATTTTTCTATTTTGTCCATAAATCAAGATATGATCATAGCTAGCGTTAGCAACAGGTTTGATTGACAGCGTTGCTAAGCACCCGCTACCTGCTAAACCAGCGGCGCGAGCGGGAAGGGGCGTTACCTTCAACAGCCTGACTCCAGATTGGTTCTTTAAGTTGCTATGATACTCGCTGCTCCAAATTGGCCCCTATACCTGCTTTAGCCTCGATGAGCTTCATTTGACTGGAGCCGAACGCTGTCACTTAGTCCTCTTCTTTATACAGTCCATGGAACTACTTCTCCAAATCAAGTCAGGATTAGAAAAACTTGAAAATCTGTTCTCTATATGTTGAAGAATCATTAAGTGCTGACAGTTTGATGAAGTGACTTTAATATAGTTGGTTGCCATATGGATTCTCTTGATTGATTACTTTAACATTAGCATCATGAGCCACAGCTAAGTCTAATTCACAGTGGAACAGTTGTTTTGTGCCTGGAAATGTTCAATCTGTTTGTCTTCTATTGACTAATAAGTGTTTCACCCTTTTGGGGCAGGGCGTATTTCGCTGAGTGCAGTCTAAATCCTATTGTCTCAGACCAGTATCATCCAATGTAATAGTCTAAACATCTTGATTTCAAAGTCTCCAGATGACGAAACTCTTTCTCCATTGTTTCACTGTTGGGTTTTTTTGTGAAGCTGAGCGGCGACTGCTCTGTTGTGATTTTAAGCTCTACAAAAATAAATAGAAAAGTTCTGTCCATAAGCCCACGGTGCATCGTCCCCTGCTCTGTACATTAGTCTGTATGTTCATTACAGGAGCAGGTGAGGTGTATTTCTCACCCTGATGTGACTGAACTCTCACCTGCTCCGACCACAGCTGTCTGCAGACTACACTGTGTCATTCAGCCTGTCTGACTCTCACACACTATTTACATTCTTCATATGCAGTAAAACACAGACAAATATATGGCACCAGAACCAAATAATGAGCATGTTAGTATAACCTTTCATAGTGTAATAGTGAAATATGATTTACTGAGTCACAGTCTTTGATTATTCACATAAAATTGAAGGGTCTGGACCATTTTCTCCATGTATTTGAGCACATTGTATCTTGCCCCAGTACGGATATACTGTATAAGCAGCTCTTGAGATCAAAATATGTCACTTGTGCCCTGTCTGCATTTAATTATGAAGCTCCTTATTTATTGTCACAGAATCAGGAAGTACACAGTTAGCATGCTAGTTGTTCGTAGCATTACCATAACAGCAAACTCAGCTCTGGTCTCTGAAAGTTGTGAAAAGTTATTCACCTTATTCAGGGAGTTGTCCCCATAGACTGTATATATAAAAGGACATAGCAAATGTAGCGTTAGCAACAGGTTTGATTGACAGTGTTGCTAAGCGACCAGCAGTCTGGTTGGAAAGGGGCGTTATCTTCAACAGCCTCGCTCTGGATTGGCTCTTTGGTTGCTATGATACTCATGCTCCGAATTCTAAATATAATTCTCGGCTCCAAATTTGCCGCTAAAACTGCTCTAGCCTCGATGTGCTTCCTTTGACTGGAGCCGAACGCTGTGGGTGACGTCGCATTTGCTCACTACTTCTTTAATCAGTCTTTTTAGTGACACCCAACTTTTAGCCCAACTTTTGCTTGTATGATTTTGCATAGAGCTGCTTATCTCCAATAAGCCAATAATGCGCTGTTTTCAGGCTCCCAGAGACTCGATGCTCTGATGACTTGACTTAGTGCAGAGGCTGATACACAAGGCTAATGGAGAACATGAACTTTGAACATTTATCACAAATAAATCTACTTTATATCATATTTGAGTTAGTAGTGGCAAGACCTTTCTCTAGTTGTCCACTGAAATGATAGGATTTGCGCATAAGAGGAACAGCCAGCACAAATGAAAGTCCGGTTTAGTCACAGTCTGAAGTAAAACTGGACTGAAATGTATTTATCACTTTATTCATTTTGCTAATTCCTGTAAACCAAAACTTGAAAGTGACAGCAGTTTCCACAAGAACACTACACAAGAATCTGGTGCTATTTTAAACTCAATTATTTTTAAGATGAAGTAATGACACTTCTAACTAAAGCTGAGAAATCTTGCACATTCTCCCCTGATGTGTAACCAGACAGGCGTCCCACGATCAGACATGTCCTCATGCTTGACCTCTGACCTCGCAGACATGAATCGGAGGGGCCTCGCAAAATGCAGCGGTAGTGAAAACAGTAAAGGAAAGCGGCATCCCACAGCGTCTGCCCGGTGATGTCAGAGCTTTGAGTCACAACGGCTGCTCCCAAGGCATGATGGGAAAAAACCTCCACAGCGTTCCACAAATTCCTCTAGCCTGGTGTAACGCTGTCTCTGAGCATGTCTTTGTGGCCCTAGGTTAAATTTTTTTAATAAATGATTGGATAGTTTTACTCATAAACCCTACTGAATGCTGGTATTGTTGAGAATGAGCTCTTCTTCCAGCAAAGACGCACAAGACAAGACAAAACACAGCACCGAGGATGTGACTGGCAGAGAACAGCAGATGGATTAGATAAAACTGTGCAAACAGACAGGAGTGTTCCCAATGATTAATAAGCAATTTAAACCCTAGACACTTCATTTATTCATTTTTAGCTCATATTAAGTCCCATGAACACGGAAAAGTGTTAAAAATACGTTACTTTATCAAAACCTGTGTCTGGACTAGTTGATGGAAGCATTTCGGAACACTTTATAATAACTACACTTTAATAAAGCACAAACAAAAACTTAATTCATAATGAACAAATCGTTTTTTTTTACGAATGATTCAGGCTTAGTTACTACGCCACTAATACCACACTCTTAACCCTAGCCCTACGGACACAATAGCTGTATGAAAAATAAAAATACAGGATCATGTTATTAGCGGGTTCATATCAACAGTTTATGATGAACCAGAGTTAGGGACGACAGTTTTTCAATAGAAAGTGAATTTAAGCCAGAGTTGATGGAGGTGGAAGAGTGCCCATGCTCACTATTTGAAACGCCAGCAGGTTGGCGATATCCTTTTATATATATACAGTCTATGTCCTAGCCCCTTCATTAGGTAGGTATAAGACTGAGTTATTCCTAATGAAGCATTTGTCCATTATAATTATGAAATGAACTCCTTGTTCATGCTTTATTAAGGTTAATTAAGGTGTAGTAATTATGAAGTACCAAAATACAGGCAGATACAACACAAATAAAAGTTAGGTTGGGGTCGGCTGGGCGTGTTTCAGGCTGATAGGAAGAACCTTTGACCCCAGCTCTGACCTGTGTACATGCTGCTGTTGTGTCCTTGTGCAGGACACTTTGTGAAAGCCGTATGAATGAATGTAAGTGTGAATGTGTTATTAAGTGAGTGACTGGTCCTGGTTGGAGAGGCTGTTGTCACAGATTGGCAGTCATCCTTGGGCAGCTGTGACTACAGAACCTTGTACCTCTGTGTGGTTCTGTGGTCAAAGAAATGCTGCTGGAAAAAGACAAATATTTATTCATTTGTCACTTGTTTATTTGTGTATGTTAGTAGACCTGGGACGATAAAAAATTGAAATGAGCTGTAATGCTTGAGGATAAACCTTTTGAACCATATTGTAAAGACAAAGTAAAACACAGTAGTAGATAAACAGTATCAGTAAGGAGTCATAAAGATATCAGTATTCATTCATTAATCTTCTGCAGCGCAAACATTAAAAAAAAAAAGTACCCCAATAGTGCAAAAAACATAGACTGTATGCATAAATGGACATAGCTAACCTGCTAGCTGTCACATTCAAAATAGGAAGTGAACAGGGGCACGCTTTTAGCTCCATCGACTCTGGCTCCAATTCACTTTCTATTGAAAAGCTGTGGCCCCTCTCTCTGTAACTGCTGCTGTCAGACTTGTCATTTTGGTCTTAAAATGTTCATATTAACCCGCTCTACATGATCCTGGTGTTTTTATTTCACTATTATGTCTTTAAATTAAGATATGAACATTGATAAGAGACAAATCAGGCGCCTTCTTTCCCTGAGGTCGCTCCTACTGTTAGCAACAGGTTTGATTGACAGAGTTGGTAAGTGCCTGCTCACTAAACAGCGGTGAGGGCAGGAAGGGGCGAGGCTTTGAACAACTTAGCTCCGGATTTTGTTGCTGTGATACTCACAATTGGAATTCCAAATATGGACCTCGGCTCCAGAGTCGTCCCGTGACCGAGCTTCATCTGACCAGAGCCGAACGCCGTGGGTGATATCACACTCACTTAGACTTAGACTGCTCACTGTCCATGGCAAAAACACAATAATCAGAGAGCCCAAGAAATACTGTGAGTGATTTTTATTTACAGAACGATAAGTCGCTATATTAACTGCAGGTTTGTATGAGTTAGTGTTACTAGTTATAATAATTTTCCAAAGCAATATCACTACTAGAAACCTAAAGTACAGATTTGCTCAGACCAGGAAGAGGCACCTGTTGCTGTTTGTGGATCAGTGGAAACTTCCGTGAAATGCCGGTGAGCGTTCATAAAGACCTGGATCAGATTCCATACACGCCTATGACTCTTTCTGCACTTCCTCGGGGAATGCACTAAATTGACTGTAGCCCATTCACAAAAAGGTCTGCTGACCCCAAAACCCACGTCAACGGGGCACAAAGGAGAACCATTGTGTCAGAATGTTTGTTGTAGCGACGTATTGTTGGAGAAACTGGTCTGTGATTTGGGAAGTCCAGGATACAGACTGCTTTTATTTTAAGGAAATAGTGGTTTTAACAAGGAAAACGCTTTGCAGAACAGTGTGAGTCCATGCAGTTTTGTGTGGTATCCTTTTGCCTCAATTTGATACTATAAAAGTGACAGTGGAATAGGTCATTAACCCAAAGGTTGGTAGTTTGTTAATGGACACTGCCCTTGTGCCCTTGAACAAGACACTCAGCCTAGAATGACGAGTATTACAGTGAATTCATATCGTTTGTTGTACAGTATTTTCAAATTTGGCTAATAGTTTAATTAAAGGTGCACTGTGTAACTTTTCTTGTGCAAGGTCCACCACCTGGTCGTCTCCATGGAGATATTATTGCTTTGGCTGGAATGTCCCACAGTATGGCATTAGTATCTATCTATAAAGAGTTAAATGCTGGTGTTTTTATTGCTTAAAATGTTCTTGCCCCTCCACAGATCTGTAACTTTACCGAGGAGGTGCTCCCGGCTTTTCTCTAGGGAGATAGGTTTAATGCCGTACTGGGGAACATTCCAGGCAAAGCAGTGACATCTCCATAGAAACAAGAGGAGGCATTAAGCTTCACCGGAAAAGTTACACAGCGCGCATTACACTATTTTCTGATGTATATTATAATGTTTCCTCATCACAAACAGACCTGGAGTTGTGTTTTGTTTCATTCACACATGTTTAACAAACAAACTCTGCACAGAAAACACTCTGTTCCACCTTGTGATGTCATGGGATAATACAGGAAGTGCTGCTCCATACACCTTCACTAGAATCATTTGGATAATTTCAACCCTGGAATTGACAATCTCCACTGAACTAAAGGTAAAAGGAGCTGCTGACTTGAAAACGTCATGACATCACAAGGTGGAACAGAGCATTTTGAGCTTTGGAGATGTTACTAACAATAAAGTGTTACTCAAACATGTGAATGAAACACAACACAACTCCAGGTCTGTTTTTGAGCAGTAACAACAGTATAACATGACTTAAAGCTCATAAGAGTCAGTTTTGTGTGATACAGGACCTTAAAATCCAAAACGCTGATTGGGTTTGTGTGGTCCCTGTGGGGGTGGATCTTGATTTGGTGTTTACATATTAGTTTCTCTGAAATGGGCTGAACGCTGTCACTGTGGCTTCCTTCCCATCAGAGAGTTAACAGCATGTGACCTCTGGCCTGTTTCCTCATCACAGATCATAAATAGCATTGTAACCGTCACCTTAACCAGCATTATCTGCACAACAGTGATGCTTTCTCATGTCATGTACTGATAGGAAACAACTAAGTACCCCATAGATTACATAATGATATTTTGATTAAAACTACTGGAAAGCACAAATGTTGAATCTGATCATTAATGTTGACTTGGCCTTTATACTCTTTAAAATCTGCAACAGCAAAAGAATTTCGTTAACACAGGATAAGATAAACGATAAGCTCACTAAGTACACGTTAATACTTGTAATGAAGTGTTATGTTCTCAGAGTTTATACAGTTTCTGGATGAGCGTGTCACATCAGCGTGTTCAGATTTGTTGAAGTGTGGTGTAGAGCAGATGATGTGACAGGCTGTGGGAGTGTGGCCTGTTTCCTCTGTCTTATTAAGACAAAAACCACACACAGAGATTACACATGAACGCAGCGGAGATAACTCTGCTCTGACCTCATTATGTATTTACTCATGTTAATAATATCCCATCAAAGACAATACTGGGGCCGGAAATGGTTTGCAAAAATGTGCATTTTGGCAGTTTCAGAGACAAAACAACAACCTTCAGTGAATAATGTCTTTTGTTTTATCTTTAGTTCACAGCTTTGCACCTTTAGAAACACCACACTGTTCACTCATCAATTTAAACTCTTCTTTTTTTTTTTTTTTTTTTTTTCACTTAACGGCCCGCCCGCGGGCCGTCGGAACGGTAAGTGGTTAATTCTGCTGTACTTTTTTTTTTCTGTCTTAAAAACGTGAAAAAAATGTTTGTCATCCTAATTATTCACCATGATGAGTTTATAAGTGGTTTTCACATCTGTCAGAGGCCACACTGGAGTTTTTCCGCGGCAGTTAAGCAACAACTAGCATGCTAACACGCACTTCCTTTAATTCCTTGTTACGACACAGAGCTGGATGAACATCAGTGCAGTTGTTTGATTGGTAACCCTTAGTACAGAAAATTAAAAATGAAAATACTTGAATTTGTGTGAGTAATCTTGTGTAATCTAAGTGTACGTTTTGGGCATAATTGTAATCTTTTGTCGCCTTCTCTTTTCAGTAATCCCAGACTCGATATCCTGCCTTGTCCTGCTGCTGTTGTCGGAGCTGATTGGCCAGTCCCTGTCTCGTCCCGCGCACAACTCCGCCCACAACCCCGCCCTCTGCATTCTGTTTAACTCCATGCTCTCACACACCGAGAAGCTCATCAATCTCTCTCGAAAACTGCACGAGCTGGTGAGCCTCGGCTTTACTCATTATGAGAAAAATGTGTTTGAAGCAGACATACTGGGAGAGACCCCGAGCATTATGGTTTAGTTTGGACATTTTAAATTCATGAAAAACAGAAGAGTGATGGGCGTGTACCGGTGGAGAGGGTCGATCGGAGCAATGTGTCTGGAAAACAGGAGAATAAAGATTACTCAAACATGAATCACTCTAAATACAACTTCAGGAGGGTAAATGAGAAGGAACCGTTATAATAACAGCTGTGAAAAGTCCATTTTGCAGAACAGGTTCGCTTTAAGTTTGATTTAAATTGATTCATTCACGTTTGAGTAATCCTGTATCTTCTAACATTTGAAGCTTGTGCTCAGAAAATGTCTGTTTTCACCTACCCCCTATCTCCGGCCCCTGCTCTGTACATATTGCGATTTTTCAAGAACTCTGGATTTCAAATTATAGTCATTTCTCAAAAATCAAAACACAATGTAAATAAAATAAATCAAAATACTGCTTATAGTGAAAAGCCACTATGAAGCGGTTTTGCAGTCGAAGGCGATGAACCTGTTTCTATCATTAGGCCATTTTTATTTTAAATATTGCAGTTTATGATGAATAAAATGTAGAATAATGGCGTGTGTATGTCACAGTTTCATACTAAACACTCATAAAAAGCCTCGTGTTTCCTAACCGTGTGTTTTTGCTCCCGTCTCCACAGTCGGATCAGGAGCTGAGTCGACTGGTCACTGTGGATCACAGACTGGACTCTCTCCTGGAGGTACAGCACACGGCCGAGGCGTTCAGCAACATCAAGGTAAACTCACACAAAACACACGGGTTTGGCTCTTTTATTCAGGTCATCAGTAACCTGTGGTGGAAGAAGTAGTGACTGTTACTTCAGTATAAGTACAGATACCAGAGCAATAAAAATATTCAAGTAAAAGTATCACATGACACATGAAAGTACGCATGTAAACATGTACTTTAAGAGTAAAAAGTGAAAGATTTTGAAAAGTAATGAAGCTTCAAATGTAGTGATTTTGTGATTTTGATTTTTTTTCAGCAGAAACAATTGAATCTATAGTTTCTAACAGTTTCTAGCTGTTTTTATTTGTATATTTTTGTTTTGCTCAAATTTTGAACATATTAAAAATAAACCCTCAGCCTTTTCAGTAAGTCTCAAACTATCATAAATATACTTTCTTTTCAGTCCTGTTCAAAAATGTAGTGGACTAGAAAGTACAGATACTGCTTTCACATGTACTCAAGTAAAAGTAAAAAGTATCGACTTAAAAATGTACTAAGGAGTAAAGTACAGACACGCAAATGTTTTACTTAAGTACAGTACTTTATTACTTTTTACTTTGTTACTGCACATAACTGACAGCTTTACTTTACATCAAAAGTACAAAAACAATACTGCTTTTAAATACCATAAATAATCAGCATGTTAAAGGAGCACTGTGTAACGCCACCTGCTTGTCTCAGGAAGATATTGCATTGCTTTTACTTCATTAAATAAATATAATAAATCCATTTAGCCTGTATTTCATTTTGAATATTTATAATCCAAAATACATGGAAGAACACACATTCTCACTGTGAGGGCTGCCTCTCCACAGACCTGACGTTTAACTTGGCCTCTTGGCATCATCTGAAAAACAGTTAATGTCATACTGAAGAAAATGCCGGTAAAGCAGTGAGATCCCTGAAGACAAGCTAGAAAAGTTGCACAGTGCACCTTAAAGTATCAGTGAATACACATGATTTCAGTTTAAACGTGTATTTTAAACTCGCTCCTGTCTGTGCTCCGCTCCACAGATAAACGAGTCCCTCTCTCAGCTCTATAACTTCTCCGAGTCGTACAAGTTACACATGGACTGGTTAAAAACAGCCAGAGAAAATGTCAGTCTTCCTACTCATCCGACAGAGGACGCCAGCCGACACCTGCATCTGCTCACGCACCTGCTCAACTCCAGCCTCAGCCAGGTCAGACATTACACTTTATTACTTTAAACAGACCCGGCGACGTCCTGCTCTGTGCTGCTGTCCCACCTCTTCACAGTGACATTTCAGCAGATTTCAGTTTAGTATTTTATTTTTGTCGGGTTTAATCTATGTCGGATGTTTCAAATATTCACAAGTATGCATAGGGCAGTGGGCGGAGCTAAGGGGTAGGTGAAAACTGAATTTTCCGAGCACTCAAGCCTGGGAATGTAGGACAATCAAAATCATAAAAGTCTGAGTAAGCAAACAATAACACAGAACACGTTAGGAGTTCATCAAGACAAAAGTATAAATATAGATGTGTGTTTCTCATGTCCATCGTTTGTGTCCCTTTGTCCCAGGTGCAGGCGCCCCAGGTCCCTCTGCCCTCGCCCCCCTCCCTCCCTCTGGTCTCCTCGGCGTTCGACGCGCTCAAGTTCTCGGTGGAGGTGTCAGAGAAGCTCAAAGCATTCAGTCTGTGGACCAGGAGGTGCATCCGGGTTATACAGAGACACTCACGCTGCCCGAGACGCTGACCACACCTGCGGTTTCCACGGACACCACACCTGCGGTTTCCACGGACACCACACCTGCGGTTTCCACGGACACCACACCTGCGGTTTCCACGGACACCACACCTGCGGTTTCCACGGACACCACACCTGCGGTTTCCACGGACACCACACCTGCGGTTTCCACGGACACCACACCTCCGGTTTCCACGGACACAGGGTCTGGACTCTTACTGTGAGGAGGGACTGTTCACATATATGTTACAGAAATATCACAGCTGAATGTATGACTGTCCAGTTTCTAAAGCCTTTAAGAGCACTCAGAACAATCACATGTCCACCCTAAATATATGAAGTCACTTCTTTCCGTTTAAAAGTCTTATGTTGATTCAAAGTAAATCATTTAAATGTTTAATCTCGGCCTGTTCTGGCAGAAGCTCTCTGTGGAGATGCTGTTGCTTTGCCTACAATATTCCACAGTATGGAAATAAACTGAACCTGTTTCCATGGATACAGGCAGGTAATACCAACCTGCCAAATTATAGGTCAGATCTGTGGAGAGGCGATCCTGCTCAGAGTAAGAATGCATGTTTTTCAAGGTTTTTGAGTAATTGAATAGAGAGATAGATTTAATGCCTACTGTGGAACATTCCAGGCTTAGTACCATCTCCATGGTGACAGTCGTTTAACATTTAAATGAAAAGTAAAAGCGTATAGATCATATTGAGATGGGGTGGGCGTGTGGGTTCGAGTGAGGTAATGCACTGTTTTGGGCCAGTTCCTCTGTTTACACTGACGGTGCCTCCAGGAATATTTTTGTACTGTTTCTTTAGGATGTTATTTATGACTCTCATCAGTGTTTAGTTTGAGGTGCAGGCACCTCACGTTTTGTATATCAGTCAAATAATATGCAATATTTAATAATAATATTAATATTAATAATATTAGCATTGCTGTAATGCTTAAGGTTTATTTATGTTTTTATATGTCTCTGTTTTGATATGTTGATAAATGAAGATAAATACATTTTACAAGAAAACATGTGGTACTGTGTTTTACTCAATCAACAGCACTGTTTATTTATTTGTTTGTTTGATTATGAGATTCAGGAAAATCTCATTTTTTTAAAAACCTCTTTTTCACGAGGTCCTGCATCGTTGCACACAGTTACGACTTATACACAACAACAACAACGACGTGACAACAACAACAACAACAACGACGTGACAACAACAACAACAACAACGACGTGACAACAACAACAACAACGACGTGACAACATGACACGAGGAAGCACAGAAGAACAAACACGATGAGTGCAGCGAAATATGTTTGAAAGACTGTACTACAGATACATTCAACTCAGCACATCTCACAGCCACAGACAGGCCTTTAAACACGAGCAGGAAACAGGTCAAAGAAATTCAAAATCAAACCCACATCAAAACATAAAATTAAATAAACACACATGAGCTTGTATGTTTGTGTTCCTATAGAGCTGTCAAATGTCCCAGAGCTCAGTGTCGACATGGTCCATATCACACACAGTTATGTAAGTGTCTGTAAAGCTCCATAGGCTCAGATCAGGTCCAGTTTCACAGTGTGGCCTCGATACGTCGCGTCTGTGCTGCACATCTCCTGCTAACATGAACCCACATGGAAATGAAGTCGTCTTTCTTACCTAAGCTAAATTCAAACATAGACTTTTGAAGATCTCAAAATGAGCTGAGTGTGTAAGTCAATCATTCTCTAAACATTTAACAGAGACTGTTTCAAGTTTTCACTGAAGAAACCCAGGTCATATACCAGAAATAAAGTACTGATAAATGCAAGACGTGATGCTTGGACTGTAATAAACCACTGAAGAAAATTAAGACTGAATTTTCAAAACCATGCTTTTGGTAAAACTTTAAATTAACAAACATAATTAACAAATAGTTTTTTCAGAATGATTCAGACTAAATACTAAAGGCAAGTTTATGTGGAGAGCACAACTGGTTCACAAAGTAATTCAAAGCGCTTTACAGAATAAGAAAGGCATTAAAATCACAATACAACTAATCAAAATAATAAATGATCATCATAGAATTAACATTAAAAGAGAAGAGGCAGAATAAAACCCTGTCAGTCACATGCAGATAAACACAACTATTTTGAGCCTGGATTTAAACATGGTCAAAGTCGAGGTCTGTCTCACGTCTTTAGGAAGACAGGGTTTAGTTGGGAAAAAAATGAAACTCTAATTCTCCATGTTTAGTCCTGCTTTAGTCCTCAGTGTGAGATGTTCTTGTGACTCTCACATGTGGGAGATGTTCTTTGGTTCATGGAGAGACTTGTTCACACTGAGTTGCTTTAAAGTCTCTGAGCCACAGGAGCCAGAGACACAGGACACATGTGTGAAGTACTTCCTGGTTCTAGACCTGAGCACAGGACACATGTGTGAAGTACTTCCTGGCCCGAGCAGCAGTGTTCTATCTGGATGTTCTGTTCTGTCTTAAGGCTCCTTTGGAGAGGCCAGTGAGCAGGACGTTACAGGAGTCTAACCTACTGGAGACAAATGCAGGAAAAGTCTCTCCAAGTCTGATTTAGTCAGAATACATTTGTTTTTTAGATGGTAAAAAGCTGCAGATGTTATTGATTTGATGTGTCTGTTAAAGTTCAAGTCTGAGTCCATTATTACCCATAGATTTCTAGCCTGATTTGAAGGTTTTAGAGAGAGACTGGAGGTGACTGCTGACACTCGCTCTTTGTTTCTATGGCTCAAGACTTCAGTCACTATGACTTCAGTCTTGTCTGAGTTTAGCTGGAAAAAGTTGTTTTGCAAACACTGATCTGCTGCAGTGAGACATAGATCTGAGTGTCATCTGCAGAGTTGTGGTAGACACATTATTGCTGTGTATTAACCGTCCTAACGACAGCATGTAGAGACTGAATAACAGGGGTCCCAGGATTGACCCCTGGGTCACCCCACAGGTCATGGCCATGTCATAGGATGTTTCTATGGAAATAGAAAGTTAAAACCATAAACATAGAGATAAATATGTTTTATGTTATACCGTGAGTCTATTTTTGACTAAAAAGTTACATACTGTGACTTTAATTTGCCTTAATAAACTATTTGTTCTTTATGACTTAAATCTGTTTTCAAAGTTTATTAAGGCTACTTTAGGGATTATTATAAAGTGTAACCATTGTGTCTTGTGAGCTTGTGTTTCAGGGATGGGACATGTTTGAGAAGCTCTGGTCATAGTTTGAGACGCCCTGGTCGTAGTTTGAGACATCTTGGTTGTAGTTTGAGAAGCCCTGGTCGTACTTGATGTAGTTTGAGAAGCCCTGGTTGTAGTTGACGTAGTTTGAGAAGCCCTGGTCATAATTTCAGAAGCCCTGGTCTATTTCCCATCTGAAGATTCTTAAGAAAAAAACCATGAGAAAGAAGCTGCTGAGAAGTGCTCTGTGAAATGCTGAAATAGATGGATTTATGGCTGCGGTCTTCGGTCCACCCACCAGGGAATGTACAGAGGAGCAGATGGAGAGGCACGGGAGAGCACGAAAAGAAAGAGAGAAAGAAGAGGGGAGGGGTAGAGGGAGAGACAGAGAGAGAAAAGGAGGAGAGAAGGAGAGGGAGGGAGAGGAGTGAAAGAGAGGGAGGGAGAAAGAGGGAGACAAAGGAGAGAGACAGAAAGAAATGGACAGAGAGGGAGGGAGGGAGAGAGAAAGATTTTGTGAGACAGGAGATAAAAACTTGGCTGGGTTGAGTGTCTAAAAATAGTTATGAAATATATTACTCAAGTAGGAGTAGAAAGTAGCAACAGTGTGAACGCATCATGCTTCAGTGATTCATGTTTTCTTAAGAAGTTAATTGAGCAAACATAAAGATAATAAAATAAATCTGGTATTTTAAGAGAATAGATCACAAAGACGAGGAGCGCTGCAAGAAACCCTGGTTAATGTTATAATTTTTAATGTTTTGAAGAAAAGCTGTTCTCACTTGTACACAGCGAGAAAAAAACGTATTCTCAATTGGGAAGTTTTGTCCTCCTCATTTGAGACATCTTAAAATGTTCATATGGGTCACATCATTCCACACAGTGTTCCTGACCCAGATCCTGACACGGTTCAGATCTGGACGAGTGTTCTCAGTGTTGTGTCTCCTGAAATGGCTCATTGCTTCTGACGGTTTGAACTATTCGCCTTAAAGAATAGATAAAAATGAGTGAAGACATTTAACATCATAAAAATAAAGTCAGACTTAAGTTTAAGTGCTGAGGGAATCTGTTTTAGAGAGAGTCAGGCAGAGAGTGTAATATCATGCTGGCCTGTAGGGGGCAATCATGTGTGGATGTGGGTACTGGCAACAGCTGTATGGAGAGAGAGAGAGAGAGAGAGAGAGGAGAGAGAGAGAGAAAAGACAGGGAGAGAAAGAGAGAGAGAGAGAGAAGGTGAGAGACAGGGAGAGAGCGAGAGAGGGAGAGGAAGAAAGAGTAGACTGAGAGCGGTATAAAGATAGAGCAGATGACAGGAGGCCAGAGGAGCAGGGACACAGACGCAGGGTCAGAGGAGAGAGCCAGAGGATCTGTATAAAGATAGAGAGGATGAGGGGGGCCCAAGGAGAGAGGGCCACAGACGCAGGGTCAGAGGAGCAAGAGCAGAGGAACAGGGTCGGTAGGGGGGCCAGAGGAGCAGGGACAGAGGAGAAAGCCCAGAGGAGCATGGTCAGTGCAGGGAGAGAAAGAGAGAGCGGGATCAGTATAAAGAAAGAGCAGAGGAGCAGAGGTCAGAGGAGCAGGGATCAGAGGAGCAGAGGTCAGTGCAGGGAGAGAAAGAGAGAGAGTGGGATCTGTATAAAAATATAGCAGATGACAGGAGGCCAGAGGAGCAAGGTCAGAGCAGGGACAGAAAGAGACAGCGGAATCTGTATAAAGACTGAGCAGATGACAGGAGACCAGAGGAGCAGAGCCAGAGGAGAAGAAGGAGAACAACAGGGTCAGAGGAGAAGATGGAGAGGAGCAGGGTCAGAGGAGAAGATGGAGAGGAGCAGGGTCAGAGGAGGGCAGAGGATCAGGACCAGAAGAGCAGGGCCCGTGTTGTTTTTGGGAGAGCTGAGCCTCACTGTGACTCTGAGGGAATTCTGTGGAGTAAAAATAACCAGAGACAAAGAGAATGACACAAACATGGTTTGAGACATAAACATGATGTGACCCACTTTACCTGTTTTCAGTGTAATGTGGGTCACTTTTACATGAAGCAACTTTGTGATGAGCAAACAGAAATGAATTCTTCACTAAAAATACACACATATAAACATACTCCCCCTACTCTCCTCCTCTCCTCCTCTCCTCCTCTCCTCCTCTCCTGTCTCCACTTCTCTGCTCTGACTCTGGTCGAGGGCCGTTCGGTGCCGTTTGCTTTCTTGTGCGGCTCGGTACCGATTGATCCACAGACACACATCTACCACAGATATTAATAAACTCGCCGTTATATCAAATGGATTTATGTGGCGATTTCCTATCAGGATTTTCATTATATATCTACGAACAAGGTTATTATCGTGTCATGAGGAGCAGGCAAAAGTCACTTCGGAGAAAATGTGGTCACTGATACATTATTTACTGTTTTTGTGCGGCCCGGTAGAAAATGCGTAACAGATCGGTACTGGTCCCCAATCCAGTGGTTGGGGACCACTGGCCTAGAGCTAATACTCACACTCACAACTGCCACCTACTGTAGTGGATCTGCAATTACACTTTATTCTAGTACAGCAAAAGAAAAGCATGTTCCCCGGGTCATTCGCACCCCCCAGGGGGGCGGGCCCCACTCTTTGAGAAACACTGATGTAAAGCAATACATAAATATAACAACCAACCAGCCATGCTCTTCTCAATCTGTCCCAAGGCAGATGTGGCAACTGAAGAAACTGTCATTAATGATAATTAACTAAAAGGAGAGGAGGAGAGGAGGGAGAGAGAGAGGGAAGAAGGGAGGGAGAGAAGAGAGGAGGCTATGTCAACACCAGAGCTACTCCCACCTGCTCAGGCACAGGAACGAGGGAGGAGAAGAGGGAGAGAAGGGAGAGAGAGGAGAGAGAGGGGGGGGAGAGGAGCCCATGTCAACACCAGAGCTGTGTGGGACTGTCTCACTCAGGCACAGGAACAAGGGAGGAGGAGAGGAGGAAGGGAGGAGAGACAGGAGAGAACGACAAGAAGAGAGGAGGGAGCAAAAGAGAGGTAGTAAAAGAGAGGGAGAGAGTAGAGGGAGAGAAAGAGAGAAGGGAAGAGAGAAGAGGAGGAGAAAAAGAGAGAAGAATAGCAGGATAAAGGGAGGAGAGAAAGAGGGAGGTAGAGAAAGCAGGAGAGAGGAAAGGGAGAGGATTGAGAGAAAGAGAGGAGGGAGTATAGGGAGAGGGCGAAAGAGAGAGGAGAAGGGGCAGGAGAAAGAGGGAGGAAGAGAGAGGGTGAGTAAGAGAGAGTAGAGGGGGAAGGGAGAGAAAGGGAGGAGGAGAGGAGGACAGATCTAAAGCGGTGCAGCTGCAGACATGAAACTGTCCCACACACACAGAAAGAGAGAGAGAGGCTTTGAAGAAGTGAAAAGCTCCCAGGTCTGAGTCACCAGTGTCCCGGGACGATCGGCCTGAAAACACAAGGACCGCTCTGCACCTGCTGCTCCCTCAGTCTGCACCAGGACCCGTGAATCAGAGCAGAATGACAGTAAGACGCCACCATCGTTTCACTTTCAAACACAACAGAGACACTAACCCCTCAACCCTAACCCCGTCATGTGTCACGCACTTAACACATTCACTTTACGCTTCAGATCTGTGGATAATGTGACTAACACAAACGTCTGTCAGGAGAGAGTCTGAAAACATGTGAAGCTTTGATGTTGGTTAAGGCTGGTCTGTGTGAGGCGTTCAGTCACTTTTGGGTGTCTTTTTGTGGGTATTTTTTACATTACTCAACAGTGATGAGATTCAAACAGCCTCAGTTTTCTCTGAACATTTGCAGAGCTGATTTTGTGTTACATAAAACATAGACATATATATAATAATAAGTGTGTGGGCTTCATGGTGTCCGGAGATGTTTCAAACGGGCCGATGTTAACTCTGCAAAAGGGTTAATGTGGTAATTTAAAGGTGCACTCAGTAACTTTTCTGGAGAAGAGTCAATCAGCCACCTGCTTGTTGCATGAAGAGGTTATAGCTGTGACTGGAAAGTTCCACAGTTTGGCATTAAACTGATCTAGCTTGCACATATTCAATTACCAGCGTTTTTATTGCTAAAAAATAAATCTGAAAACCATGTGCTCTTACTGTGCATGGAGTCGCCTCTCCACAGATCTCACCTGTAATTCTGTAACTGGGGAATTCATCTGTCTGTTCCCATGCTGCACCTGTAATTGTAAAAAAAAAAAAAAAACAACTTCATAATGTCCAAATTTGTTTTCGGTAATTGTTCAACTTTTGATTTAATTTGCCATTCCCAATTCATGTTAGCTTAATAAGAATAATAAAAAAAATAAAAATAAATAAAAAAAAATAAAATAATAATAATAATAATAATAATAATAATAATAATAATAATAATAATAATAATAATAATAATAATAAAATAGTAATAGTAATAATGCCAAAAGCGTTACAGTTATATTTCGTATAATTTCCATACAGACAGGGGTGTATTTGTTCATAGCTCATATGGCTTTGCTATTTGAAAGGGAAACTACATTGTAAACTGTGATATACTTTAAGTTACAGAATCTTTATTAAACAAATGCCACACATACCGCAGTATAATTTTATGTGCCCATTAAAGTCTATGGTGTGAATTCTTTGTGAGTTCAGAGAGTCATCCTATCCCTGCGCCGGGTCCCTCTGCTCTTATTTGTTTATTGCTTTGTTTATAGAGATTAACTATTTCCAGGCTTGGCTTCAGGATTCAGGGCATGGTACAGTTGCGTATATATCCAGTTTGGGCCGGTCCATTGGGGTCTTATGTAACGCAGATGGCAATGGGACGTCCCACTGAGAGAGTGCTCCTGTCACCTCATCTCCCTCTGCTCTTAAACCCACTCCAGGCATGGCAGACATGTAGCTCACTGAATACCGGGTTAACCCCTCATACACCAGCCTTAGACAGACGCAGCACTTACAACTATAGAGCGTTACTGTCCCTGATAAATAAACGAATAAACGAATAAATGAATAAACGAATAAACTCGTTGCATAAATGAGATTAGCTGTTAAAATAATTGTTGGTGTTAAATCAGTCTCTCTATATAATCTTATAATCTATGACACCTGTGGATCATTATGTTAAAATCTGCACATTTTAAATCACAATACTGATTTAAAATTACTTAAAGAAACAAATGTGGTGCCCAATGGGAGCTGACGTCGCCATAAACGAATTGGAGAACGAAGTGCGTAGTTCACAGTGGGTGTGTACATCTCAGTGGGCGTGTCACAGTGGGCGTGTCTCAGTGGGCGTGTCCCAGTGGTGGTGAAAACGCGAGTTGATCAGCAAAATAGTGTCTTAAAATTAAACGATTACATACAGTATTACTCAAACATGAATCACTCCAAATACAACTTCAAGAAGGTGAATGAGAAGGAAACAACGATAACACGGTTAAAAGCTCTGATCTAAAGCAGTCTGATTTAAAGCAAAATTGTTTCTTTCGTCTGACAGAAATGAAATACAGTGGTCCCTGGTTTATCGCGAGGGTTATGTTCTGAAAATAACCTGTAATAGGAGAAATCTGCGAAGTATCAGCTTTATTTATACAATTATTCTCTATGTTTTGTGGCTGTAAAACCCCTCACCACACACTTTATACACTTTTCTCACACAGGCATTAACATTTTCTCACATTTCTCTCTTGTTTAAACATAAAGTTCAAACCTTCGTCGGTGCCTTTGTCGGTGCAGAACGTTTCATCGACATTGTGGGTTTTGTCGGGGAGAAAACTTGCAAACATACAGCACTTCAGAGTCACACTGTGATCCAACATCTATGTAAATTCGTCACACATTCTGTACTGTACAGGAGACACGGAGGAGACTGATGGACAATGGTCTACAGTCCCTCAGCCAATCAGGACGCAGAACACAATGGTCTACAGTCCCTTAGCCAATCAGGACGCAGAACACAATGCACGCTCATACTCTGTAAAAGCATGCAAAATCGCACAAGAAAAATCCGCGAAACAGCAAGGCCAAAAAAGATGAACCGTGATATAGCGAGGGACAACCATACAGTAGTTTTCTACAGAGCAAGTAATGATGACGATAAACTTTCCACTGCTGATGGTGTTTCCATGAAGATAGATGAGTTTACACTAATGCCAAACATCAGGTAAAACAATGACATCTCCAGGAAGAAAAGCATGTTCCTGTTCTTCTACTAAAGCTGCTACATTTATAAGTCTTAAAACATACACAGATAAGCGAGAAAAGCATTTAAAAACATGAGGTTTGTGATGACGACACCAGCGTTTCCACTGAGCTACAGAAAAATTTTTTTTTTTAAATGAGATCATTATTATATTATAGATGCAATTATACTCATTTAAAATGTATAAAGTTAATTAAAAGCAACTCTCTTAGATCTACTTCAAAATATATGCAGAACGTTTTAGGCTAAACTGATGCCGATGGAGCTGCATAAACACGGCTCAACTTTAGCTCTGGGTGAAAATGCCTTTAGAAGTTTAATTTCATTCTTAAAATAATAAAAAAAAAACAGACTCAGACATATTTGTTTTGTTTTAGGTAATTAACATCTTGGCACTTTGTTGATTCTAGTTTAGCACATTCTCAGCTGCACTTGTGGAGTGTGAATAACTGAGCAATTACAGAGAGGTAGGAATACTGACAGGGTCAAAGGTCACGCAGCACTGAGACCCCCCCCCCCCTCATACTGACGAGACGTTCAGACCCTCTGTGAATTACATAACACAGCTCTGTATCCATAGGCGTGTATCTCGTGTACAGTTTGAGTTTGACTTTAGCAGCTGTGACTTTAATGTGGAGGAATGATGTTTATCTCTCAAAATAGTGTCTCCTTGTCGCTCATGTTCTGCTCATCATAAACGAATCCCATCGTACGTGGACAGACGGACGTGTAAATGACCCCTAATCATCTGTTGCTATAGTGATCTATCTATTTTAATGCTGCACTATGACACTTTGTCAGGTGGAGAGTCGTGGAGACCTACTTTTCTCCATGAAGATGTTAGTGCTTTGTCTGAAATGTCCCACGGTGTAGCATTACATTTATCTGTGTTGCCAAGTTACAGAACAACACAAACTCATAGTATAAATACACGTGTCTTTTAAAGGCGTTGTGTCTGGTTTTTTACTGTCTTAAAAACAAAAGTAAACAGTTTGCAAAGTTATTCCTCACTTTCTTTATGCAATCAGACCATCCTAGTTATTCACAGTGATGATTTTGTAAGTGTCTTTTGCAATTTTCAGAGACTAGAGTGGAGTTTTACCATTTAGCATGCTAATTATTGCTAATTCCTGATTATCAAACAACAAAACACTTCATAGTTAAATGCAGACAGAACACAACAGACATATTTTGACCAATACTTTGCTCAAATCATTGGGAAAAAATTGGGCAGAGGACCTTTAAGGATGACAAATCTGTAAATTAATTAATGCAGGTTAGACAAGTTTGAAATCGTATAATAAACCATTCAGGAAAATCAACAATATCTGATAATATGAAAAAAAATGACTGACCCGCCTCCAGAAAAGTTACATTACATACTCTTTTAAAGCTAATGCTAATGCTAATATTCCAAGACATCACACTTTCATGAATTCCCTCTTGGTATTTCACACATGCACGAATGAAACAAAGCACAAACCTGCAAAAAACTAAAGTAAATTGCACTTTTTAATAACGTATGTAATATAATTAGAAGTGTGGGCAGGGGGAGAGGGGGATATTTCCACACAGCTGTCGAGGATCACTCTGGGATAACATCGGAATCTGGTGTCAGGACAGAACAACAATAACAGCGTCATTACAGATCATTATATAGAGCAAAACACAGGGCTGGGAATGTACGGCCCATTCACACAGAGAGAGCACTGCAAAATGAGTGTGTGACATTATTTAAGTGATACAGTGTGCGCTCGAATACAAATGTAGAGCTAAATGAGTGTGTGACATTATTAAGTGATACAGTGGGCGCTCTAATATGCATGGGTCAAATGTAGAGCACAAACTTACATAGACGAGCAAAGAAGTTTACCTCACAAATTTCAAACCTATCACAATTTAATACAGATGGAGGTACCTGGAATTAATATAGTTTTTTGTTCTAATACAGAGAGTTCTTGGGTCTAGTCCAGGGCTGGGCAAACACTCGGGCCACAGTGGATCTAAACTTTGACAGAGGGGACGGGCCAGGATTTATGTATGTTTAGATTACATTAGAGATTTGGCCTGTAACATGTAGCAAAACATGAATATGCAAGGCTAGAAATTGTTTGCATTAATTAAATTCATGATTCATGTATTAAATTTCAGTTAAATAAACACAGCAGAAACTCACATTCAGTTTTATCGAGTGCCAAAAGGTAAACTGAACCTTTACCTGTTTTAATATAATTTGGTCACATTTGGTGGGGCGGATTAATAAGCCCAAAGTGCCGTGTGTGGCCCCTGGGCCGTAGTTTGCTCATGTCTGGTCTGGTCACTGATAGAAATGACCAGGTTAAATATCTGTGAATTTACCTTTTGGATATTTCATGACAAAGTACAAGCTCAGATTCTAGAAAGGCGGCAATTAATACTTTGCAGTGACATCATGCCAGGGGTGTTCTGCGTGGATGTCTATGGTGGAATGTTCAGCAGTTACCATGGTGACACATTGCACACATTAGCAAACACGGCCAAAAAAGTTTTAGGAAAGTCAAGAAAAACATACAAAATGGATTTTAATAAGAAACGTTGTCAGGAGCCTGTGATCAGTCCGAGCGTCATGGTCCTGTTTAAGAGTTTGATTTCGCAACAAAAAAGTGAGAGTGACTAACTGAAAACCTGTTGGCTAATACCAGCTCGCCGTTATGTAATGTCATGTTATTTGAGAGGGACTTGTTTAACGGCACAAATCAGCTCACCTGTTGTAGTTCAAACTAAGTCAGTTCTTTACAGTCAGATTGTGTTAAAACATCTCAGCCTGAAGTCTAATTTAACTAACAGAGCTTTAGACAGAGCAGTGCCTACAGTTAGCACCACACCCCCCGGGAATGTTGATGACACCAGCTGGAAAGTATCAACAGCCAGATTTCCCTATTAATATATTTTACTTTCCAGCGAAATATCCAAAATGACTAGACCCAGGTTTTAAATATTATTGGCCTGTAGAATGTCGTGAGGCCTTTGCTCATTCCAACAGTATGCTCTAGTTCGAAGCAGAAATTGAACCGATAACCATCTGGTCTATGGGCAGCCTGCTGGAGCT
>JAIEZT010001318.1:2277579-2432579 GCA_019594935.1 Periophthalmus modestus | reverse complement strand
TCTGTATCACTTTATAATTATTCCTTGGAACTTTTATTATTAAGTCCTGGCTCCTGGACCCCTGAATTTCTCCAAAGGGGGATCAGTAAACGATCTGTCTGTCGATCTCTCTCTCCTGCAGGCACTCCGATGGCCCTGAAGTTCTTCCCGCGTGAGTCCACCTCCATCGTCTCGTTCCTCCGGGAGTATAACCTCTCTCTCTCCTTCTGCACCCATCCCTCACTCACCCGCGCCCTGGGCATCGCGTACAGCACCCCCTCACACTACGTGTTCGCCCAGCAGGCCAGTCTGTTTGGAGACCTGTACGACGTCATTATACCAGAGGTCAGGAAACAGTAACGCTCACGATACAAGAGCTAGATTCTCACACATTCTCAAGTAGAATTTTAATGCTATAATGAAAATTTACTTATTTTGTGGAAACATAATCTTGTGAACCTTGTAGTAAGAGTCTCAGTTTTCTGTCCAGACCTTGCTGCATCTGTAGGTGTCATTGGCTTCGTCCTCGGCCAATCAGAACAGGCTTTACAGCCCAAAAACTGAAACCATCATCTTATGGACACATGGACATTTTCATATTTTCCCAAAAATCTTGAAAAAATGACATCGTTATTATGCCATGACGCTAGCAATTTGTAAAGTCTGTACACTCTTTCCACGGTCATCATCATCCCAGATCACCACCAACCACTCACTCACATTTGTTTGTTGTTTGTTTGTTTGTTTGTTGCAGGTGGGGATGGAGGAGGACAGCTGTCAGAGCGTGGTGTCTCAGCTGTGTGGAGCTCTGTCCCATCTGCACTCGCTCGGCTTTGTCCACAGAGACCTGAAACCAGAGAATGTGTTCCTGTGTGACGCGGCCTGTCGCTGGGTCAAACTGGGAGACTTCGGCATGGTGCGTGTGTACAGCACATACTTTTACACAGGGATACTTCAGAGGTCACTGATCACGGCACTTGTTCATACCTAAAAGACTGCATTTACCTTCATAACGGCTCTGTCTCTGTGTGGACTCTTTGTCCCACTGTGCCATGAGAAACCACTGACCCCTGCACTCTCATCCGTGCACCTGTCCCCAGACAAAAGGGCAACGTGGACTTCCAGTAAGACGCCCCACAATTACTCATCTGATACGGCAAAAGTCGAGATCTGACCTGTAACTCAGCCGGTTAGAACCACCTGCTTGTCTCCATGGAGGTTTAATGCTGTACTAGGGATATTCCAGGCAAAGCAATAACACCTCCATGGAGAGAAGTATGAGCATCATCACAAAAGTTACATAGTGCACCTTTAATTTTAGCACTTTTTGTCTTTTATGTGATGTGATGGACAAAGTCACTGTGCTGTTATGATTAGCTAGCCTCGGACACAATGAATTAATCTTATCTTCTCTATTCTATGTGTTTTAATTACCAGGTCAAACCCAAAGGCACTAAGGTCCCGGAGGTGTGGTACAGCTCTCCATACTGCCCCCCGGAGGCAGAGGTGGCTCGGGGTAACATGGACTGCTGGAGCTCTGGAGGTGGAGGAGAGGGGGGCAGAGGAGAGGAGCGTCCCACACGTGTGTGGGTGCCGGTGGAGCCCTGGACAGACAGCTGGGCTCTGGGCATTCTCACCTACGCTATGCTAACAGGTAGCCACCCCTGGTCTGAAACGGCGAGCGACTGCAGGTCCTATCTCGTGTACAAGGAGTGGTTTGACTCAGAGAAAAGCCCAGAAGATGAGCTCGATGTTTGGGCTTGTGGAGAAGAGGGGCAGGGGCAAAAGAACCTTGGCGCCCCAATAGCACCTCAGTTCAGCTGTTTCACCCCTTTGGCGTGTTCGTACTTCCAGACCCTACTAGACCCCAGGCCCAAGCGGCGAGGACGGCCCGCAGACATGCTGGCGTTTCTGGGAGGGGAGTGGATGAGGGAGGCAGAGAGGGAGAGGCTAGACCAGGAGAGGAGGAAGAGCAGAGGAGCCATCAGCAACGTGAAAGATCTGGAAGGGAGGAGAGAACGCTGAGACGCTTAGAACTTTGACTTTCATGATGTAAAAGAGGAATTACTTGGACACAGCAGCTCAAAAATACAAAAGAATGAAAACACCTATGGCCTGGACTGGAACGATTCTGAGACATTCTGAAAAACAAAGATGGAGAAATTCCACAGTTTGGCATTAAACTTCTATCTCCATGGAGAAAAGCAGGGATGCCATCAAATTAGGAGTTAGATTTGTGGGGAGTAACATCTGTAAATGAATACAAGATAGAAAAGTTAAAAGTAAAGCCATAGCATCGCCATGGAAACAGATAGCAGAAAGGTTCACAGTGGAAAGAAAAGCTTCTGTAGCAATCCGTCCATCCGTCCGTCCATCCTTCCTTCTAAACAGGGATGCCCAGACCAGGGGGGGCGTCCAGGAGACAGACGCCTGAGTCGCCTCATCTGGCTCCTCTCCACGTGAAGGAGCAGCGACTCTAGCCTGAGCTCTACCTTCTCTGTGATGAGCTCCTCACCCTGTCTCCACGACCTAAAAACACCAGAACACGAGGCTCAGCGATGAACAAAAACATCCTCTTTTTCTCTTTTGCCTTCCTCCATTTTCCGCAGACGTTATCTGTCTGTACTTTGGCCCTGGCCATGTTTGGACAGTCTGCCTCAGTCTGAAGTAGTCTACATTATTTTATGGTCTTGAACTTCTAAGAATATTATGAAGTAGAAATAGAAATGATGCCATGGACACGCAGGGTTTTGACCTCATAAACAGCCTCACATGGTCGTGGATATACTCTGTCTTGGAAACCACTTCATCAGGCCAAGCTATTTTTCTCAATCAGCATTTTGCAGCCATAGAAAAAGTTGTTATAGATATGAGTACATGATATGTGTGGTTTGGATATTTAAAGTGCATTAAAACCATATTTATAAAGTGTAACAGGTGCAGTGAGAGTGAGCCCTGTAAATCCACTGGGGTTTGTAACGGCGAGTTGTATTTAAGTATGTGAAGTATACTGTATGTCATATAAGAGCCGTGTAAACAGGCTGGGGAGATGTTATATAAGTCTAAAGGAAAATGTCTGCTTAGTTTCAGCACAAGAAACTCCAGATGCCCCGCCAGCTCCTCACCCTGCAAAAACTCTGTATCTTAAGTTGTGTGTTAAATCACTTTTTTTTCTAGATTTGAGTCATTTCATCTATATTTTTGATATATTTTTTCGATGCATCTGGGTATTTCCAAAATGTTTCATATGTGTTTTTTGTTTCTATACATTACCTGCATGAAGTAAAAACAAACTCAAAGATACAAAATTCAGAGGATAATGTTGATAATGACATAAATGAACTATTAAGACAATCAGAAATGTGCATTCCTGGAAATATTGTGGTTAAAGTTTCAGTCAGAACAAATGAATACACTGTAATTATCCACGAAAACGCTGAATCCATTTCCCTGTGTTTATTTTTATCTGGCTCTTTTTGTAACACATCTGTCCATTTTCTTCCTCTTTATCTGGGAGCACCAGTCCAAGCAGCTACTCCTAGACTTCCCTCACCCTAGACACTTCCTCCAGCTCCTCCGGTGGGACCCCAAGGCGTCCCCAGACCAGAGAGACATACTCCCTTCCTGGGGTATCCTGGGTCATCCCCGGGGCCTCCTCCTGGTGGGACTGGGTCTTTTTGTCACCTTTTATATTTTATTTTTCTTACTAAAGACAATATAGGCCGACTGGATGTTCAAATTTTGCATATTTATCCCCCAAAAATAAAATAGTAATAATGATCCATATATGTGTTGCAGGGCAGTGTGAGAGGAGGATCTCCATGTCACTGAGTTGTGTTTGAGAGTGTTTTTTTACTCACTGCAGGGTTTAGACGCAGCACTTCCCAACACTGAGCACTTATTAAACTGTAAATGTACAAATGTAATAAATGCACATTATATTTTTATAGTTCTCACCGGGTTGATTTTGTCCACTCTTTTTCAGTTTTGTACACTCACTCTTTTCTGGGGCTTTTAAATGTGATTTCTGCTTTGAAATGATTTTTGCAACATTTGTAAATAAATGCTTTAACTGAACTGCTGCGTCTTTCTATTTTGTTTGCATAATATTGACTTTATATCAGATGCCCTGTCACAGCCACACACACTACACTAAAAACAGATTTAGAATGATAAAATATTCTTAATTCAAGCTTTTATTATATCTAGATTTTTTTGCGGTGTACTTTGACTGGGAGGACACATTTGGGATGTTTGCCCCGGGACACAGCCATATGCATCTCAAGGTAGAATCAAACCCACAACCTTCTGCACATAGTCTAAATTGACATAGCTAATGTGCTAGCTGCCGCGTTGCAAATAGGAAGTGAGCATGGTGGCGCTTCTGGCTCCGTCGACTGTCTCCAATTCACTTTCTATTGAAAAACTGTGGCCCCTCTCTCTGTACCTGCTGCTGTCAGACTCGTCATTTTAGTCTTAAATGTTCGTATTAACCCTCTACATGATCCTGGGGTTTTAATTTCACTCTTATGTCCATGATTCAAGATATGAACATTAATAAGAGACAAATCAGGCGGCTTCTTTCCCCGAGGTTGCTTCAGCTAGCGTTAGCAACCGGTTTGATTGACAGCGTTGCTAAGCTCCTGCTCCCTGAGAGGGCGGGAAGGGGCGTTACCTTCAACACCTCGCTCCAGATTGGCTCTTTGGTTGCTATGATACTCACGGTACCACTTTTTTATACAGTCTATGGTTTATACTCAAGCCAAATATCTACACCACTGACACTCACAAGAATCCAGATGTGATTAGATACTTTTCATTTTCAAATAAATGAAACATACAGTAATGGCATCGTACATTTTGTAAGCTTTTTTTTTCTTTTCTACAAGGCAGTTAGAGAGAAAGAAATGAAATGTGCTGACAGAATTAAAACAAGGAAATTCATCGGAAGAGCACAATTTGTGCACAAACACAAGTGCGTCATGGAGTAAGAATGACAGACCTGGAGTTGTGTTTTGTTTCATTCACACATGTTTAACACATATTTAGGCTGAGTTCTTCTCTCAAACAGAAAACACTCTGCTCCACCTTGTGATGTCATCATGTGGTAATACAGGAAGTGCTCACTGTGTTTTTAAACCCCACACACCTTCACTAGAATCATCTGGATGATTTCAGTCCTGGAATTGTCAATCTCTACTGAACTAAACTTAAAAGGAGCTGTTAACTTGCAAACTACCACTTCATGACATCACAAGGTGGAACAGGGCATTTTGAGCTTTGGAGATGTTACAGACTAATAATAAAGTGTTACTCAAACATGTGTGAATGAAATCAAAACACAACTCCAGGTCTGTTTTTGAGGAGATAACAACATTATAACATGGTTTAAAGGTCACAAGAGTCAGTTTTGCGTAATACAGGAGCTTTAAATAAAAAATAATTACAGGCCAAACAAGTGGAGAGGCATTAAAATGAAAAGTTTGGGTAAATGTTTTGAGCTGATCGCATGTGAACATTGTCAGAGGCCTGTGTTTTGAATGGTTCCTAGACTATTTTCCACGCTCAGTTGTCCTCAGTCCTGATCCAGCCACTACTGTCTGCAGCGTGTGCCAGTGCTTCACCTGATCTGTGACGGCCCAGTGGAAAGTGAAAAGTGACGTAAGAGAAACTGAGAGCCGACCCTGGGCCCGCTCTAATAAAAGCCATAGACTCCTAAATAACACGAGGGGGAGGTGAAAACGAGCCCCTGCTGACAGCACAGTGTGTGTTATGTGTCCGGTGCATGCTACACTCACACTCCACTGACCTTATTCTGCCCGCTCACTTTTACCTCTAAACGCTGCCACTGATACTGTGCAGTGACGTCACGCTGGGGGGGGGCTGTGCATGTATGTCTACAACGGAATGTTCAGCAGTTACCATGGTGACACAATGCACATATCAGCGATAACTACCAAAAAGTATCAAGCTTGTCGAAAAAATACAAAATGGATTAATTTTCAAGTGATCAATGCAAACATTCATGATCCTGTTTAGGAGTTTGATTTTTAACAAAGGTGAGAGTCACTAACTAAAAAAAAAAAAACCTGTTGGCTAATGCTAACTAGCTTGTGACTGTACTGAGAGTAACTTGTTTACCAGCACAAATCAGCTCACCTGTTGTAGTTGCAGCTAAATTGTCTCTTTATGGTCAGATTGTGTCAAACCAAAGCTCAGATTAAAGTTTAAGTAACAGAGCTTCAGACAGAGCAGTGCACACAGTTAGCACTACATGTCAAAATAAAAGACGACCCCAGTGATGATGGCGGCGCCCACAACAACTTCCAAAATAAGGTGAATAGAAACACAGATCATATTTTCAGTCAGTCTAAATGTTCCAGAATGCTAAGTTATTAGGACCGTTGCCATAGCGATTAACAATTTAAAACTAAATTGGAAAAAGCTGAAATCCATGAAAAGGAAATAGTTAAAGAAAGATTGGATTATTTAAAGGGGCACTATGTAACTTTTCGATCTGATGTCTCCATAGATATATTATTTCTTTGCCTAAAATGTTCCACAATATGGCTTTAAACTTGTTAGTTCCTGCAAACAAATAATGACACCAGGCCAAGTTACAGCTCAGATCTGTGGAGAGGCGGCTCTACTCTCCGTAAGAATGCTGTGGGAGATTTCAAGCAAAGCAAAACAAGTGCAAGTTGATGTTTCCACGGAGACTTCAAACAGACGATGACCTTTGACCTGTGACCTGTGACCCTCTGTATATCACAGGCACACGGCGCTGCCTCACCACTTCCCTGTTTGTGCCTCTCTTCAAACTCATCTTTATTACGACTCTGACCCCACAGGCTCTACACACGTGCGGCTTCACCCCTGTCTTAGTTTAGTTTGGTCTCCATGTAGACCTGGTTTAGTTCTGGTTTAGTCCTGGTTTAGACCTGGTTTAGTGCTGGTTTAGTCCTGGTTTAGTCCAGGTTTAGTCCTTTTTAGTCCCTGTTTAATCTAATCCTGGTGCTGGTTTTGTCCTCATTTAGTCCCAGTTTAGTCATGGTTTAGTGCTGTTTTAGTCCAGTTTTACTCCAGGTTAAGTGCTGGTTTTGTTCGGGGTTTAGTCCTGGTTTAGTCCTGGTTTAGTCCTGGTTTAGACCCGGTTTAGTCCTGTTTTACTCCAGGTTAAGTGCTGGTTTGGTTCCGGGTTTAGTCCTGGTTTAGTCCTGGTCTAGTTCTGGATTAGTCTTGGTCTAGTTCTGGTTTAGTCCTGGTCTACTCTTGGTCTAGTTCCAGGTTTATTCTTGGTTTAGTGCCTCACTCATGGTGCATGTTGTTGTTGTACCACTTGGCAAGACACAACATCTACATTGTATGAAACTGAGAGTGAGAACGAGTTTATCCTTTGAAACTGTAAAAATCTAAATAAAACGTTGCACTGTTATAATGATGCTTTGCTTCTGTGTCGATTCTTGCGTTGACTCGACGTTAATCAGTGTAAAAATTCATACAAACTGAAAGGAAAAAGGAAAACGGATTCAAAAGAGCCGACTCGTTCGTGAAAGTCACATCACAACCACAAACACGTTTAGTCAGGGATCAAATGTGGAAATCTAGCATAGATTTTTGTCTCTGAATATAACACACAACCATCTGTGATATCAAAGCATCAGAGGGAGTCTTTAGAAACCAGATCCCTCCATGAATTAGAGACTCGTTAAAAGCTGACAGTTTGATGGGTCCCGCGCTGGAAGGGTACAGCCAGCCCCCCTCGTCTGGGTCAACCTTTCACCCCGGCTGTTGAATTAGCACTATGCAGAATGTGACACTGGACACGCTTCGGGAGAGAGAAAGGAGAACGAAACCTGACGAGAGCTGGCTCCCAAATGTGTTATTCCTGCACAAGCAGAATCCCAAATACTCATTAAACCAGACAAAATACAAAATGTGGTTTTCAAATGCTCCTTCTGCAGGTGTGAAACAGCTGAAGGGCAGAATCCTTCTCAGATCAGGTGTCAGATCACAGAGCTGTTGACCTGGTTTATGGTTAATATCTCTGTCTATCTATGTGATTACTGGGTCCACATGAAACAAAAACGTGCACAAAGCTCCATCAGCACAAATAAACTCACAATATCTTGAGAAAGTGGTGTCATTATTCAACCCCAAAGATGTGACGGATGATTAAGAGCTTTAAAAATATAAAAATGTGACCAGTTACCATTTACCATGTGATGTGTCAGTCATTTCAAGCCTTAAGATTATTCATAATTTTGCAGCCAATTAAAATAAGAAAATATACACCATAGACATATTGTTTTAATGCAAGACGAGACCCAGTTATTTTGTGGTTTAAATTGTATTAAAGATATAAAATGGGCACCCAAAATGTTGAAAAGTGAGTGACCGGGGCTTTGAACGTGCTGTGGGCTGTGGGACATGTTCAACATCGCAGAGTCTTTGCAGTTTTCAGGTGGAGTTTGCTGCAGAACTGTCAGACTACAGATGTGTTGACCTAGTTTCTTAATATCTGTGTAATCACTGAGTCTATCCACATGAAACAAAAACTGTCATGCAGTTCTGTGTATTCTCTGACAGTGTAAATAAACAAAAGTCAAATGATTTCTTCACAATAGCTCGAGAAAACCCCAGTCGACTTCAAACCTTAAGATTAAAAGGGAAAGTTTGTGGAAAAATCTGTAACAAATATCGATAAAGATCAGTATTTGTGCATAAGAAGGTTGGTTATTTTGTTATTTTTGCTTTGAAATCATGACATTATAAAATCCCAGAACTTGAATGCATCGTATAAAAGCAAAAATCTGCATAGAAAAAAGAATAATCACTCAACTTGTCTAAAATATGTGTTGACAGCAGTTTTCAGATTCTTCTGCAGGTGTGAAACAGTCCGACAGCACGGCCAAATCTGCAGGCGGAATACTTCTAATATGAGATCAGAGGAAGTATTAGACTGCATGCAACGATACAGACAGAGGTGGGGAGCACTCATGTTTACTCAATTACATTTACTTGCAAAACCTTTTAAAGAAATTCTACTTTCTCTCCTCTTGAGTATCTTTTTTATTATTAACAGTCCTCTTACTCGAGTAAAAGTTGTGGTTCCTCTTCCCTCTGTGAGTGAGTCTAAAGAGGCTTGAGCTTTATGTCGATAAGATGAAATGATTTGAACCTTTGTGTTTCTTCAGATAGGATTATTTTGACTCATTTTTGTGTCTATCCTCTGAAAACACTAGATTTTTTGCATTATCACATTATTAATCAGATGTTACTTGTTACAGTTACTCTTTAAGTTACTCTGACATGAATAGTATTTTTCGCAAATACTTTTTAATTCATACTTGTCATTTCTTGGACCACTACTTTGTACTTTTACTTGAGTAATACTATTTTGAAGTAACGTTACTGTTACTTGAGTACAATTTTGACTACTCTCCACCTCTGGATGTAGCGCTATATAAAAATCTGATCATTTACCAAGGTCACTAATCCTCCATTACACTTAAACTTTGCTTTAAGAATGGTTAAGGATCTAAAATACACGGGATGGTCTTATACACAGGTTGTGGAGTCAGTTTTTCCAGTTTCCAGAGTCAGTTTGTGTGTGTGGTGTTTTCATAAGATCAAAAAGAACATTTGCATATGTTTAACCTGATCATTTCTGCAAGTGACAGGGGCTTTGAACTCGCTGTAGAACAAGAATCAGAAGACAGCCCTTTAAAGTGGGACTAAACTCACGCCCACAATCACATTTCAAATACAGCTGCTAAACGGAGAAGTATCTGGAGGACTAAAGGGGAGAATAAAAAGGGGGAGGAGCAGGGGCGGAGTCTGGAGGAGTAAAGGGGACGGTGAGAGAGGAGGAGGGGCGGGGTCTGGAGGTATAAGGAACAATGTGATTGGTCTAACACAGGGGTCCCCAACCTTTTTTGCACCACTGACCGAAATAATGTAGGTTTTATTTTCACAGACTGGCAAAAATAAATTAAGTGCATAAAAAATACAGCTCACTATACTGAATCAGTGGGACCTGCGCTTGTTTCTTCTTTCCTTCTTGTTCACATTTGTGTGTTTCAATAAACTCTAAAGTCTTATCTTTTAATCCAGGTCTTAGTCTCCATGAGCCAAAGCAGTTTTGAAGGTTTCATTGCCTCGTTCGCTTTTGCCTCATATTCCACAGAGCCGACTCGGCGTGAGACAAACCCAGATTTTAAGTAGGACTCTTCTGGTCCTCTTCTGGCTCCTGTTAAATTGATCTTCTGGCTTTTTCTTGGAGGTCGTAGGCTCCTCTTCTAGCTCCTCTTCTGGCTGCTCTTCTGGCTCCTCTTCTGGCTCCCTCTTCTTTTCCCTCTTCTGGCTCCTCTTCTGGCTCATTTCCTCAGTTTGCGGCTCTACTTTTGGTGTCATGTGGATTCGTCATCGACAAGACAGGAGCAGATCTAGCACAGATATAATAAACTCACCGCCATTATGAATTTCTGTGGGGATTATGTAGAGATTTTCATTATATATCTACAGACGAGCTTATTATGTGTCATGAGGGACGGACCAAAGTTACATCAGAGAAGATGCGTCACTGATAAATTATTTACTGTTTTTGTGCGGCCCAGTAGCAAATCTGTAACGGGCCGGTACTGGTTCCCGGGCCGGTGATTGGGGACCACTGGTGTAACAGGTATCCACTCCCCAGACTCCACCCCCGCAGCCAGTTGTTTGTAATCAGAAACACCTGGCTGAAATCAGGGCAGTCTTTCGTGATGTCACCAACTGCTTGAAATTACAGAAGCACTGAAGGCATCACACACTTAGATTTAAGCGTTTTTAACCAGAGAGCTGCAAATGTACCTAGTTTGTTGCCAAAAACATGACTAGAAACAGTAGATAATGGTACTAAAACTCCATGTGCATAAAATAGAAGTGAAAAAAGTTGATTTAGAGTTGAGCTCCACTTTAACCTTCCTCCAATCTCCAGTTTCTCACAGGCCCCTGGACCAGACCTGCTGCCTACAGTGAACTCTACACTTGGTCCTAATCAAGCACATGATGATGGACAAACATAATTTGGACCAGAGCTGAGCGTGTTTGAGCCAGGACACATTTGTACCCTGTGTGGGGCCGGCTCTTTCCAAGTACCAGACGTGTTCTGGTGTAACTCTGATCTGAACAAATCCTTCAAACTGACACGAGCCCCAGGTTTCAAATGCAGACAGAAGAACAGCGCAGACTCAAGTATAGGGCACATTCAGAATAGTGTTACAGTTCGTCACAGTTATTTTTGGCTTTATAAAGTACATTCATTAATTATACATTTATAATTTGAATGAATGAAATCACTGTTTGATTCATTTTGTTTCAAAGTTTCAATAGTAGCTTTACATGTTAGTAGCTGTTTGGGTGTAGCTGCAGCTGCTGTAGTGGAGGTTTAGATCTATTGGCTGCAGACCAGAGCTCCAACTCTTACATCTGGAGTCAAAAAACTAACTTTTTTTTTTTTTTTAAGGCAAGTTAAAAATGTACGTTAAGCTGGTTAAGGTTACGGGTCAATAATGGAGTATGAAAGAGGACATATCGTGCTTGTGTCTGTGATTATAGTTATAATCTATGACCCAGTGGATCATTTGGACATTTTAAATTGCTATATTGATCTAAAACGACTTAATAAAATAAACAAGTTGGGTAATTTTCATGTTAGAAAACTGCAGTGCCCAAAGTGAGCTGAGGTCAAAGTCATCACAACAAAGAGCCATGCAGCTGTCGGCCCCTCATATGGACCTCTGCACATCACACTAGTGAGAAGTTTATGCATTTATGTATTTATTTATTAATTTATGTATTTATTTATTTATTTATTTATTTATTATTTATCAATGTATTTATTTGTTTATTTATTTATTTATTATATTATTTCCATTCACTCCAAAATTACTACGCAACCCTGACAAATCCCACAAGTATCAGTGATAAACAAAATAAAATTGGACGTCACAGTGGGCATGTATTGGTGACAGTGAAAAACAGGGTTTCATCAGAGCAATGACGTCTTAAATACGGGAGAATAAAGCTCAGTCAAACACAAATGAATCACTCTAAAAACAACTACGAGAGGAGAAATGTGAAGGGGGAACTATAACATGGTTAAAGGTCGATTTTGCAGAATGGTTTCGCTTTAAATCAAATGGGATGTGGAGTTTATGGAGCTCCACTCAACATGGTGCTTTAAAATGAATTCCACATTTCTCTTTCTAGTGTCGACCTTATTTTACATGTGATTCAGGTCACAATCAGTGTGTGGAAATGTGTTTTGACCCATTCTTCTGTGTGACGATCATGGGCCCTTCAGGTTGAATGAGGTTTTACATCGCTGAGTTGCTTAACCCCAAATTCCATTGTACTGGCCAATATCCCTCACACGCTCCTCCTGATGTCCACTCCGGTCGGACTCACCCCGTGGCAGGAGCACAGGGTGAAGTGGGGTGAGCGCGAACACGAGAAAGATGGATGGAGCTCAGGAGGTGGTCATTTCTGTGTGTCAATCTGCAGAGTCACTTATCACCTCGTCTATCAGGGGAAACCTCTGCAGTCTGCGCACACATGCCCCGACCTGCCAGGGTTGTCAAAGTATCGAAAATCATACACTAATCTATACTAAAAGTAGTATCGAAACTAGATACTCATTTAAGCAGGTATCCATACTAAAAAAGTCCCCTTTCCTGAATGTCTCTAGAATGATATTGATGTGTATCTGAACAAGTATAAGACACATAAACTAGATATGAATTGTGGACCCTATATCGCGATCATAGACTGTACAGTATATATAAATGAACATAGCTAACCTGCTAGCCGCTGTGTTCCAAATAGGAAATGATCATGCTGCACTTCTGGCTCCAATTCACTTTCTATTGAAAATCTTCCACCCCTCTCTCCATAACTGCTGCTGTCAGACTCGTCATTTTGGTCTTAAATGTTTGTGTTAATCCACTCTACATGATCCTAGTGTTTTTATTTTGCTATTGTGTCCATAAATCAAGATATGAACATTAATAACAGACAAATCAAGCATCTTCTTTCCCTGAGGTTGCTCCTGCTAGCGTTAGCAACAAGTTTGATGGACAGCATTGTTAAGCGCCTGCTGCGCCCTGTTAAACCAGCTGTTTGGGAGCAACATTCTCGCTCTGGATTGGCTCTTTGGTTGCTATGATGCTCCAAATATCAAACTTGGCTCCAAATTCGTCCCTATACCTGCTCTAGCCTCGCTGAGCTTCATTTGACTGGAGCTGAACGCTATGGGTCACACTCACTCAGTCCACTTCCAAACAGTTTATGGTCAGGATCAGGGCCGGTCCAGCCTTTAATAAGACTAAGCAGCTACTAAGGACACCGAGGCCACCAGAGGGCCCCCAAGAGCCCATACATTTATATTGAAAATAATATAATATGTAAAGTTTTATTAGAAACAGAGCTCATGTGTTTACAGCAGCATAAATATCCCTCACATATTACATTTGTTTTTGAGGCAGGCATACGTGTGGGCAGCTGTGTATGACTTGAAATAGTCTTTTACTCAGTCCTTACTCTAAAGGACATGCCAGGATAAAACAGTGAAGTGGGACATTTATATAATACGTAAAGGATATATCTCTGAGCAACATGAACAGAGCATGGTGAATCAACTTTTGCAATTGTTTGCTTTTGATTGTTAGCCTTTTCTTTCACAGTAAACCATCAGCTAGCCTTCTGTGAATGAATCTTAGGCTATCACAGCTGACCGTGTGTATGGGTCTTTTTATATAGTGTATGTAAACTTCTGGTGCCATTGTAAATACAAATAAGTGATGAGGTCAAGTGATGAGGAGGAGGACCCTGAGACAAATTCATTTTAGGGCCCCCTGAAAGCTAGATCGGGATATATATTGTATCACGAGGTACTTGCCAACACACAGCCCGAGTTTAGACTATTGTGCTGTTATAATGTGTATAAAGTGTTGAGGTGTGAAACGTAAAACACACAAACTCTTAAATGGCTTCTTTAAAATGATTTATTGCCCCGCGCTCTTTGAATTGGTCACAAATCATAAGTCAGTTTCAGCCGACGTGGAATGAGAGACTTCGAGACAATGAACCTTTCTGAGCAACAAAAGCCATGTAAACACGATACACAGTGGACCTGCAGTCTGCGCTCTCAATACCATCACATACACATACTCGGTTAGTTCACTTTGACACAAGAAAACATAAGAAAAGGCAAAAAATAGAAGAAATTCACAGTACAGAAAAGTCTGACAATTCAGTTCAAATGAATGTAAACAGCCAAGACATGTATTTAAACAATATTCAAACTTATACTTAAGACATTCATGATGAGAAATTATGGCAATCTCTCTATGTTCATTCATTTTATATCAACTATAGTGAGCAAATGAAGCATGAAAACAAAATAGTATCATCACGTCATAAACCCGTGTAAAACCCTGTGTATAGTTTCATAATTGCACATTCTGACAGTTAAGCTCTGTCTCCATTTTGTACGATCATTAAACCCTTAAGACTTCATTTAGTACTTCTTCTGCAAGCGGATACACATTTTCTGATACTTTTGAGTTAATGCGGTTCTTAATATTATGCAGTATTATAACGCTGAGATGATTATGGCAACGCAAAATGTGTAAAATGAGCTGGGATCTGTAGTTACAGTTACAGTAGCCCTGTCATGATAATTACTACATCAACTCATCGTTCAGTATATGAAAGATGGAACTATATTTTTTGGGGTCAGTATTTATCATGTGTACATTTTCTTTGCACTGCTGGGAAATTTTTGGTTATTTTTTGCAATAGGATGAAATTTGAGCCCTAAAAGTTTGAATAAATAACTTGTATAACTCATTACAGATGCAAACTAAGTGCTAAGTGTTTCATTCTGCTGTTTATTTATTGCAGCTCAGTATTTTTTTTTAACAATATTGCACATTTAGGATAGTTTAAATAGTAGTCTAAATCTGCTTTTAGGTTTTTGTGTCAGTGGTATAAATTGATTTCAGTATCAGTATCATAATTATCGTCTATATTGACTTCAGCAAAATATCAAACTTCAAAATTTGTTACTGTGACAGGCCTAGAGGACAGTAAAAGCCTGTCTGCCACTAAAACACTGCAGCTTAAAATTGCATATAATTTATTTCAAATTAATCAATCAAATAATCATTTTTCTGATGACCCAAACAGTCTGCCAAAGGTCACCAGAAGCAACAATATGTGAAAATTATAACTGTACAACTGAATCTTTTTATATTTATATCATGTTGTTCTTGGATAATTTACCTTTTATGCATTTGTTCTTTTCTTACAAAGCTTTATATTTGCTGCAGAAACTGGTTTTAAAACGTGCTTCTCTACAGTGCCAGTAGAGGGAGCTTTTGCAGATACAGACGCAAATCAAATACAGAGATACCAGCGCCATCTACTGGAGACACAACAAACTGCATAGCCCTTAGCTTCAGAGATGGCTACAGACTAAATGGCTTTGACACATAAGTGCTTCAGTTTTTGATCTAGACATTTTGCAGGAAAATTCAGCTGTTATTGTGTTTGTATAACATGGGGTTTACTCAGCTCTGTGTGGGGTTTACGGTCAGCGGGATGCACAGGAAGCTACAGCAGACGACGTGGATGAAAACAGCTCAAAACTGGATCCAGTTTGTAGGTTTCTGTTGATCAGGAGGTACAGAGCTGTAGAAGCAAACAGCACAGTGGGACGTTTAGTTTGGTGTCAATGAACAAGACACGTGTAAGTATGATATATGACTGTGAACCTTGTAGTGGAGGTGAAATCGCCCCATTGATCTGAGCTGGGATTAGACTGAACCACTGTGTTTGAGTTACTGCTGTCCAAGTCCAGAAGGCATCCTTATAAAACAGACAAATAAACCATTTCAACCTCAAACTGACATTAAAATAGAAAACATATTTATGGTCACTACAGAAAAGTACAAAACGGTTTTTACCTGTGGCTAGGCTTCCCGTCTGGGGTACTGTGTTGTGATTGGACATTCCAGATGAAGGGGGAGGGGCAATCTTTCCTCCAGGTGGTGGTGGGAGGAGCCCAAATCCTCCCGCTCCCTGAGGACGTGGTTTATCCCTTTTTTTGCCTTGCTATAAAAAAAAATATAACATGAATTTAGGGACAATGGACATAATAACACTGACCTACAAAAACGAGTAAAGGTATTTGTGAGAATATAAAGTTGCTCACTTCCACCTGTTGTTTCGAGAAAAGTTGGTGTTACAAGGTAAAAAATAAAAATAAATGCCAATAAAATCTGTATAATTTTGTGCAACAGAAAAATCACATTATTGTATATTTTGAAAAGACTGAGTAAAGTGATTTCTAGTATTTGCATTAGTAGTACAATCCTCTACTGCATGTGAGTCAAACTCAAGGCCCGAGGGCCAAATGTGGCCCGCCATGCCATTTTATGTGGCCCGTGAGAAGGTAAATTAAAAGGCACGACTGTCATTTTAAAATAAATCTATGCTGCTTTAATATGTGCATTGACCATAAAGCCCCGACCAGATACACACTTTAAAAATGTCACTTTATCAGGGTTACATTTATTTTACGTGACATGTGGTTACATTTACGATTTTACAGTTACATCTGTATCTCTCTTATATGTTTGTGGTGAAAAAAGGGCTTGGGAGAAGTTTGTAGTAAATTTTGATTACATAATTTGGGGAAAATAATCGAACAGTATCAGCTCCAAAATATAGGCAGAGCTTATCAGCCATCGGCTTCTCTGGATTCTAAACAATCAGTATTGAGACTGGCCACGAAAAAAACATATCAGCCAATCTCTAGTCAATATAAGATTTAATAAGGGTGAATATTATCATTTTTGCAGCCAGTTCCATCTTACACACTAAACTAGACACTAAGACTTCATCCTTGTGTTATTCCACTTGGATATTACACATGTTCACAAAGCTTCTCTTACTCCTATGTTGAGCGTGATGGTCTGTCCCTCTTTAAAGCCTAAGTCCAGCTTGGGTCCAGAGTCTCCGAGCTGAGCCGTTTTGCTGAGTTCAGTCTCCTGTTTGACCCATCTGCGGAGACACGACACGGGCCAATGTAAACACAACATGTCTGTGCAGGGTGAGGGAAAGTGGAGCACAGTGAAACTAGAGCAAGTGATGACGCAAAGTTATACAGCATTTAGAACTGGAACAAAGACCGGTGATTCCAGGCAGCTGAGAGAGGAGATTTGTGGGCTCGTTTGTATCTATCTTAATAATAACACTAATAACGGATTGTATTTATAAAGCACTTTTTTGGTTAAACAAAGACACTTTACTCCACAGTGGCTTTGTTCACATGCAATCTAAAATCTGATTGTGATCTGATTTTTGGATTGTTGAGAAAATTCAAGTTAAATGCAGTGTAAAAGTAATCAGGGACGATAATCAGAAAGAAATCAGATGGTTTTGCTGTTTAAATGTCATTTTAATAGTTTTATAAGTCCAAAAATCTGATAATACTCTAATTGTGCCTGTAACCGCAGCAAATGATGGTTGTTTCAATTGTCACAGCTGCCTTGACTGATGGAAACAACGACTTTGACCTCCACCAACACTCACAAAAACGCACATCCATACATAGGTAAAGTGTCTTGCTCAAGGACACAACAAAAGTATATAGTTTGAGCTGGAATCAAACCTCTCTCATGCAGCATTAAAATGTTTAAATTTAGTTGCTTTATTACTCACTACTCCATCTTTTATGCTTACATTTTCACACACGAACACAGATGTGCGAATGAAAACATCTCCACTCAAATAAACTAAACTTACTTGAAATGATCCTGAAGAGCCACGTTGAAGTCAAAGGCGTCTCCTCTGTCTCCAAAACCAACTCCTATAAAGGCACTACGGCCTGAAGAAAGAAAAAAATAAATACATTGCATGACTGCACTGGTGACATACGGTAAAACCAATCAATACTATCCATGAAGTGCTTGAAAAACAAAACAGTTCTGTGCGGCGCGTTCAGTGGTCACACTTTATCTCACCGTTGTCGTCCTGTATCCTAATGACAAAGTAGCGGCTGGAGTCACTGACGGTTTCCACGGCGATACCCGGATACTCATTCACAGGGGCCTGGGCAAACAGTTCCCCTGGGAACACAAAAATACACAAAATACTACATTTGGGCTACATAGCAAAAGAGACAGTCTATAATCAATATGAATGTTCTGTTTGTCTGTTGTACTTTATTTACATTTACGTCACTTAAAATGGGAATCATTTGCCGTCTTTCTGGTCTATCAGAGTCAGATGGTCATCAGGGAACCGATGGCATGTTTTTTTTAAATTTTTTTTTATTTTGGTTCTGTTCATTGCAGACAGTAAGGATGCACCTTACTGTGAGCAGGCTTGCATCTCCACAAACCTGACTCTTATTAGGCCTGGAGGAGGCCCTCCTTGTTTTCATCAAAATGCTGCTTTAGCTATAATATTCCACAATATGGTATAAACCGTACATCTCCATGGAGAATGCTCTGATTGTAATTTTCTACATCATGGAATCATGCAGATGATGGGCCCAGAGAGTTATGTATGGTTGCTTTAAGTTAGGTATTTATTTATTAATTGAACAGTGAATTTTGATACCTGAGATTTTATCCTCCAGTTTGATAAATGCCACTTTGCCTTTAGCTGTGATTCTCATCCGTCCGGACCAGTCGGGTGCATCCAGTTTCCAGTCAGCTGCCCTGTAAAAACACAGTTCTGAATTAAATGTCCAGTGTGACCTTTTAAAGATATAAATAATAAAGATGAAAAAATAAACCCATGACAAAATCAGCCATGATCCAATAAAGGTTAAATCCATGAACACTGATCAAAGAGCTCCTTTGTGCTGTCCTGTATCACATGCATGAGCGTCCCTTCTAAATTATATTATAATTTAAGATAAAACAAGTTAATCGGCTTAGTTCAACAATAACACATCCATGATGCCCAAAGTTCAACAACAGGCAAACCAAATGTAGGCCAGTCTCATGCACACAGCCCACTGAAATCTGTCATAAATTATGAATGAACTGCAAGGAAAATATTGATCGTTAGTTTGGAGGCTGCGCGCGCCCATATCGAGTAACATCAGATATAAACAGGTACAACCACGTCTCTATCAGCTCTTTACAGGGAGGTTTTGTCATGTTTTTCAGCTTTAATGTGGGTAAGATGAGCAAACAACTTGTCACTTACAATGGCTCATGTTTGACAGGTTGGCGCTGACTACTAAAGCGCATGATTGTTCAGAAATGACATTAACTTACTAAGAAACTACGCTAAACACGAAACTAAACGTGTTTTCTTCGGGTGGATTCACTGAAGCCACGTCGTGACTGAACCCGGCGTGATGCGCGCGCGGTGCCCCCCGCTCTGCTGCTGTGACAGGCACCGAGGAAACACACTGACAACCGACCTACAACCACTTTTAATCTGGTTATACGACATGAAGAGCGATTTTAGCCCAAGACAAGCTCGTATTTACCTGTAGGCGCGATTAGAAGCCCTCGGGGGGATGCGGTAAACGTTTACTTCGGGTTTTACGCACAGGATCGACTCGTACTCCCCTTCGGTCGCCATCTTGGATCAGCTGTTATCGGAGTGGGTGGTGGGAGTGTGATTGTGGTGGTTTGATTCAGCTCTTCACACAGAGGGGGCTTGTGTGTGTGTACTGGTGTGTTTGTGGAGTTTACGACTGCACAAACGAGGAACGGCAAGTGCATACAAAAAAATTAATAAATTAATTAAAAAACTGCTTAATATGAACACTCTACATCATAAAACAGAGGTAATTACACCAGTATATTGATATTTTGTTATGATATAAAACACTAAATATAGTTCAACATTGCCCGTTGAGGGCGTGGTCTGCCGTAAGGGGGCGGGGCACGTTTCTACGAAAGCGGAAACGTAGCAGCGCTTCTCCTCGAAGATTCTTGAGGATCTGTTCAAGGTTTGTGCCGTTTTACTCGTTCTATTCACACATTTAGCCTTCGTGGATGAAATCAGGTTTTGATAATACGCATTGAGTGTTAAATGGCGTTGTATTTGTTTAGTTATTTCTGAATTTACTGGTAGAAAACGCGTGTTAATTGTCGTTGACTTGATGGTGGTTTGCGCGTTCTGTCGCTGTCCGAGGTTCTGAAATCACACAACGTTGACATTTGACGCTTGATTTAATCTCAGAAGAGAGTGTCAAGTCTAAAACCAAACTGTCTTTATGAAAGCCGCATGAAAACGCCATATTATTGCACAAATTGTACTTTGAGATAGGGTAAGCACTGGGTTTCCTGTTAGCAATAGCTTAGTGTTAGCTATCAAGCTAGTTAAGCTGACTGTTACACTTACTGTTCAAAACAATCTATTTGCAAAGGTGCTTTTCGTGCAGTAGCATTATTTTCAACTAATAATTGTGACTATTGAATGTGAAGTAGTGCGGTTTTAGCATGGCATTAGGAGCTAGCTTAGCAGAGACTTGACACTCTCACAGTGAGGTGTTATTCCACAGCTTGGACCATCTCCTGATACTGAGGTGCGTGAGCCAAGCCATGGTTCAGCTGATTTTTATGTCGACTCGCTCCTTCTCTCTGTAGGATCTGGTGTCTTCATTCTAATGCAGCCTGAGGAGGAGAGAAGAGCAGAATGTGTGATTACTAAGAAGCTATCTGTATTCAAGCTACATAGGATCTCTTAGAGCGGCGCTTTGGATTATAAAAGGTAAGTTACATTAACAGTATTGTGATGATTAAAACATAAAGAGGCATTATATGATTGTTTTTCTTTCAGATTTTAGTAGTGTGAGTCCCCTCCTCCCACCTAGCACCATGACGTCCTCCATGCTTCGACGACAACTGAAAAACCTGGTCCAGAATTACTCTGAGGCCGAGGTCAAGGTATGAGAATTGTTCAGGTCCTGTAGATGCTAACACAGCATGAATGCACATACATATTTTACGTTGTCGTCCTTTTGTCCTTTATTAATCAATAATGTCTTAGTCAACCAAATTTTTATTAGGATTATATAGATTTATAAGGGCCACAGTAGAAAGGGGAAAACTGAGTGAGTATCTGTTCTTTCTGCCTTTTCACTTATGTTATAAGATGTTGTTCACTAGTACTTCTCTGTTCATAGTTATTTTTGCACGAGATCCAACAGATTTTGAGAGCTTTTACCAGAGCTACACCTCCTTTTAGTCAGTTAGTTGATGCACAGAGCATGCCTTGTCAAGAATTTCTTTAGTCAACTACAGCTCTAGTTTAAGATAAGATAAGATAAGATATGCCTTTATTAGTCCCACAGTGGGGAAATTCCAGTTTGCACATAGGTATATTATTACATTGTTCTGTTCTATTAAACTGACCCCCCTTTTTTATGCAGGTGAGAGAGGCAACCTCCAATGACCCCTGGGGCCCGTCTAGCTCGCAGATGGCAGACATTTCAGACCTGACGTACAATGTAGTGGCCTGTAATGAGATCATGACGATGCTCTGGAAACGACTGAAAGACGACAGAAACTGGAGGCACATCCACAAGGTACTACATATCTTCTTTTCACCTAACGTATTTAGGATATTTTTTATTCAGTCATTTTATTTATGTAGAGCTTCGGATCAACGCACATCCCAAACGTCTAAAGGGATTATTTAGCAAAAACAATGTAAACAAGTAAAGAAAAATTGCCAGGGAAGACCCCAATTAGCTTCTGGGTCACTACTGGTACATTTATCACTACAGAGTATACTACGAGTGAAGACTTTAATGAGTGCTATCTTTAGTATTTAGTTTAGTTTTTTTTGTTTTTTATAGTATTTGATTAATATTAGGCTAGTTGAAAATTCAGGTCACTTTTTGCAGGATTTTAGATGACAGCTTTAAAGTCTTGTAGTGATTAATGTGCAGATTTTGTGACATGGTTGACCAGTCTCACCTGTTAGTGGACCACATCATTACGCACCACGTACCCTCCATATAATAGCTTATAATTAACATAGGAATATTGACTTCTACCCAAAATATGAGGAGGGCACAGCCAGTATTTCACATCTTAGGTTACACACTGTTAGTCTCTGTTTTTTTTAATGTATGAGTTTGGTCAGAATTGAACGTTTAAAAACACATCTATAAATGATGCACGATGGTGTGGAACCTCTATGGCCCTCGTCCAAAGAGTAATGTGTCTCACTTTGGAGAGTTGGCCGTCCTTGAGGTTTGAAAACTGCTTGAATGTTTCATATTAACCTCGACAAGTTCAACAGCACAGTCATCATTTATTTAATTTAAACAGAAGACATAGCTCCTCAGAGAGTCTCCTGTTACCTGCACACAGCTTATTAGCAGCCACGAGCCTACTGTATATTTATGCTTAACGATAGGGAGGCAGCGATACTGATACTTGAATATTGGCATAGATCCTGAAAAAATGGGTATCAGTTCAATTATATCGGTTCAGCTGATATCCTGGTTGGGCCTTTAAGTAAGACTATTAACTGTCTCATAATGTTTGAACTTGTTTTGATTAAGCAATTACAGTTATTAGCAGGATACATGACAGTTACATAACGACACAATTGGATCTATTTTGTAAAAAGTGAACTGTATTTTAAGGAAATAAATGGCATTTTCAGTCTCTACACATGGATCACTTAATATTGGTTATTTGCTTAATACTTAAAGTCAAAGTATCCAAATTAGTATCAGAACTGAAAATTCTTGATCAGTGTATCCCTACTCAAAGATAATTCCAGTGCATTCCCTTTATCATAATTATGTATTTTAAGTTTTATCTTTTTTACGTTTCTCTTTCTAGTCCCTGACTCTGCTTGAGTACCTGTTGAAGACCGGTGATGAGCGTGTGCTTCTGAAAATGAAAGACAATATCTACATCGTCAAAGCACTAACAGAATACCGCTTTTCTGATAAAGATGGAAAAGATCAGGTAATTAAAATAGAACAATTTGGTCTTTATTAAAGGAATATTATTTGAGAAGCACCATTAGCATCTCTGTGCTGCATAATCGCCTCATCCCTTCATCTGTTTATATAACAGACAGATACAAATACACTACAAAAATCACATTTGCAAGAATTTTGAATTTTTACTTTCACAACTGCCTATATTCTAACTAACAGAGCAAACACACAAGCCATACTTTGTCATTATATTCTACAGTTGCAAGTTTCTATTTATATGTCTTCTTCATTATTGATTCTGCAGTTCAGACATTTGCTCACTCTGTGTATCTGTACATCAGGGAGTGAATGTTCGAGAAAAAGCCAAAGTTGTTCTAGTTCTTATGGAGGATGATGATAAACTGAAGGAGGAGCGAGACTTTGCCTTCAAAACCAGAGAGAAGACTTCCAAAGGAGCAGCAGGTCAGTGGTTCATCATTTACTTTCTCTGGTTAAATATTTATTGTATTTTAGTTTAGAAAAGCTCAACCAGGGACGGGAGTTGAAAATTAACACTTGCTATGCTCAGCTGTTATCTTTGTTTTGAAACTATGTCTGATGACATCGTCCCTGCCAAATAAATAAATATATTTGTTTAAAGTTCAAGTACACTATGTAACTTTTCTGCTTGTCTCCGTGGAGATGTAATTGCTTTGCCTGTAATGTTCCATAGTATTCCACAGGCATATATCTATTTATTATGTTTAGTCAATTACAGCATTTTTTATGACTAAAAATACATTCTTAAAACATACATTCTTACTGTGAGTGGGTTCGCCTTTCCACAGATCTGACATGTAACTTGGCCTAGTGGCATCACCTGCTTGTCTCCATGAAGCTTAATGCATTACTGTGAAACACTCACATAACATTTCTATGGTGACACGCAGATGGCAAACCCTCCACTTTGAAACTTCTTTTTATTTTGTGACTATCTTCATAACTTTTAATAATTCAAAAGTATTTTTTCTTTTAAATCAGCTTCTTCATCAGATGCTATTAAGGACCCCAGCTATAAGCCCTGCTACGTGCCCGGAGCCTCTGGACTTCCCTCGTTGGACAACATCCCGTCAGTGGCAGATCTGGCGGCTTCATTTGCGGCTCGTAAAGAAGAGAAACTCAGACAGGAGGCTGAGAAGAAGGAGGCAGAGAGGAGGGTCAGTAATGGGTCACTGGATTTCCTTACTGATGTTTTTTTATATATTTGGATTAGCGCAACACTTCATCCAAACAAAACTCTGAACTTGGAGGAGCTTTAATGTCCTTTCTTGCATTTGTCTGGTTATTTATAAGAACAATAAATCATTTTACTAACAGAAAGAACGGTACCATAGTAGTAATAGCACATATAAAGCATTAGCATATGAGTAACCGTGACAACGACAATTTACTGCACAATTTTACTGCACCATAAATATGCAAATTAGCCCCTACACATTTACGCTAATAAACAAACAGCCATTAACTTTTAAAAACCCACGTCTATCACAAATGCAGACCTCTAGAGTTGAAAGTAATCACGTTTCCATGGTAACAATACTATGCTTCCAAGGACCCATTAGCTGCTCAACGAATGCCTGGACTAAATACAAGTTATACTAGGGAATTTATAAGTTACTATGTATTGACAGTGTAAATGCTAGTGTAATGTATGTATCATGGTTTTTTTTTCTTTCTGTTGAATCCCAGGCTAAGCTGTCTGAAGACGAGCTGCAGTGGGAGGACGCAGGCAAAGGCGCTGGAGTTAAAGACCAAGCTTGGGGAGAAGCAAAATCTGAGGAGGAACTCGACGAATGGGGAGCTCCCAAACAACCCAAAGAGGCCGCAGGTCCATGGGGTACTCCCGACCGACCAGAGACCACCGACACAGAGATGGAAGAGGGCGCTGATGCCTGGGGAGCACCTAAAAAAACAGATGAAGACCCCTTTTCTGCACCTAAAAATGGAGAGGACCCTTTTGTAGAGAGCGAGGATCCTTTTGGTGCTCCACAAGAGGTTAAATTTACAGAGGAGGACAGCGAAGACCCGTTCCAAGCTCCAAAAGACAAATCTCCGGAGGGTAAACGTGAATTCCCTGTATCTGAAGAGGATCCATTCACATCCAAAACAGATGATCCGTTTAGTGCGCCCAAAAATGACCCTTTTTCAGATAAAGAAGACCCTTTCAATACACCCAAAGAGGTCTGTGGTTTATCATTTACTTTCTATGACTAAATATTTATTTAAAGAGCCTGTACCTGATTTGAAACCATGAGTCAGAAACATGTTTTAGTTTGAACTTTTTAGCCCCACCCACTTAGTCCTTTCTAGTGTTGTCAAGATACTAAAAGTTCAAACTCGATTTCGACTTTAAGGAATAGACTCGATACTCAATACCGATTCCATTACCACAATGATAATAAAAATACTCTTTCTTCAGGCAGTAGAATGTGATTTTCCACATTAAATGATAGTACCTTCTTTTATATTCCCATGTGGCCTTAAATCTGTGTAATCCCTCAGTGTTCAGGTAGGTTCCATAGTGGTCCATGGACTAGTCTATGTGGCTTATACTTGTTCTGATACAACTCAAGATCATTCTAAAGATATATTAGAAAAGGTTCATTTTTGTCTTGTGAATGGGACTTTTTCAATATTAATACTAGTTTTAGTATCAATTACTATTTGATTTTCAATACTTTTAACAATGCTAGTCCTTTCTGCATATGTGATATTGCACAGTCACATACAAACAGCTGTCTGGGATGCAGTTGTTTTCTTAAAGTTCTCCAATCTTTGCCTTCTACTTGTTTTTTGTCACTGTTGGAACTGCACCATGACAGAGAATTACCGGTAAGTGTCTGGGATAGTGTCAGGCAGTTGGTTTTTCACATTTCCTGGCAACAATGTGCCTGATTGGATGAAAAAAATTAACCTGTTTGTAGCCTCTGTATAAGTTATTATCTGAGAAAACACTATGTAAAATGTATATGTTATATTTTAGCAGCTTTTACTTTTTACCTGAGCATTTATCTTGAAAATAATACATTAAAATCAGGTACAGGCCCTTTAAACACATGTATTATGTAACTTTTCTGTTCTATTGTCTGCGTGTTTCCATGGAGATGGTGTTGCTTTGCCTGGAATCCACATTGTATTGAACAAGTAGATGCATTAAATGTCAGTGTTTTGTATGGCTAAATATGATTTGACAAAAACATTCTTACTGTGAGCAAGGTCGCCTCTCCACAGATTTGACATGTAACTTTGTGGCACCAGCTTGTCTCCATGTAGAAAATGTACTTAGTGTACCTTTAAACTTACAACGCTGAACATTTAAATTGAAGAAACCGTATATAAGATTTCAATGTTAAATTTCATAAACTTGACTTATCTGTGTCCCCATTTATACCCCAGGCAGAGGACCCCTTTGGTGCACCCAAGGACGACCCATTTACATCATCAAAAAGCGACCCATTCGACACCCCAAAAGACGACCCCTTCTCCTCAAAGTCAGACGATCCATTTGGGGTGCCTAAAGATGACCCATTCAACACACCCAAAGAGGACCCATTTAAAACCCAGGCTGAGGACCCCTTCGGTGCACCCAAGGACGACCCGTTTACATCATCAAAAAGCGACCCGTTCGACACCCCGAAAGAGGATCCGTTTGGGGCGCCTAAAGATGACCCCTTCACCACAGCTAAAGAGGGACCAAAGTCACCTCCACCCAAAGACGATCCGTTTTCAGCTCCATCCAAACCTGCAGAGGACCCGTTCAGTGAGCCCATGAGTCCTAATGGAGACGCGTTTGGAGCTCCGACCTCACCACCCAAACATGACCCCTTCAGTACAGGTGTGGGTTACATGTATTCTCTTATATATACTCGAGTATTTCTCACGCATTTTACCAGTTAGAAGTTTGGTTACACCTTTTGTAGATTTTGGTTTTCTTTGATTAAAGGTCCATATTAGGATATTTTCTGATATACGTTTTAATGTTGTTTCCTCATTTGTGTTATATAGGGCCTTTAATTTTACTGCACGTTGGTCACTTGCTTGCTCACTTTTTGGTGTAAAACATGTGTATTTATTTATTTATTGATGTTGATAAAATTAGTTCAGCTCAAAAAGTTTAAATATTTTCTAGCTTATCCTAAATATATTGTTTATTATTTTTTAGAATTGTATTTATTTCTTCATAATTTAAAGTTTTAAGAATTTTCACCTTTTTTTTGTTTTGTTTTGGATTCATTCAGTTTTCATTTAAAAATCTAATCTAGTCTACTTCTTCTAGAAATGAGTAGCTCTGAAATACAGTTTACACATATAATTAATTTATGAAGCACATTTCTGAAAATGTTCTACATACTTCCCCAAAACAATAATATAAAACCCAAAATTCAGGAACAAAATAAAACAAAACTTCTAAATACAGTCATATGTGACCAACATATCTGAAAACACTACTAAATACAATTATATTTTTGACTTGTCTATCCTCCAGCGCCTGCGGACGACCCATTTGCGGCGCCAAGCACGCCCCCAAAAGAGGACCCTTTCTCTGCCCCACCCAAACCATCAGAACCATCAGACCCCTTCGCCTCACCCACCTCCCCCCTAAAGATGACCCCTTCACAGCACCCTCCTCCCCTCCTAAAGATGACCCATTTGCAGCACCCAAAGACCCAGTCGTGGACCCCTTCAGTGCCCCCTCTCCCCCTCAGAGCGCAGACGCCTGGGGGGAGCCGACCAGCCCTCCCCCCTCCTCGGCTGCAGATGCCTGGGGAGCAGCGTCACCGTCGCAGGAGACCAAAGCTGCAGACCCCTGGGGAGATGGGCCCAGTGCCAAGTCTCCAGTGGACGATTCGGATCCGTTTGGAGATACGACCAAACCGGACGATGACCCGTGGGGAGCTCCAGGTCTGTGAGAAATACAAATATCCATATAATATTATAAGAATACCCTGATGTTCAGTGTTATGTTTATTGTGAGAGGTGAAACTGCAACTACAATTATTTACACCATGAACAACAACCTCCAAAATACTGGCAACATGTATCTGTAAAGGACTGTACAAGTCCCACAAGCATCCACATCCACGTTTACTATGACAGATTTCTTTTTGTTCATGTTTTGTTTATGAGCTTTTGAGTTTTGGAATTCGATTTCTAAGCATGTCCCTGTCCCTCAGGAGACTGGAATGTGTTTGAAGGTAGAAAAATTGTCTTTCTCCTATAGATTCATTTTTTATTCTTTTGCTTGAGATCCCCATTAGTTATTCCCACAGCAACAACTATTCTTCCTGGGGCCCACGGGGGAAACCGCATATACAATAGACTCTCCTCTGGGGGCAGGATTCGCCTGAAAAAGATATTCCAAATCTCAGTGGAACTATCTTCATTAAACAGCACAGTAAACAAGACACTTGAATTAAATCAGGATCCATCTTGGTTTGAGACAGGAGAGCTAACGACTGGCTCCAGGGTGTTTTAGAATATCAGTAGAAGAATATCATTACAGTATGAGTAGAAACACATTCATATTTACACTGCCCCCTGCTCTTCCAGCCTCAGCTCCAGTGAACACAGACGATGCGTGGGGGGCCCCTGCCCCTGACTCCCTCTCCTCTCCCTCTGACCCATTTGGATCTAAAGGGGATCCCTGGGGTGCTCCCAGCAGCACCAACCAAGGCACAGGTAACACACATTCACCATAACTTCATCATTATAAACCATCCGTAACACATGCAGCTGTTATGTGTCTACTAAAATGACTTTAAAGGATTAATCTGCAATATCTAAACAATTGACAAATCATGCACAATTACCTTCAAATTATAGTTTTTAATTTGTAAATGTATGTATTTTCATTTTTTATTCAGTCGTATTTTGTACAGAAGTGTTGATTTTAGTTCTGGTGCAGGAAGTTACAGGCTGCTTTATGTCCATATTTACGTTACCCATAGATTATGTTTGCCTGGTCAGCCAAGACGACACTCTTCCCCAATACTTTACTAAAATGTTACATTTGGAATTGGGTCTCATTTTGTGGAGTTCTGATGGACATGATTGACAGCCTCATTAGCCAATCAGAGGAAAGCATAGTTAAAGTCAAAACAAACAGGGCAGAACAGTGTGGACATCTGCAGAATTATGTGCAAAGTAATGTATTTGGCTGTTCAGACCATAGACCATAGACCATAGACCATAGCTAGCTGCTGACTTCCAAATAATAAGTGATCATAGGCGTGCCTCCGGCTCTATCGACTCTGGCTCCAATTCACCTTACATTAAAAATTGTCACCCCTCTCTGTGTAACTGCTGCAGTGAATCTCGTCATTTTGGTCATTTTTTATTCCACTATTTTGTCCCTAACTCAAGATATCAACATTAATAACAAACAAATTAGGAGCCTTCTTTCCCCGAGGTCACTCCCGCTAGCATTAAGATAAGATAAGATAAGATAAGATAAGATAAGATAAGATAAGATATGCCTTTATTAGTCCCACAGTGGGGAAATTCCAGCATTGCACCGCACACATAGAGAACAGAAGGAAATAAAATAAAACAAGATAATAGATAAATAACAAGATAATAGATAAATAGAAATAATTTAAGAAATAGATTCAAGAATAACTCTAATATACACACTATATACAATATTAGCAACGGGAAAGGGGCGTTACCTTCAACAGCCTCGCTCCGGACTGGATCTTTGGTTGCTATGATACTCCAAATTTCGACAAACGTCATTTGACTGGAGCCGCACGCTGTGGGTGACGCCACACTGCCTTAGTCCTTCTTCATACAGTCTGTGGTAGAGACACAAGCTACAGATTTGGATTGGTGAAAAACAGATTTTTAAATTAGTTGTTGTTTATGTAGTACTTTAAATGCCAAATCCTTTCTTGGTCTTGCTTCTGCGTTTTTCTTAAACTAAACCTTTTAAATTAACTATCTATTACATTCAAACTTAACTTAATAACTTGTAACTAGCAGTTGCTTCATTTCATCTCCATCCTCCATTTAATCTGCAAATTCTTCTAATTTCTAACCCACTAACCTCTTTTCTTTCTCTCCTCCTTCCTTCTCTCCAAAGAAAACACCTTCTAGAGTAGATTTGGACCTGTATTTTTTGCAGGACGGCGATCGGATAAAGATTTGGAGATGTTTAAAAAGACTACTTCATTTCTGGGTTCGGCTGGGGCTTCGTTGGTCGACTTGGATGACTTATTTTGCTCTACCCATCCACCCAAACATGGCGGCGCTGCTGTTGCCAAGGCAGCAGTCGCCTGGCAACCTCAAGCCGCTGGTAAGGACAGGTAGACTCCGGTTGCAATGCTCTGCCATAGGGTTTCATGTGGATATAATCTATGGATGCATGACTAACCTGCCGACCACTACTAAAAACACAGACTTCTTCTTGATGTGTCAAATGCATTCCATGTTCTTTTGCTGCCCTCTTCAGGTCAATGAGGATATATATTCTTAAAACAGTTGTGTGAAAGACATTGTGCTGTTTTGTTTGGACCCGGTCTTGAAGAAATGGTGTCATGTGATCTTTCTGCAAGCTAACTGCAATACTAACTATTTTTTGTTTCATAAAGGTAAACAAAATTGCAATTTTCACAAAAAAACATGGTCAGAAATCAAAATCCCCCTGAACAAAGCAAATCAACTTTTCTGTCTAAATTAGAGGTTCTAAACTTCACCAGGTTATTTTTGTGATAAATATACAGTCTATATGTTAACAAACAGGTACTTTCACAAAATAACTGACACCCATTTTGTCCAGCTCAGGGCAATACATTTGAAAATTAGCTTTCATATTTTGGTTCTAAGAGCATTACTCTAAATCTGTATATTCCCTGTTATTTCATCCAATCTTATTCAGTCATTATGTCTTATGTGAATCACATTTCTGTTTTTATTTTCCTTCATTATGAATAGTGGGTTACACAAATCACATTGGTTGATTTTGCCTGGGATCACTGGGAACGATTCTTCAATACTTTTCGAAGATGTGGGTCTGGTCACTCTGGTCAATTTTCCCAAGGTCAGATGGGTGTGATTGACAGGTGGGTTAGCCAATCAGGGACACACATGGTCAGTCCATGTCAAAACAAATATGGCTGTTTATAAGAATAAAATAAAGGAAAAAATATCACAGAGGACTGAAAAGCATCACATATTTCTGCAGAATCAATATCATTTTGTTGTGATAGATGACCAATGAGCTCCTTTGTTTCACATACAGCACTGAAAACATCAAATCTGATTGGATGATCACGTTTGGTCTGACTCAAGGAGGTATCAGGGCCAGACTGACATCCATCTGTATTAAAATAGTGAGAGACATCATTCCCGATTTGCCAAACAGATAGTATCTCATAACATACTGTGTAAAAGTGCATAACACTTTAAAATTACTTCAGTTAAATAGGTAGAAATATTATGCTAACATCCCTCTGTATTTTTTATGCAGACAGATATCAGTCTGGGTCTCACGTCCTCCGTCATGTTTCAAGCCCTGTCAAATGTGATCATCCAATCAGAACCTTTTTTTTTTTTTTTCAGTGACACATGTGAAATGAAGCTCATTGTCATGTACAAATAAAATTAAATTTATTTCACCTCAGAGTTAAGTACTTCAGTGTTTTTCAGACTCATTATATTTTTTTTCTTTTATTTTTTTCCGATACCGACAGACCATGCTTGTCCCTGATTGGCTAATCCACCTGTCAATCACAGCCATTTGAAAACAGATTCACCTGTGACCAGACTCACATTTTTGTAAAGTATTAAAAAAGTGTGTGTTCTGGGTCCCAGGCAAACGGTTTTCTCCAAATTCACTTTAAGATAAAAAATAGTGCATGCTTTGACGACATGATATAAAGTAGTTTTAAAACATATCATAAATCACAAATTATTTTTAAATGTCTTGCAGAAACTTGACACAGAACATCCATGTACTTGTGAGACTGGGTTCTGCCTAATCCCTCCTCTCCTGTGATTTCGCTGTAGACGTGTAGATGTTGTGTATGTGAGCAGTAGTGCACCATAGAGATAGAGTTTATAGTGTCAAATGTAACCAGCAGATATTAATGCTATTTCCTCATTCACCTGTCTCTGCTTTCTGCTGGGCTGCTCTCAACTGTTTGTCCCACCATCTTACCCCCCTCGTACCCTTTCATCACCTGTTACTAAATTTCCCAGGCGCTTTGAATGCACCATTACCAACGCCCTACCACCAAACATCATATTTACCTGGCGGACATATTGGCTCCTCCTCCTTGACTCCTTCATACTCAGCTTTTGGACTTGCAAGCCAATCCGCTACGTCTTCTTTATTCCAAATGGAGACTGGGTCAAATTTCGGGACAAAGTTCACCAGTCAGAATTCACAGGGTCAAACGCAGGTGTTGTCTTTAAGTCCACAGACAGTATTTGAGGTGCAGTCGACCCAGCCAGAGCCTCTTTTTGGGGACTTGGTGGATCTAGCAGGATTTGGGCAAACTGACGCTGTTTCGCCAATGCAAAGTGGAGTTTCCAGCCAGAGATTTCCGACCAGTACAAATGAGACAAACAATTATAACCCATTCCTCTTATAGAAGTGTAATGTAATGTTCAAAGATTACAGTGGCTGCGTTTACATGCGCTCTCCAGATCTGATTAATATAAGGTTTTTGTAGCTGTAAGATTATTAAAATGTGCAAAAACATCAAATTTCTTTCTGATCATAGTCGCTTTGAATACTCACATCACATTTGGTGGTTTACATGTCATTTAAATAATCTTAAAAGTCCGGAAATCAGACTATAATTGGATTTCGGTGTGCATGTGAACATAGCCACTCAGGAAGTTGTAATGTGGCTTTTCATAAATTGTTTTTCACGAGTTTCAAATGTTATTATGTAAATCTAATAGAGCTTGGGGTCAGACGTAATAAATTATATATTCTGTGGCCATGTTTATTGAAAGCAGGAAAAAGCATAATTTCAAAAGTTTTAGTAGAGTAGTTTGCATCTGAACATCTCAATTACTGATTAGGTGGCAAGACTTAAAGCTGAATTTGAACAGGTTTCATAATTTACCTGTCCAAACCTTTGAAAATTATGGTAAACAGAAATGGTTATGATTGAGTATATGCGACGGAAACCTTACAGTGTGTCTCTGAGCATTAACCCTTTCAACTGAATACCAAGCAGTAGAAATAAGGAGGATAAATCAACTAAAAATAATGTATGAAAAGCCTTTTTTTATGTTTAAAGGGTCTGATCTATGTTCTAATGTTGTTTCCTCATCACAGACATACCTGGAGTTGTGTTTTGTTTCACTCACACATGTTTAACACACAAACGCTGCAGATTTAAGCTGAGTTCTTCTCTCAGACACGCTCTGTTCCACCTTGTGATGTCATGAGGTAATACAGGAAGTGCTCTACTGTGTTTTTAAACTCTTATGCCTTCACTAGAATCATTTGGCAATTCCAAGACTGAAATGATCCAATCTGTATTAAACAACGCAGCTGTTAACATGAAAACTACCACTTCATGACATCACAAGGTGGAACAGAGCGTTTTGAGGGTTGGAGATGTTACAGACTGATAATAAAGTGTTACTCAAACATGTGAATGAAACAAAACACAACTCCAGGTCTGTTTTTGAAGAGGTAACAACATTAAAACATGGATTAAAGCTCATAAGAGTTAATTTTGGGTAAGTAGGACCTTTATATGCCATTAAACTGGAAAAGAAACGGCTTTGATTCACCAGAACAATGACTTAAACCTGTCCATGCGATTCACAGTATGTGCTTTACCAGTTCAAACACTATTTACAGTTGTGATGGTTGAAAATGTGCTGTAGCGTCTTGTCTCTGCTCTGTCTCACGCACAAGTCTCAGAGACAGAATCGGAGCAGACGGCTGTGGGAATCGTGCAGAGTTATATTACACTGTCAACCAGATGTGACCAGTGAATAATGAGAAGAAAATAAAAATCAGGTCTAAAAAATCTTGAAAATCAGTTAACACTTACCACTATTTTGGTGTATGATTCCATAGATTTCACTCATTCAGAATTCAGTTACAATACAATAGTTATTATTTTTGAAATGTGCAAAAATCATATTAACTGTCCTAGGTTTCAACTGGTGTTTTAATAATGTGAGTGTATTTTGTAGGAGTATTTAGTAAATCCTCATGTTTAGATGAGCTGCATAAATCCAAAAATACTTACTTGACGACCACTTGCAAAACTTTCAAATGACACTGTTAAAATATTGTAAATTTTCATATTCTAAATGAACACCAGCCCATAGTTGATCAATAATTACACTAAATCAATCTAATTATTATTTCTATTTTGTGTTATAATGTTTCCTCGTCACAAACAGACCTGGAGTTGTGTTTTGTTTCATTCACACATGTTTAACACACAAACCCTGCAGATTTAGGCTGTGTTCTTCTCTCAAACAGTATTTTTAAACTCCATACACCTTCACTAGAATCATTTGGGTGATTTCATTCCTTGCAAATCTCTGCTGCCACTTCATGACATCACAAGGTGGAACAGAGCATTTTGGCCTTTGAAATGTAGACAGACTAATAATAAAGTGTTACTCAAGCATGTGTGAATGAAACAAAACACAACTCCAGGTCTTGAGGAGATCATTATAACATGGCTAAAAGGTCACATTCAGTCCATTTTGTGTGATATGGGGCCTTTAAATCCTCATTAATTTCTGGTCACATCTTGTATTAGTTTTTTTTATGGACCTGTACAACATTGACTTCCGTTGGAAATGCGTTGCTGTAGCATTTCATGAGTGTGTATGTGTCTATGGCCTGTACATACGTGTGGTTTGTGTGTGTATGAGTGGACACTGGAAATATATTGTGCTTTTGTAAATAGTGGAAGTAATATCAGATCTAATAAACTGTATATCAGAGTGTTACAATCAATGAGTATTTATGGAGATAAATTATTGTGTGATTGTTTATTGATGCCGAAAAGTTCTCCAGAAAGTGACAGTTCCAGGTTTCATGTTTTAAACTGTGGTCATATGACTCAGGCTTTGATGTGATTGGCTGCGGAGGATCATGTGACCAGTGGTGTTTCATTTCCTGTTTGGTTTGTTGTCATTTTTGGGGTGTTGCTTCGTGGACAGAGGCAGATGTTTGTCACTGTATGATGTGTAGCTACAGAACTGGGTCAATAAAATGGAAATTCAACATAACAGGACTGCGTGTTTTATTTAGTTTCAAAATGCACCTTGAATGTTCCACAGTACGGCATTAAACTGTTGCATTTATCTCATTAGATGTGATTATTATGTTAAAAAAAAAGTCTTTTCCTACTGTGAATGGGCTTCTTCATAGATCTTGGGTCTGGTGGAAGTACCTGCTTGTTTCTGTGGAGATATGATAAGTTCAATGCCATACTGTGGAACATTTTTTCTTGGTAAAGCAAAAACATCTGCACAGATACTGTTAGGTGGTGGTTTTGTATTACTCAAGGGTTTTTCCCACCATCATGTGTGTTTGTCATGTCTCTGTGGCAGCGAGCAGTGACTGTACTGGCTGTAGGTTCAGGACGATTTAAAATGAGCTCAGTTTTTGTAGCTATTCATAACAAAACTTTTGATCTTTTACACGGTAAAGTGTCAGGACCATATAAACCTATGGATAGCACTGGCCCATAGGGTTCAGACTGCACCCTTTAGAATACAGTGGATGAATGTTCATCTCTATTTCAGCTAAATACTTGAAGTACCACACTGCTGGAGTCACATACGGTGTTCATAAGAAGAGAGACTATTGTTCACAGCTGCCAAAGTTGCACTAAACCCAACAAAACTCCACTGATCACTGGCTTGAAGTGGTAAATAAACAGAATCAAATGTACAGGCCACTTTCAGAGAGCCTGCGCCAACTAAACTTTTTTTTTTTTTTTTCTGAAAATGTGATTCAAAAAAGTTTTTGTGACATTAATAAATGGTCTTTTTATTTGTAGTCCACCTGACCATGAGCAGGCTACATTAAAATTTGAACCGATTTTACAGCCTGAACTGTTCAAAGTCCTGTTTCATCAGGCTGTCCCCATGTCCCTGTTTATCTGTGGGTTAAGAGGAGTTACAGAGGCCACAAGAGACAGTTAATTTGCTGACACTGGTCTGATTGAGCTGTGACACAGGCTTAAAGTGTTTACAGTGTTTAAAGAGGAGGCAGATGGAGAATTGGACAGTTTGGGACACTGATGGTCAGATTGAGTCCTCGAGTTGCCTTTTTACGCTGGTCCCAGAGGATTCACAAACACGCACCAAAACTGAGACACCACGAGGTTTTATTTGGGATGCTTCATTTAGACAAAGATGTTCACAAACATGTGTTTAGTGTCGCTTTAGTTTGTTTGAGTTTATATCCATTAGGAAAAGTAAGAAAGTGTTTTTACCCAAGGTATTTTAGCAACACAATCTAATGGCAACAAACTGTTGATTGATGAATGTGTGCAGGTAAGAAATAGCCCCATCTAGTGTTACAAAGTGGCACAGCAGATGTGTTTTTTTCTTGTTTTTAGTTGATGTCGCACTAATTTTTGCAAGAATCTAGATGCACAAGTTTCTTAGAACTAAATTTTTTAGTAAACTGTTAAGAATATGTCTCATGTAAAAGATCATGTAACTTTAGTGCAGACTAAGGGTAAAATAGAGTGATGTGATGAGTTTGAGATCTGTGAGCGTCCCCCATTACTCACTGACGTGGTATCTGTGATTGTGTCTGTGATTGGTAGGTGTAGTGTAGGCTTTGATGTGTGCTGCGTGACTGTTAAGACAGCAGTATTATTCATGCTCGTGCAGGGCGCTCACTGCACCATCTGTATTTGTGGCAGATGAAATATTCATGCGACGAAGAAAAGTAATCAGGATATAAACAACATTAACCTTTTTAATTATAACATTCTATAATATTCTATAATGACATAACCAAATGGGTTATCTTAGAAGTGGTCTATGTAATCAATAACATCTCTATGGTGATGTTTACACTTAAAGTTACATAATGTGCCTTTAAAATCATCCCTTTTCATTATAATAAATAATTATAACGCATTTTAACACTTCCTGATATGGAGCTTTAATATTACTGTTACCAGATGTGCGCCTGTGCTCTGTTCATCCTTTTCAGGAACCACCAGAAGCATGTCACACAGTAAAAGCATCTGTAGTAGTCATGTGACCTTTTGTACACATCGAGCAGTGATCAGCGCTAAGAAGGGTGAAGTTTAGAGAGCCCTCATCAAGCCGCGCTCCCATACCATGAACACAGATAATCCTCCAGGAGCAGGGGTCAGAGGCAAGCCCAGAGAGGAGACCCGGGACCAGGCACAGACGAGAGGAGGCGCTGGGTGTGGGCTCACACATCCACACAGACACTGAAGGGAGGGACCAGATGGAGGATTAAGAGATAGATCTGGTGGGTTTTCTCTGCTCAAAACTCAACCAAGACCTGCAGCAGAGGAGGCGAAGAGAGGAGGAGGAGAGGAGATGGAGACGAGGGAGCGAAGTGAGTGAGGCTGGAGATGTAGAGTCCTGGGCTCCCGAAAACAAGGGGTAAGTGCAAATTTTGTGTCTAAATGATAAAATTAACATAATCATACACAGGAATTTGATTGATCACAGTTATACTGATTAGTACTTTTTATTTGTTATGTAATATGTCCAGTGTAATGTGATTCTGTCGTCTCTTTAGAAAACCTCTGAGGTGCATTCACACTTTTCCTGGTTTGGTTCTGGTTTGAGTCCAGTTTGGTCCAGATGTAGATTCATGGATGTAGTCACAGGTTGCAAATTGGAAAAAGAAAAACACAGAACCTGGAATATACCAGGACTTGAACAGGACTGAACCATGTCTACATCAAGACTAAACTGAGCTCAACCCAGGACCAAACCAGGACTTGTGTGATACACCTCTGGTTTAGTCCTGGTCTGCTGTGGTTTAGTCCTGGTCTGTTGTGGTTTAGTCCTGGTCTACTGTGGTTTAGTCCTGGTCTACTGTGGTTTAGTCCTGGTCTGCTGTGGTTTAGTCCTGGTCTGCTGTGGTTTAGTCCTGGTCCCACTGTGGTTTAGTCCTGGTCTGCTGTGGGTTTAGTCCTGGTCTGTAGTGGTTTAGTCTTGGTCTACTGTGGTTTAGTCCTGGTCTGCTGTGGTTTAGTCCTGGTCTGCTGTGGTTTAGTCCTCGTCTACTGTGGTTTAGTCCTGGTCTGCTGTGGTTTAGTCCTGGTCTGTAGTGGTTTAGTCTTGGTCTACTGTGGTTTAGTCCTGGTCTACTGTGGTTTAGTCCTGGTCTACTGTGGTTTAGTCCTGGTCTGTAGTGGTGTAGTCCTGGTCTGTAGTGGTTTAGTCCTGGTCTGCTGTGGTTTAGTCCTGGTCTGTAGTGGATTAGTCCTGGTCTACTGTGGTTTAGTCCTGGTCTGCTGTGGTTTAGTCCTGGTCTGCTGTGGTTTAGTCCTGGTCCATTCCAGGTTTTGTTTCAGGATCAGAGTTAATCCCACATTTAGTTCAGATTCTGTGCTGTGTGAACATCTTCACTATCACAGATGTTATTACAGTTTTCACTTTACCTTCTGTCGTCATCATCCTCTGTGTCGTTGCACACATCTGTGTCACATGTCACATGTTACATGTGTGTCATGTTCGTGTGTTGTAGTGACCTGTGTGTCTGGATTATACCTGCTCCAGTATTACTCACACTCAGAGAATGGATTTGATTGAGTTAAACCTGAGCCTTTGACATAGTCCCAGATTAACAGACATAGTCCCAGATTAACAGTCATTTAATATATATATATATATATATATATATATATATATATATATATATATATATATATATATATATATATATATATATATATATATATATATATATATTATATATAGACATTAAAATCTGTCTATTGTCTGTGATTTTACAACAAAAAAAAAAACTTTATCTTTCATGTAAGGAATAGAATACATTTCAAATTTGTACAACTTTAATTGCTCTCTACTACTACTTGTAAATTAGAAAATTATATATTTTTATTTTAAAAAAATATATATTTTATGTAATCGTGAAGGAAGAGATCGAAGACCAAGTAGAGAGTCGAAGAAGTTTTTATCTGATCAGATGAATGGAGCTACAGACAGCTGCACATGCATTGTGTTCCAAAGGAGTTTTCCAGTATTTAAAGCCCCCAGAAAAAGTACTATCTATAGAAGACAGGTCTTATAAGGACTTAACTCTTTTTACATACTGTCCATATAAGGTCATAAATGCGTGTACCATTAGCTGTTCACAGAGAGGTAATATATGACGCTGACAGATGCTCACAGTCACTAAAAAAGACCCTTTTGTTAACTTGAAACAAGATACTAGGATCAGGTGACAAAAGCTGGTTCTGGTGAAGACATCTGAAAATAAGCATGTGTTGCGTTCTTACAGAGAAACAAGTTTAGCCCAATGTTTAAGACACAAAGTATTCAACACACAATTTGAGAGTAAAATAAAAATCATGCTTTCATTTTATATAGATATATTTATGTATCTTTTACTTGAAATGTTTAAATTACCATCTCCTTTCCACGTGCATGACCTAAACACATTTTATTGCAGTGATTAATCAGGTTAATCAGGAAAGTACTTGTTGTTTTTACATAAACAAGGTTTAGATTTGTCTCCTAATCCAGATGTTGTTTTACTTTCTCTCCTAGGTGCCTCTAAACACAGACAAATAATCTCCTCCACCTAAACCTTCAGATTAACACAGATTAAGAAACTACAGGCAATCAGTGCATTCTCCACAGCTTCTCACTGCTGCAGAGGTGGAAGAAGGTGCAGGTTCAAGATCACGTCTGTACACCCAAAATGAAGTAAAAACAAGACATTGACCCGTTGGACATCTGAAGACTGAGTAGTGTAAAACATAGATTTGAATTTTTAACCTACTTGCTCCAATGAGTAATGTCCCAGTTCATTTAAAATTTTTGCCTATTTTTTCTCAGAGGAAGTTATTTATTCCGTCCGATTTAATCCATCTACTTCTTACTATATTGTAATATCCTGGGACTTCTGTTCAGTTGCTCCGCCCACTTGACCTTTGCTCCAATGTCAAAGACGTAATCACTTCCGTAGATCCTATGGAGAGAAGCATCAGCTGGGATCCGGAGTCCAGCCCCGCCCCCAATCCATGTAGAGGATTCCTCCGGAGAAGACACGGAGCATCCTGATTGGTGGAGATTAGGTCATGTGACTGTATATAGTCCAGTGACTCTAAAATGAGTTTTAAGCATGTTTTGTATCGCACCTATGAACTGAAGTGGATTTTTGATCTTGAAAAGTAACACTACACAAGGATTAAACCTGGACTAAACCTGTTCTGAACCAGGACTAAAACAGAACTAGGTCTTAACAAGGACTAAACCAGGACCAATAATTATTTTAACAAGCTCCACTGACAACCCACACAAGTATCAAAACAGGACTGAACCTGGTCTAGACTAAGTCAAGATTCACCAAGGTTTACATGGACTAAACCAGGACTAAACCAGAGCTATTTTAGACAAGGTCTAGCCACAAAAACCAAACTTAATCTGGTCTAAACTAGGTCTAAACCAGGATTTAACAAGGTCTAAACCACAATTATTCCAGAATTACATCATTTCTTAACCAGGAGTAAATTGTGACTAAACCAATTTAAACGATTCTAAGTCTAAGTACCAAAGTATCACTCAGCCCAGTATAAACTGGCTCTAAACCAGGACCCGGCCAGGTTGAAACAACGAGTTTAAACAAATCTAAACCTGGATTTTTCAAGGATTAAACCCCCCTAAAGCAGGAGTTAACCAGGTCCAAACCAGGATCCAAACCAGATCTACACCGGGTCTAAACCAGATCTACACCGGGTCTAAACCAGAACTACACCAGGTCTAAGCCAGAACTACACCAGGTCTAAGCCAGAACTACATCAGGTCAGCCAGGTCTAAGCCAGAAGAACTACAGAACCAGGTCTAAACCAGAACTACATCAGGTCTAAGCCAGAACTACACCAGGTCTAAGCCAGAACTACATCAGGTCTAAACCAGAACTACACCAGGTCTAAACCAGAACTACATCAGGTCTAAACCAGAACTACACCAGGTCTAAACCAGGTCTAAACCAGGTCTAAACCAGGACTAAACCAGGACTACACCAGTCAAAAGAGGGCCACCATAAGAACCTCTAGTCCCCATACCAGACTTTGAGCTCGTGCTAGTTGTCCATAGACTGTGGATCAGAGGAGCCATGTTGGAGAACATGTCCAGAGGAAACCGCTCTCTCCTCTCCTTGTCCCTGACCTCCATGGCCCTGACGCTGTCGGTGTCGGCCTTCTGCACGTCGTACTGGTGTGTGGGCACTCATAAAGTGGTCAAACCTGTGTGTCTGTCTCCAGTCAAGATGAAGAACTGTGGGCAGAACAACAGCCAGCCCTACACCACAGGTGAGAACACACAGACATTCACACAGACGTTCACTCTGGAGGAGGCTGCAGGAGTCAGGAGTCACATTTCAGTTTCAAAAGGCTCCAAATCTTTAACCTTGTCTCAAGTGAGGTATCAGATGATCTGTCAGTCCACTCACAGCAGAAAGTAGAGATGTTCCAACAAAACAATTTCATTAATAATTACAATTGTAGCCGGGTTAAAGATGGTAGTTATGATGCTACTCATCATTCAGCCAAAACAATGTTGTTTCATTATGGACTGGCTCTTGTGGTTGACTAAAATTCTGCTGAGAGTCTTTCCTCCTCATCTGTTTCATCAGGAGTGATTCCAGACCGATATTTAAGAGTTCACCTTATTAGTCAAATTGAGACTGAAGACAGGATTTGCATAACAAGACTGTTGAGAGAGAAAACTAGGAACATCTGTAGACCTCAGACAGTCTGGGACCCAGACTCTCTGTGTGTCGGTCTATAGTTATACACAGACAAAACAACTCTTCACTCTTCATTTAATAACAACAAACAACTCAGGTTAAGGACTCAGGACTCAGGACTCAGATTAATAGATCACTTGAAGTGAAAACTGATTTAATAGTTGAGAATGATCTGGTCTATCCACAAATGCCCGGTCACTGCCTGAGATTAGGGATGGAGGGCATTCTTCAGCGCCCCTGGACTCCAGATGTTCAGCTGGTTTGGGTCAGGACTAAACCTTCGCTGGAGGATTTTACCCATGGTGCATGTTTTGGGGAAACAGAGTGCCTGGAGGAAACTCACCCAGTGAAGCTGTGAGTGTTAGCCACTCAGCCACCGTTATAAAGTTTTTAGTTTTTAGAATTATATTGTGAATTATCAGTAACCAAATAATCTTGATTCTTAATCTGACCCAGTTAAAAGTGCCGATTTTGAGGCTTTTCTAGTGGAGCGTGGAGCACATCTGGTTGCAGGTGTTGTGGCCTTCTGTCTCACATTGACTCATTTTCACTGGGCCTGTGCTGCCCGTGTCTCTGATGTGACGACAGGCCGGCCCATAATCCCAGATTCTGCTGCTAATCTCACACTGGAATCTGCTGTTGATGGCTCTGTCTTATCAGTGCTGTGTTAAGCCTATTTGTTTTTACAGCACAGAACACAACAGATTACCTCCAGAACATGTCTAAGGCTCGACGCTGTGTAGTAGAAGACTAGTTATTAGGATTTGGGTCAATGATGGAACATGAGATCCTTCAGTCTCACTGTCTATGGAATATGACCTCAGGGAGGATGAGCTCTTATGGTTTCATTTTCCTTGTATTTAATTTTCACTTTTCGAATTTCATTTTTTAAGTTAAATTATATAATTTGAAAAGATTTTCTTAAAATGTATATTATTTGCTTTGGATCAACACAGACTATGATACATATACATATAGTAGACTAGTGCAAATTTGACCTTTAGCGTCTAACACATCTAAGATAAGGTAAGGTCTACTTCATTGTCCCCAAAGTTAAATTTCTCCTCTGCATTTGACCCGTCCTTTAATGCTGCTGAGATGAACGATGTTTGCCTCAGTGGGGCATCTCTGGATCTTGAGCTAGTCTTATCCATCCATTTTCTTCCACTTTATCCGGGGCCGGGTCGCGGAGGCAGCAGTTTCAGCAGGAAAGCCCAGACTTCCCTCTACACGCACACTTCCTCCAGCTCTTCCGGGAGGATCCCAAGGCGTTCCCAGGCCAGTCGAGAGACATAGTCCCTCCAGCGTGTCCTGGGTCTTCCCCGGGGCCTCCTCCTGGTAGGACGTGCCCAGAACACCTCCCCTAGGGAGGCATCCAGGGGGCATCTGGAATAGATGCCCAAGCCACCTCAACTGACTCCTCTCGACTTGGAGGAGCAGCAGCTCTACTCTGAGCTCCTCCTGTGTGACTGATCTCCTCACCTTATCTCTAAGGGAGCGGCCAGCCACTCTGCGGAACAAACTCATTTCGACCCCTTGTATCCGTGATCTTGTCCTTTCGGTCATAACCCAAAGCTCATGACTGTAGGTGAGGGCAGGAACGTAGATTGATCGATTAATCGACAGCTTTGCCTTTCGACTCAGCTCCTTTACCACAACGGTCTGATACAGTGACCGCATCACTGCAGATGCTGCACCGATCCTGTCTTAGCTAGTCTTAGTCAGGACAATCTTAAACTTGTGCATGTTTTGGGTTGATGATGGGGGAAAGCAGAGTGCCTGGAGGAAACACACCAAAACCTGTGAGTCAAACCCTGAACCGAGACGAGAGTGTTAACCCCTGAGCCTATGACATCAAAGGTACCCAAAGAGAAACCCAAAGTGAGCCAATATCAAAGAGAAGTAAAGCGATAAGCCAACCAAAGATGCAAAACACTAAAACTTGCAGCCAGATCTTGAGTTAGTCTTATTCAGGACTACAGTAGTTGAAGGATTTTGCTTAATGTGTTTTGAGTGACCCTATACTATTCATTTTATAATCTCTCAGTTTTGTCTTTTTTTTCCAGAGGCCCCAACTCCAGACCCCAAAATGCCTGTGTCCAACGTGACCCTGTCCCCGCAGCAGAAGGAGGAGCTGGCCCGGCTGAGGAAGAAGCAGTTGGCCAACGCAGTGCAGTACATCTGGGAGACCGGGGAGGACAAGTACATGCTCCGATACTTCCACACGGGATTCTGGCTCTCCTGTGAAAAACACCAGGAAGGTTAGCAAAAGTTAATTTCAAAACTGTTTCTTCTCACAATAATAGCACTTCAGTTTGATCATGTGACATCCCTGGTTAGCTATAGCTTAGATAACTCAATACAAGTTCATTTGATTTGGCTGTGTTAGCTTTATCTATTGTTATTCGATTCGTCTTAATTACCCAAACCTCTACCAATAATACTATAATGTTTAGACACATTTTGGTGACAGGAGAAAAAAACAGCTTGAATACAAGTTCATCTGAATTAAACCATGACCCTGAGATAACACGACTACAGCATTTTCATATAACTGGGATGTCTGATAAATGTCAAATGTGAAGTAATAAATGAAATATGAAATGTGTGTATTTGTCCAGGGAGCGACACAGAGGAGAAGTGCCGCAGCTTCATAGAGCTGACCCCAGGAGAGACACAAGGTCAGGTCACATGGAGAGTGGAGTGTTTGTCCCTCTCGCACCTCTCTGTAACTAACTGTAACGGTAGCTACATCTCGTAGTAGTTTTTGGACAGCATACTTGTGCTTGTGGCTCTCTGTGTATAGTGAGTTTATGTCCATTGTGTTGCGTGCAGGCGTGCTGTGACTCTGTGTATAGTGATTTTTTTTGTCTGTGGTCTATCCTGTGTGCATTTTGTGCGTATTTGTGGCTCTCTGTGTTTGAGTTTATGTCTCTGTGTTGTGTGCAGGCGTGCTGGGGCTCTCTGTGTATAGTGAGTTTCTGTCTCTGTTTTGTGTGCAGGTGTGCTGTGGCTCTCTGTGTATAGTGAGTTTTATGTCTCTGTGTTGTGTGCAGGCGTGCTGTGGCTCTCTGTGTCGTAGTGAGTTTCTGTCACCTTTGTGTTGTGTGCAGGCGTGCTGTGGCTCTCTGTGTTTGAGTTTATGTCTCTGTGTTGTGTGCAGGTGTGCTGTGGCTCTCTGTGTTTGAGTTTATGTCTCTGTGTTGTGTGCAGGTGTGCTGTGGGCTCTCTGTGTATAGTGAGTTTATGTCTCTGTGTTGTGTGCAGGCGTGCTGTGGCTCTCTGTGTTTGAGTTTATGTCTCTGTGTTGTGTGCAGGCGTGCTGTGGCTCTCTGTGTTTGAGTTTATGTCTCTGTGTTGTGTGCAGGTGTGCTGTGGCTCTCTGTGTATAGTGAGTTTATGTCTCTGTGTTGTGTGCAGGCGTGCTGTGGCTCTCTGTGTATAGTGAGTTTATGTCTCTGTGTTGTGTGCAGGTGTGCTGTGGCTCTCTGTGTATAGTGAGTTCACATACATCGGGCTGTTGGCCATGGGCTTCCTGCTCATGTGCATCGAGTGCTTGTGTCTCTGCGCCAAACGAGAGATGAATGCACTCAAGATCAACGCCTTCGCCGCCATGTGCACCGTGCTCTCAGGTAACACCATAGTCTGTATATGTCTTACACCACAGACTGTTTACAGGTAACACACAGGGTTAGACAGGGCTGTGTGCTTTATACTGGTGACCACAGTATTTGGGTTTGGGGATCAACAGGAGCATAGGCTGTTTTGATGACTTCCTCTGTCCTCAGGGATGATGGGGATGGTGGCACACATGATGTACACCACAGTGTTTCAGATGACCGTGAGCATTGGGCCTAAAGACTGGAGACCTCAGTCCTGGGACTACGGCTGGTCTTTTGCGTGAGTTTGTCTGTGTTTAAACGTGTTACATAAACTCCCTGTACTTCTGACTCTTGTGTACTGTGTGTTTTCAGCATGGCGTGGCTCTCCTTCAGCTGCTGCATGGCTGCGGCTGTGGCCACTTTAAACTCTTACACAAAAACCATCATCGAGATGAAGCACAGAGCCAGAGTGCGCCTGGAGGAGGCTCGCACTGCCGCCCTCGCCCCGTCCTACGAGGACGTGATCCGAGGTGGGGGAGCGCTCTACTCCATCAGTCAGCTCATACAGCTGGCCCAGCAGGGCATGCTGGTGGACCCCATGTGGCCCAGGGGAGAGGGGCCGGCCGTGGGACCCCTGGCCTGTGGAGCCGGGGGGGCTTTGCTGGTGGGTGGTGGTGGCATCGGGGTGGGTATGGGCGGGCTGGGCATGAGCGGGGCAGGACCCATGGGAGCCTCAGGCAGCATAGGCTCAGGGACAGTGGGGGGTCCGGGAGCCCTACTGATGGACCCTCAGGGGATGATGGTGCTGCAGGGCTGTGGCTCTGAGGGCTGTGAGGACTGTGAGCGGGAGATGGACGAGATGGACTACACCCTGCAGGAGGAGCGTGAGGGCTCCATCTGTTGAGGACAGAGGGAACTGCCGGAGGGAGGCAGAGGAGGGCAGAGGGGCAAAGTTATGGACCTGTGTACAGGTGTGTACAAGTGTGTACAGTGTACAGATGTGTACAAGTGTGTACAGGTGTGTACAGACAGAGACACAGAAACTCCACAGCTCTCCACAGAGACATTTTTTTTATTCTCATGTCATTAAACCTCTGCAGCTGTTGAACACGAGTCGTTTCCTGTTTATTCCACTGGAGAGAAACATCAGTGAGGTGGAGATATTCATCCACTCATATAAAGCCTGTTTGATTCCTGCTTGTCCCTGGGCAAGTGTTTGAATGTGTGACTATGACTGTTGTGTATTCAGTTAAGTACTGTAAAAAGCAGAACACACATGGAAGCAGAATACAAAATAGAAGAAAATGACCGGAGACTGAGCATGGACAAGTTTTTGGAAAACTGGAAAACGCTAATAGTATGACAGAAGTACAACGATGTGATTGTAGTTCAAACAGTGAGACTAAAAGACTGGACAGATAATCTTGTGCAGAGATTTGACTCACAGACAGATGCTCGCTCCACTGAAGATTACGCCGTAATCTGGAGTCAGGGGAATGAGGAGATAGTGATTGACATCTCTGTACCACAGAAGATCACAGGGTCACTGCTGCTTCACTGGCATTAATTAAAAATGTAAATTAAGTACATGATTTATGCAACGGTATTATGCAATGTTTGAAGGTGCTGAGGTAAGCATTCTTTCAGTGACATGCAGTCAGGGAGGCAGGTGAGGCCTCACCTGTCATCACAGAAAAAATAAATAAATGGTTATATTTATACAATGATTTGTACTATAAAGTTATTTTTTTTTTTTTTTTTTTATTCAAAATCGCAGAATTTTTACATTTACCGTTGAAATACTGAAGAGATGAGCGCTGAGGCACCGGCCATTCGTGCCTCACATGGACTGACTGTGCTGTAGCTCAGCAGTGACGCTGCTGCTTTATGCGGCTGTGAAAAGGCGCCGGGTGAGGCACGCAGTTACCTGGTCTCATAGTAGGGGGCACTCGTGAGCCAAGGGATTCTTGCAACTCCTGGGGCCACAGAATACTGACAGCAAGCTACAATTTAGAGTTAGCAAGTCAAATTTATCAATCCGTTCACTTTTTTCTTCTTGTCTGGCCCTACTTTTTAAATGGAGGAAGATACATATTAAAGCTCAAGCAGTTTTCTAAACTGGACTTTTGTTCAAAGCAGGAGGTTATAATTAAAGGAAGATCAAACAGAGTGGTGCACACGAAAAGGCTGCAATACAAAACCAGCTTTTTATTTCATACTATTAGAGCTATTTCATATGGACTTCAGAACTTTGTTTTTTAATTGTTTTTTATTCTGGCCCCAAGTCACTGGGAGAGACATTCGTCCAGTCATGTTCCAACTGGACAAAAAGTTTTTTGATTGAAAATATTTGGCTGCTCGTCCAAGTCGCTTCTTCAGCTCTGGTCAGATCCCTGCTGGACACTGACTTATATCTGTCCAAAGGGAGGAGCTAACCACTCTGAAAGTACATGTTGTTTACAGCAGTTGACAGAATTTTTTTTTTTTCTTTTACTTCCTGCAACAAGGTTCCACAGTATGGCAGTAAAATCATGATGATTTTCTAGGTGATGCCACCTGGCCAAATTAGATCTGTGGAGAGGACAATCCCGCTCATAGTAAGAATGCATTCTTAAGTGTAATATCGATATAATCTCCAGACAACAGCAACCCCTGTTCCAGGAAAGTTACATGGTGCACCTTTAATTCAAGTGCTGGTTACATAATGCACATATTGTGTGGTATTGGGAAGACCCAGGACTCACTGGAGGGAATCTGTGTTTTGGCTTCGCCTCGGGATCCCCCCGGAAGAACTGGAGGAAGTTTGTGGATGGATGAAGAACATGGAAGAACATGGACAGATATTGAAACATGGACGAATGGATGATATTTTGTGGTATTTTTTGTAAGTCAGTAACAATATTATGACATCCAGAATCTGATCTGACAAAGTCTATAATACTGAACCTGATCTTTTACCATTCAGAGACTTTTTGTTGTGTTTATGAAAAAGAAATGAGATAATTACATCAAATCGTAATAAAGTCTAAACTTTCAATGACATTATTGTTATTATTATTATTATTATTATTATTATTATTATTATTATCATCATCATCATCATTATTATTACTATATAATATAAAACAGATGTCAGTGTTTACCTATTGTATTGTACCTATTGTAAGGTACAGAAAATGTGTTTTTGGTGGAACGTCTGAAACCTTCTTTTCTTTGTGTGGATGTTTTTCCCTGTTCCACAAAATCTAAACTCCATGTTCTTGTTTATTAAAAAGGCTGTAACTGCATAAATATAAGACAGAGTTTATACCACATGCCACTGTGGAACATTCCAGGTGAGGCCGTAACATCTTCATGAAAAACGCAGGGGACGAACCCTCCACCATAAAAGTTACACACTGCACCTTTAACTTTAACACCATCTGGTTGATCTTAGAAGAGGATTAGTGCTAATTTAGGGTTAGATTTTGGTCCATTTAAATGAGAAAATAGAGAGCACGAAAGGTTTAGGTCAGACAAACTGCCGCCGATTTAAATGGAATTAATTTTAAACCAGCCACTCTCCAAAAATACCCCCATAATCTCACTCTGGACAAAAACATCACCAGCCGAGATGTCTGTTATTACATTTTTTAATGAAAAGTCTCCATTTTAAGCTCTGTCGTAGTGGTGGTCTTAGTGATGAAGAGGAGACAGGCTTAACCTGCTCCAGACGACAGCTGGACTCACATGTGACACGTCTGAGTTTAAGACGAGCACAAGACGTGACCTGGGAGAGCACCACTGCATCTGACCAAATAAAAGTCACATCATTAAAGGTGCACTGTGTAACTTTTCTGATGGAGGGTCTGCCAATTTCTCTGTCTCTGGAGATGTTTCTTTGTTTGAAAAGTTCCACAGTAGAGCTTTTTGTTTTGCTTTATGGACTCAGGTGATGTCACAGCAACAGTTTACAGGCCAGAGTTAAGTTTGGTTCAGTTTCAATTATATATTATAATTTAATTTATTTATAATTTATAATTTATGTATGTATGTGTGTGTGTGTGTGTGTGTGTGTGTGTGTGTGTGTGTGTTATTGTGTGTGTGTGTGTGTGTGTGTATGTATGTATGTATGTATGTATGTATGTATGTATGTATGTGTGTGTGTGTGTGTGTGTGTGTCGTGTATGTGTATGTATGTATGTATGTATGTATGTATGTGTGTGTGTGTGTGTGTGTGTGTGTGTGTGTGTGTGTGCGTGTATGTATGTATGTATGTATGTATGTGTGTGTGTGTGTGTGTGTGTGTGTGTGTGTGTGTGTATGTGTATGTATGTATGTATATGTATATGTATGTCTGTGTGTGTGTGTGTGTGTGTGTGTGTGTGTGTGTGTGTGTGTGTGTGTGTGTGTGTGTGTGTGTGTGTGTGTATGTATGTATGTATGTATGTTTGTATGTGTATGTATTTATTAATTTATTTATTTTTCAATAAATATACCTGTGATATGTATTATGAAAATGGAAGATTTGTTTAATGCCCTACTGTGGAACATTCTAGACAAAGCAACAACATCTCCAAGGACGTCTCCTGTTGCCTGGGAGATCATCGTTCTACCCACATATTCACTGTCCCGTCTGTTTCTGCCCAAATCGTCTCAAACGTCTTACTTTATTTTCAAAACATCGTGTTATCTCCTCAAACTCCACAGAACTAAATAAAAGTGTTTGTCCTCTGCCCCGAAGGTCAGCGGTTCAAATCCCGCTCTCGACGTAAAACATCCTTGGTTGAACAGTCAGATCCACTGACCCACAGGTTGGCTGTGCTAATCCAGGTCCCACAGGTGAAAGCCGTCATTGTGTCCTTGAGCAAGACACTTAACCCACCTCCCCTCCAGTGTCTGTGTGACTGTGTGTGTGTGTGTGTGTTGTGTGTGTGTGTGACTGTGTGTGTGTGTGTGTGTGTTTGTGTGTGTGTGTGTGTGGTGTGTGTGTGTGTGTGTGTGTGTGACTGTGTGTGTGTGACTGTGTGTGTGTGTGTGTGTGTGTGTGTGTGTGTGTGTGTGTATGTGTGTGTGTGTGACTGTGTGTGTGTGTGTGTTGTGTGTGTGTGTGTGTGTGTGTGTGTGTGTATGTGACTGTGTGTGTATGTGACTGTGTGTAAATGTGTGTGTGATCTGTGTGTGTGTGTGTGCGTGTGTGTGTGTGCGTGTGTGTGTGTGTGTGTGCGTGTGTGCATGTGTGTGTGTGTGGATGTGTGTGTGTATGTGACTGTGTGTGTATGTGACTGTGTGTAAATGTGTGTGTGTGTGTGTGTGTGCGTGTGTGTGTGAATGTGTGTGTTTTTTGACCATGTACCAGATAAATCACATCATACACCTTTTATTGAAGATTGGCCGACAGTACAGTCTATTCATCACTTTCACAGATCCATGAATCCAGATGTGCCTCACACAGAATCATGAACATGAACTAATCCTAGAGACAGATGTGTGGATAAAACCTGAGCAAGATGGCCGACCCAAAAAAAAACCCAAAAGAAAATCGCTATATGATAATCACTATACCTCAGGTACTACGTATAATTCAGGATGTGCATCAAAACACCTCAGTGAAAAATAGTTTTATTCAATTTGTTTTAAATTTGACTATGTGTAGTTGCTATTAAAAAAATAATAAAATTATAAAATGATTTCCAGTGTAAATATTGACTGCTGAAGAATGACATCACGTGTTTGCAAACTTCACAGTGAACTGAATCTTTACAAAGGAAACAGAAAGGTCAGTATGGGCATTACATCATGAATGACCCTATTTTATATTTTAAAAAAACGGTCCACTGTCAAAATGTAAAGAAAACAAAATCACATAATGATCTCGTGTTACATATGTCACATGTCTGAAGTATTTTCTTTGTAATAACATTGAATCACTTTCAACTTGAGGTGAGAAACTATCACAGAAGTTTGTGAACAGGAGCCAAAAAGAGCAGAATAAGACACTGTAAGAACAATATAATTACAATATAATTACATGTAATTAGGCCGTAATTATACTCTTACTGCTCCAATGATCCTGACAGATGCAGTTTTAATCTGTGTTCTGATGGTTTTAACCACGTACAGAGGATTTGTTTGATTTACATTTTAATCAGAGACTTGCATTTGGGGCTGTGCAGATTTTTGTGGTGTTTTTATTTTGAAGGCTGGTACTGAATCAAACGCAGAGCATCATCGTCGTCCAAAACTCCCTGAATGAACTCTCCCTCCGCCACTCGCCCTGCGCAAAACAACCACACAAGGACAACAGTTACACACTTTATAGTCATGTTAAAGTCTTGTGTTTAAAGGAGCTTTAAAGGAGCTGTATGTAACCTGCCTCTCACAGTTTAAAGGAGCTGTATGTAACCTGCCTCTTGTGTTTAAAGGAGCTGTATGGAACCTGCCTCTTGTGTTTAAAGGAGCTGTATGTAACCTGCCTCTTGTGTTTAAAAGGCTGTGTATGTGACCTGCCTCTTGTGTTTAAAGGAGCTGTATGTGACCTGCCTCTTGTGTTTAAAGGAGCTGTATGTAACCTGCCTCTTGTGTTTAAAGGAGCTGTATGTAACCTGCCTCTTGTGTTTAAAGGAGCTGTATGTAACCTGCCTCTTGTGTTTAAAGGAGCTGTATGTAACCTGCCTCTTGAGTTTAAAGGAGCTGTATGTGACCTGCCTCTCTTGTGTTTAAAGCAACAATCACACCTGAACCTGTGTGTCCAGAGGCTTAACCTGCAGATAGAGGACAAAAATACATGTTTGTCTCATTCTCAGGCCTCATGTGAAAGAACCTCCAGAATTCCCTCTATGAGCTGCAGAGGCTGCACTAGCACTGAGTCATGATTGGCTGCAGGTGCTGGGGTTTAGATAGGGACGATTCAGATCAGAGAGAATCGTTTTTCAGGTTTAAACTGCATTTCAGCTTTGGAACTGCCAACCCAAATGAATCCTTTGAGTCTCATTTCTGATCAGATAATCGTCTTGAGAACCAACACACCAAATTATAACATAAACAACTTCATCATCAATGTCCAATGTTTTTGTGATGAAGAAGAACTGTTAGGAGTAAGAAATATGGACAACAGGACACTCACCTTCTTCTGGTTTGTTAAAGATCTTCCACAGTTTGTCGGCTCTCTTCTCTGGAGTGTTCTCGTCTTCAGCCAGATTGTCCACCTCCTCTTTTGGGATCATCTTGAAAATGGCCTGAAATATCAAGATTTACATTTCACATTATATCTGTGTTCTGGTAGTACACAAATGTGGCTTTGACAATACTGGAAATTCAAGTCTAAACTATTAAAAATAAAAGAAAGACATTATACAGTTAATGGTGGCAAGGCTCATCTTTTTTGAAGGAAATGTCCAAACTTATGATCCCCAAATGTTGAACTTTATCAGTACTTGTTCGGGGCACAGACTGTATATATAAATGGACATAGCTGCCTCATTCTAAATAGAAAGTGATCATGTGTGCACTTCCGGGTCCACTGACTCCAATTCACTTTCTATTGAAAAACTGTCACCCTTCTCTCTGTACCTGCTGCAGTGAGCCTCGTAATTTTGGTCTTAAAATGTTCATATGAACCCGCTCGACATGATCCTGGTGTTTTTATTTTAGCTATTTTGTCCGTAAATCAATAACAGACAAATCTAGCGCTTTCTTTCCTCGAGGTTGCTCCTGGTAGCGTTAGCAACAAGTTTGATTGACAGCGTTGCTAAGTGCTCGTTCCTTGCTAAACCAACAGTGCAGGTGCGGGAAGGGGCGTTACCTTCAACAGCCTCACTCGGGATTGGCTCTTTGGTTGCTATGATACTCAGGATCAGAATTCCAAATGTGGAACTCTGCTCCAAATTGGCCCCTACACCTGCTTTAGCCTCGATGAGCTTCATGCGACTGGAGCCGAACGCTGTGGGTGACGTCGCATTGTCCACTTCTTTATACGGTCTTTGTTTAGGGGTTGGGCCCATAAATCTGCAATATTAATCTCATGGTTTAAAGTCGTTTGAATAATGGAGTTGAATAATGGCGCCACTTTCTGAAGCTACAGTGGAAAAAAAAAATACTATGGATGGAGAAAATGTTTTAACTTTGTGCTAGTTTTTATTTCATGTGGACAGGCCCTGTGATTACACAAATATTAACTTTAACAATCTGACAGTACTGATACTCAGATGTTTCTTATGAACTGTGTCATTTTTGTCCCTCTGAGCGGCAGATTTACTCCACACAGACTTCGGATTAAATACATATTAATCTTTTGACCTCAGATCTATAAATAACCCTCAGACTGGGACTGCGTCAGACCACGGCAGGTACATTCAGCTCCACTCGATTATGAAACAAATGATTGTCATAAAATGTGATGTAATCCTGCTCCTGCCTGTTGTATCACTTTGAACCACTAGATGGAGCTCTTGTATTTCATGTTTTACTAAAAATGTAAAAATACTGCAGTTTTGCTCTTTAAACTATAATAATTTTTAGTTTTTGTAGTTTGAATCGAGTTTAGTTGAGGAAAATGTCAAGCTAATCTAGCTGATCAAATCCATAAACATTGAGTTAACCACTAAATATACATTTTATTTGAACTATGATAAATTGTATGTCCTTAGTCAGGTCTGCAGGGGCCAAAGGTGCAGATCAACCGCCTTGCTTTTATCAGTCTACCCCAGGGCAGCTGTGGCAGTGCAGACGTCGCTTTTCACCTCCCAGTGTGAGGAACAAATGAAGAATGTTTATAAAGGACTGGCTTATGCGTCTTGAAAGGCACTCTGTAAGAATAATACATGATTTTGCATTCATTTAAACCCTGATGGCTGATGGGAAATTTAACTTAAATAGAGACTGGGATGCAGCCATTTGAAATCGTCGTTGCTTTGGTCTTGGGCTGGTTTGGAGCAGAGTTCAGACTTTAGAGGAACAGATGTGACCACAACTTGTGTAAAGTGGTTCACTGATTAAAAGTCTGTAGGCTGCAGTTTAAGGACAGAAAACTAATATTTTTATTTGTTTTTAAAGGTGCACCATGTAACTTCTCTAGAGGGTCTTACCATCAGCTTTTTTCCTTAGCAATGGCATTTCTTTAAATGTTCCACATACCTATTGTGCATTTGGTGAATTGCAGGTGTTTTCTAGCTCAAAAGCATGTCTTCTTATACTGAGAGGGGGTCACCTCTCCACAGATCTGACCTGTAATGTGGCCTGGTGACATTTAAATACATACTATGGGACATGCCAGGCAAACGCAATAACATCTTCATGGAAAAGCAGGTGGAGAAACTTGTCCCCAGAAATCTTACGTACTGCACCTTTACATAAAACCTAAATATCATCATTAAAAAATTCAAGAAAAAAAACCCTGCATTTATATTTTTCCTCCAGCCCTCCGTCCACTCACCACACAGATCTCCTTGACTTCGTTCTTGGTGATGTATCCGTTCTTGTCCACGTCGAACAGGGAGAAGGCCCACTCCAGTTTGCGGTTGGTCTTCCCGCTGGAGGTCATATGGAGGGCGATGATGTACTCCCTGAAGTCCAGAGTTCCATCGTCGTTTTCGTCGAATGAGCGGAACACGTGCTGGGCGTAGGTGTTGGCGTCGCTGTCCGGGAAGAACTTGGTGTAAATGGCTTGGAAGTCCTGTTTGGTAATCCGGCCGGAGGGACACTGCTTCTGGAAGTTCTCGTACCACTGAACGATCTCCGTCTCCGAGAATTTGGTGTTGAGTTTGAGGTCCTCCAGGATTTCCTTGGACACGGCGCCGCTCTTGTTGCCCATGGTTACGGCAGGTGGTACAGACTTAGTTCAAAAGGATTTCAGAGCGTTTCACCACTTTTGGTAAATAAAGGTTTGAACTCAATGCGAAAAGGCAGCTGCAAAAAATTTGAAGCATTTGGTTAGTAAAGATTCTACGGTAATAAAAAAAAAAAAGACTTTTATGTTGGTAACTGATTTTTGAATTAACCCCTAACAGTTTTTGAATTAACCCCTAACAGTTCTGGACTATTTTCAAAAAATTAGGTCAAAACCCTTTGTAAGTAAAAGAGTGTGATCTACTCTTATAAGAGTGTGATCCACACTTATTATAAGAGTGTGATCTACACTCTGATTATAAGAATCTGGTGGAGAGGCTCCACCTCCATGGAGATGTTATTGTTTTGGTATTAAACTCCATCTTGTCACCACCAGGCTCAGTTACAGGTCAGATCTGTGGAGAGGCTACCCTGCTCACAGTGAGAATACATGTTTTTCAAGGTATCAAAAATAAAGATAGATGATTTTATTGCCCTACTGTGGAACATTCATGGCAAAAGAATAACATCTCCATGGAGACAAGCATGTGGCCAATGGGTGTTTTACAAACATAAAGTGAAAGTTAATAAAGTCTTAACTATCCACTAGAAAAGTTACATAATACATTTTTTCAGAATTGGGTCTTGACTCATTTTTGTCCTGACAAACACATATTTGCACTGCGCTGGTTCAGATGTTTCCAGTGTAAAATAAGCGTCTGCAGAGAGGACGAGGCTCTCTCCCTTAAACACTCGAGGAGTTGAACTGAGGTCGTCAGATTAAGTTTTGTCTCGACTCCTGAGCCGTGTACACGCTTTACTGAAGGAGTAGTACTTACCTCTGGAAATACACTCATCCATTATACTGTGTATTTCAGAATCACTAAACTCTAATTTTCACTTTTTTCATTTAAATATTTTAGGTAAAGTGAACATAGATATTTTAAGTAGATTCACTTAAAAAATAAAATAAAAAGAATAAAGAAACTGGCAAACATTTGTCAGCATTCATTAAAGCTGTAACTACTATAATGAACAGTTTTGACATAACGCAGTAATTGTCAAACTTTTCACACCAAGTACAACCTAAGATGTTATTTAGCTTTCCAACTACCACCGGATCAAAATCTACAAAATGTGATCAGGCTAAAAGTGGCCTGAGATGTGACCAAACCAAGTCCATGAGACGAAAGCGTTCTGAATCATTATTAACCCAAATGACAAAAGTTTGAACAGATTTGTCTCCAATAAAACAAACTCTCAAACTGCAAAGAGCTCCCTGTCCCACCAGAAGCAGCCTGCACATCACCAATGTTAAACACCCCACAGTTTGAGAAACGCTGCTGTAATGTGAACATATTAAAGACACTGCTCCCTCTTCTGTTCATTTTAAACTCTGCAGTAGTAATATTTCTATGACACATAAACAGATGGTGTGTGCGTGTTACCTGTCTGTGGAGTCCAGGTGAAGCTCTGAGCGACGTTTGGATCTGACAACACCTGAAAGCATAAGTCAGTTAAACCAGATCAAACCAGGGCGAGGAGGGCGGAGCCACAGCGCGTCCCGTCTCAATCCCCAGCAGATATACTTAAGGACTACTCGTTTCGTAAACAAGTCAAAAAGAAAGTTCACAGTAAACTTTCACCCCTCGTATGACCTCTGAACTCGTTACAACAAACATAGAAAGTTCACAGTAAACTTTCACCCCTCGTATGACCTTTGGACTCATTCAAACTAAAATAGGGCAGTTAGTTTGATCAAGACGTGACTATCCACAGTGAAGACATCTGCTGTTTTACACATATAAGTCTACATACAAGTGCATTATTACAGACATTACTAGCTACAAAACATGCTGTTATTTATGCACAATCTGCACATGTAAATCCAACACTGCACAAAGGTCTTCTAGTTTAAATCACTCAAATAAAGTCCATATTATTGTGATTTGAGTCAAGTAAAATGATCTAACAATGGAACAAGACTTACACTTGTTGTTATACTGGCAGCGTTTGCTCTGAAAATGAAAAAAAATACATATTAATTAACTGAAAAAGTCACATCTACTCAGTGCAAGATTTGTTCCTAACTTGAGGAATTTGAACTTACCTAGATATTACTTTTTGCTGGAGTACATCAATAACTATAGTTACCATGTCGCCTGCCCAGCTGAAGTGAAGTGGAAACCTGTTTTTAACCAAATGCCTCCACGATGTTTGTGCCGCTCTCCTCCCTGACACCTGCCTGTGACTCCTGCTGCTCGGATCAGGACCGTCTCCAACATTAATGAGATTAGAGCAGTTTGATCTGAAGTAAAAACAACCCTGAACATGTCTAATGCACCAGGATCTCCCTCACGTCACGGGTAAGTTCTCAGCTCCAAACTGTCGTCATACACATCCTCTTTAAGGCCGTCGAGGTAGAGTTTTCTGTAGAGAAATTAATCGACTAGCTCACTTCAAGTCTTATTTTTGTCCAAATTGAGTTTTCTGTCTCATTCTACTCTTCAGACCCTGCTGTATCTGGAAGTGTCATTGTCTTCAGCCAATCAGAGACTTTTTCAATTTTCAAACAAACACATATCTGCATAGGTCCATTTAAAGCATTAAAACAGGAGCAGGTGTGATTATAAATGTTTATCTTCACATTATTAAAGTGCATTAGTGGCACCAGTCTATCCGGATTCCACTTTTGGGAAGTAAAATAACCAAAATCCTTCTTCCCCATTTCAGTTCTAGTGTGACCTGTTATTACTAGAACCAGGAAAACGATCATGAAATCTAGAACCAGGAAGTACTTCAAAACCTTCTCTATCAAGGTTCAACAAACAGGTGAGATATTTAGATAGTCTGTCAAGTTGTGCCTTTTTGGGTCCTGACTAGAACCAGGAAGTACTTCACAGGTGCTCAGGTCTAGAACCAGGAAGTACTTCACACATGTGTCTGTGCTCAGGTCTAGAACCAGGAAGTACTTCACACATGTGTCTTCTCACATGTGTGTCACCTGTGCTCAGGTCTAGAACCAGGAAGTACTTCACACGTGTCCTGTGCTGTGCTCAGGTCTAGAACCAGGAAGTACTTCACACATGTCCTGTGCTCCTCTGTGGCTCTGGACTCAGAGAATTTAAAGCAGCTACATTCACATTTTTTAAGTATTCTTCCCGTCCCTGCTCCTGGGACAGACCTGTTTCACACCAGTCTTGACACAGCTCCATGTCTCCAGGACCCATGGGTGATCTGGGCTCCACCATCTGCTGCTGCCGCCTGTCCCCTCACACATGCTCCCTGTGTGGTAGTCAGATTGCATTAGGCTGATGGAACTTATTTTTGTAAAAGTTAATGGGCACAACTGAATGATTCCAAATACACAGGACTGAATCTAAACAGTTTATATCTGCAGTTTTTGTGGATAAAGTTATTTTCATTTTAAAGACCGTATGAAAACAACCAAAAGCTACGCAAAATCACTGTACCTGATTTTTCTTAAAAACGTGAAAAACAGAGCTAGTTCATTTTCAAACAGTTTGCAGTGGCCCCAAGTTATTCTTTATGCATTCTAATTATTCACCACGATGAGTTTCCACAGCTCTTCGAGACCAGAGCGGATTTTTTCCAACAGCAAGCATGCTAATAGTGCACTTCCTGATTCTCGTACAATAAAAAGCTTTATAATTAGTTGCAGACAGTACACAGCGGACTTATTTTGACCTCAAGAGCTGCTTATACGACATATCTTTAGTGGGGATAGACACCGTTTGCTCAAATAAATAGAAAAATGGAGCACAGGGCCTTTTACTTTAGCAGTTTAACATTTTGAGACTAAATGACAAAAATAATGTCCCTACTGGATTGCCATAGTCCCCTCTCTAACCCGTGTTCTGTTTTAGGCCTGTTAATCAGAGGGAGGATCCATTAAAAGTAGGATTAGGAGCTAAAGTCGTGGAGATGTTGTGAATCTGGGGAGGTGCGGCGTCCAAAACACGGCACAGGGACAAGATTAGGAACAAGGTTTGTCAATCAGGAGTCTGGGCCCAAAATGGCAATTTAATCCATCATTGTCACGCACGCTGGTGAATATGGCCCAACGAGTCCGCTTACTTTTTTTTTTACTATTAACAATTTTATATTTTAATAGCAGTGTTTTGAAATGTTGGGAGACTGGAGATTGTCGGGCTGGATCCTGCCTGTTTACTGAGGATCAGATTAGAGAATTTACATAATGAGTGCAGGTCTGGTGAAGGTATAAGGACTTTAAAAACACTGAGGAGACCGTACTGCCTATTGAATAATATCCACCTGATGATGTCACAAGTTGGAACCAAGCATTTTGAGCTGTGAAGAGGGAGACGTATGAACTATATGAATGTCCGGGTGATATGACAGAAAGATCATGATTTACAATTTAACTATATTTTATTTAATTTTTTTTTACAAAATAAAAAACATAAAGTATATATAAAAAAAATAATAATAATAATAATAATAATAATAATAATAATAATAATAATAATAATAATAATAAAAAAATGGTTTCCAATATTTATTTTCTGAAGATAAAAACATAGACTTTTAATAAATGTTTTAAAATTTGGATTAGTTCATGGAGAGTCTAAACTCCAGGGCCGGTGCTGTGGCTGTGGACTGGCTGTAAACCTCTTCATTAACATAACTGACACTGACAGATGGCAGAAACCCAATTAAAATTAAATTAATTGCACAGCCTTCATAAACCATTAATGAAGGCATGAAACGAAACACAACTCTCAGTCCTAATCGTAAAGAGGAACCCTAAAAACGCAGAGAACAGTGGAAGTACAGGGGCCTGTACAGGGGCCTGAGGTTCTCTGAGGTCCCAAACTACAGCCTTGAACTTAATACACTTTGAGTTGTGGGCAGTTTAATCCCATTAGTCTTTGCTGAGCCAACGTCTGCCACTGCGGCTTTCACATTTACGTTTACTTTAAATAATGATCTTAACAGGTTGCATAACAATAAATCATGAGGAGCCAGGAAACATCGACTATATCCAATAAAAAGAGAAACAAAAACTTTATCCATGCACAAATCTGACAAAATGTCTCAGAATGTTTGAATTTTTATTTACACAAAGTTCTTCTGTACATGCTGTATTACACATTTGGATCAGTTTGGTCTCATGTTAATTTTGTGTAAAGGAAATAAATGCTGTTTCCAGACTCTACACTGGTATCGGTTGACTCAAAAAATCTGATCGGTGCATCACTACTGCTCAGTGCGGCTCGTGGTTCAGATCTGTGTGACTCTGGCCAGCTTAAGTTGTATTTTAAATATGTTATAGAAATAAAACTGAACTGAATTACCGGCATCATTCTTGTATATCCGTAGGGTTGCTTCTTTGTAGGGTTGGGTGACATGTGATATTTACCAATCACGATTTTCTATTTTATTTTGTGTTATTCCTCCAAAGCCTTAAGATGTTGGTTATTAGAGTTGATGCAATTTCTGCTCAAAATGTGACACATTTTTGTGAATGATAAAGTATAGTTAGGCTACATAAATAACCAGATTGTTTTGTGTGTGTGTGTTTTATTCACATTTAAGTTAACTTTATATGAGTAAAAATTGAACATAAATGACTTACTTTTGCTTCATGTTCTTATGATTATATTATGACATCATGGCCTGATCAATTCATATCAAAAAAATCTGATCAATAATTTGTACTTTCATCAGTTTCCTGTGTATAATTTTACTTGTGATGTTGAATTTAAATCTGATCTTTATTTTATGGGAGAAAAGGCCAAATGAAGCTATACCTAAAGTCACCAGGAGAGGGCAGTGCTGTGAAGCTGCAGGAGCAGGTTACTATAATCCAGCACATTTAATCCTGAGGTTAAAGGTCATGTTTAAACTCTGTGGAAATAAAAGGTCAAATGTGAGTGGGATTAAATCAGAGGGGAGAGTTTCCTTTGGGGAATCTCCTGTGAGGTCACGTCCTGTTTACAGTATTTGAAGTTAAGTTACATGACATGAAGGAGGATGGATGGAATAATATATATAGCAGTAATATTATTGGTAACAGTCTTTTTGACTCTAGAATGTACTATAATGTAAATAAAATGTCAAACTATAATAAGTAGTAATAGTAGGAGTAGTTAAAATGTGTTTTGTAACATTCTGGTACATGGTCCAATCAGAGTACTGCATTCTGAATACTCCGAGTACTTTTACACCAAGTTACATCACATTATAGTGGAAAAAAACTAAGATATTATTACAAACAGCTTTATTTCTGTTGCCGTTTGTTCTGCTTCCATTTATATCTAATTGTCACGCACATTGTGAGAGCTGTGTTTTCTTTTTCTCACTAATTCTGTGCAGCTCAAAGCTAAAATTACATGAAGTACCACTTCCTTTTAATTTAGTAAATCAAATCAAAGTAACTGTATCAGAATACAGTTACTCCAAATTAGTACTAGTACTAGTATTTTCCACTACTTTTACTTCCTAACCCTATACAGTACATGTGATTCTTCTGGTATTTATAAAGGGTGGCCCAAAAGTCACTGACAGTTGAAAAAACTTCATAACTCTTTTGTTTCTAAATATTTTCTATTTAATTTTCTCAGAGCATTTAGAACGACCCTCCCGACATTAATCTGAGCAAATACAGCACCGAGAAACGAACCCTCATTGTACAGTGGTACTTTGAGTCACATGGGTCAAATTCACAAACCCAGCGGTGTTACCGTCGACATTTTAATACCAGAGATGCCCTGAGTATAAATGCCATTAAAGGAATAATAAGTGTTTTTCACAGACAGGGGGCAATATGTGATCTCCACAGACCTGACTAGTCCTGATTTCTTCCTGTGGGGTTTATCTTAAAGAAAAGGTGTTTGTGAATAAACCTCAGACAATAAACCACTTACAACGTGATATCCAGGATCAAATAAGAGACAAAAGCCCAGAAATGCTTTAAATGTTCTGTAAAGTGTGTTGGATCAGGCTGTTCAGAGACACCTTTTACTTCCTCTAGTTTAAGTCGTGATAAGTTCAAGTGTAAGTGAACAATTATAACCGTATATATTGCCAAAAATCTGGGAAGGTTCAGTTTATCTACTGCTAAACTTTGGTGAGAAAACTTAAGAATTAAAGGAGCTACTGAAGATTTAAAAGTGTCAGTGACTTTTGGGCCACCCTGTACTTGTTCAAATGAGTATCTAGTTTGAAATAATATTTGTGAATGTGAGTGTTGATATATTTTTGACAGCTCTAGTACTAGTGGTAGTACTGGCAGCTGTAGTATGAAGTATATTTGGGTGAGTATACAGTAGGTTTAGATGATAATGAAACTATCCCAGTCGCAGGTATTAATCCACCTGATCTATTAAACAAACAATCAAACAAAAACTTAAGAAAAGTCAATTTAATCATATTTCATTAATGGCACAGTTTAGCTTTGAATTGAAATGTATAAAGTAACAAATATTAAAACATAAAAAGCTCACATCAAACAGAAACACTGATGAAGTTTAAAAACAGCTTCTATATTGGTTCTACAGTTCTGTGTGGTTCTCAATCTATGGTTCTGGTCCCTCTTGTAGCACGTGGGCGTCTGCAGGTACATGAGCGCTTCAGTTTTATCCTCAAACCGCTCTTAAAATAAACCAGGTTCTAAAATAAGCTGCAGGTGGCTACTTACTTACTCAGGGTTCTGGGGTCAGTGTGTTGCCCTGTTTGAGATCTATTTCAGGCTGATAATTACAGATTAACCGTAATTACTCCAAATATATTCATGATCTTGGCCAGGATAGTTCTTGCTTATAAAAGGTGCACTATGTAACTTCTTGTCTCCATGGAGATGTCATGTTATATATCTAACGATTACTCAATTATAGCTATTTTACTGCCAAGTATAACTCAAAAGAAGTGTGTATTCTTGGACATATGCAGTTTATGAATTGGCCTGGTGCGTGTCATCTGCTCGTCTCCATGGAGATAAAAGTTTAATGCCACACTGTGAAACTATAAAGACAAAGCTACAGCAACGTCAAGATCTCCATAGAGTCTATTAAGTGACAAAACCTGCACCAGAAATGTTACAAAGTGCATCTTTAACCAGGACTACAGTTCATTAGGCTGAACAAGAGCTAAATTAAAATTAAATGATATTTTAGTTTCAGTTTAATCCTGGGTTTAAGATTAATCCCATATTAGACTTTATGGATAAGATTAGATTTTGGCCTGGCATATTTTTAATTAATAAAATGATCATTTGAAACCCAGATTACGTTGAAATTGTACTTGGTCTGAGATTTTTGACAACAGCTGTAACAGTGTGTCCAGCAGAGGGCGCCTCGTGGACGTCTGGTGCTTCGTGTTGCTCAGTGCTGCCGCGGCTCGTTCAGTGGTGGCTCCGGTAACTGCGGATCTTGCGGCTGAGGTTTCGGGCCAAACGATCGACGGCGGTGCCGATGTGACCCAGCTCCCTCTTCGAAGTCAAGCCCTCGATGTTTCCACTGTACCACAGCACCCACCCGCCCAGGGACATGAGGACGAACAGGGCGCCTGCACACGGGGCAGCTTTGGATTAGTACGGCTACAGTCTACTAAAGTCCACAAAAAAGATCACATTTTCAAAACTATTAAATATTCTGACCATGTATCTTACCAAAAGTTGATGGTGCGATTCCAGCTCCCACAGATGAATGCTGTTGTTGTGTCCCTGGGCAAGACACTTAACCCACCTCACACTCAATGTCTGTGTGCACTGATGTGTGAATGTGTGTGAATGAGTGAGCAGTGTCTGGGTGAAAAGAGCTTTGGGTGCCTTGAAGGTGGAAAAGCGCTGTATAAAAATATGACCATTTACCATGAGAGTTTATGCAAATTTAACTACATACAGAAAAGTGCTAAAACTGCATTTATATGAAAAAAAATCTATATTAACCTCATGATTTAGGTCCAAATCTTCAGCTAGCTCAGTGCACACCCTGCTGTTGCTGCTGATGCCCCCCATATAAATGCTTTAAATTGTAAATCGTAACAATAAAAATGTTGGTTGACTAAAACACCGACTTAACTTAAGGACCACAGCCTTATGTAATAGAATCGAATGTATTTTCATTATAAATAGGTCGACTTTTCTCACACCGACCAACTTCATGTCGTCTCAATACAGCTTTAAATCTCCTCTCCATATGCTCCCACTCCTCTGCACCACATACTCACTGTTGTAATGAACTAATCCTAATTTTATTCAAGCTCGTGATAAACAAATGCATTTACTAGTTCAGTTTAGTGGACATATTGGACAAGACGCACATTTACCATTTTATAAGACACATTATAATCATGCTCTTACCAGTGTAAACTAAAAGGTCTCCAAAGTCCTTCCCTCGGATTTCCAAAGGTGCAAAGACCCCGACCAGCAGAGCAGATGCTCCCAGTAGGTCCATGATGACAGCAAAGGCCAGAGCGATCTTACAATGAGGCAGACCTTGACACATTTTAGACCTGAAGGAAACAAGAAGAGCCTTGACACACTCAGAGTCACACTCAGACCTGAAAACAGACTTTAGTGAGGGCAGGACGATTAAAGGTCACACTCAGAGTGAAAACAGACTTTAGTGAGGCTGCAGTCGATTAAAGGGCTCATATTACTCCATGATCTGTTCTAATGTTTCCTCATCACAAACAGACCTGGAGTTGTGTTTTTTCACACATATTTAACAAACAAATGCTTCATATTTAGGCTGAGTTCTTCTCTCAAACAGAAAACACTCTGTTCCACCTTGTGATGTCATCATGTGGTAATACAGGAAGTGCTCCACTGTGTTTTTAAGCTCCACACAGCTTCACTAGAATCATCTGGATAATTTCAGCCCTGGAATTGCCGATCTCTACTGAACAAAAGGTAAAAGGAGCTGTCAACTTGAAAACTACCACTTCATGACATCACAAGGTGGAACAGAGCATTTTGAGCTTTGCAGATGTAACAGACTGATATTAAAGTATTACTCGAGCATGTATAAATGAAACAAAACACAAGTCCAGGTTTGTTTTTGAGGAGGTAACATTATAACATGACTTAAAGCTACAATAGTCCATTTTGCGCAATATAGAACCTTTGACTGACTAAAAGAGAAAAAGTGCCCGGTGCTGGAAAAAGATCTCAAAGTATTAGGATCTTGCACAAAAACGAGTGTACACACAGAGTACGAGTAAACAGCACGTTCATTAGGGACGCACCGATCCAGCTTTTTCAGTTCTGATACCGATATCGATACTTTAACTTTAAGCATCTGCCAATACTCGACATTAACCAATAACAGTGTACGGATGTAAAATGGCACTTATTTCCTTAAAACTGTTCGATTATTACAGAATAGATCCAACTGAGTTGCGTAACTGTCCTGAACAGCTTTGAATGAATAAATATTCAAACATTATGATGTTCTGGGCCAAAATCAGCTTATTACATCCAATTAAAGGCCCAACCAGGACACCGGCTTAATCGATACCATGGAACCAATACTCAATTTAGCTAATTTTTTAGTATCAGCGATATTTGATACCAATATCTGTGTCGGTGCAACACTGATGTTCAGAGGAGAAAAGTCAGATTAAACTGTCCAGTCACATCCAAAACTCCAAAAACTCACTCCATGCATCCACCTTTCTATGGCGTTGGTTGTAAATCCTCATCTTAATGAAATAATTAGTAAGTTATTAAGAACTTTGGTTGATTAAGACACAATCAACCGATTAAGTGATTAAAGGACAACAGCCCTAGTGTTTATGCGGAAAGTTTCCTGGTTTAAGTCACACCAGTTTATTTACAGACCTCTGTGTGCACAGGGACATAGGGGCCCTGCATTCCACAGAACAAGTTGTATTTGCATATTATATTTTGACTAGAACCAGGAAGTACTTCACACATGTGTCCTGTGCTCAGGTCAGAACCAGGAAGTACTTCACACATGTGTCCTGTGCTCAGGTGAAGTACTTCACACATGTGTCCTGTGTCTCAGGTGAAGTACTTCACACATGTGTCCTGTGTCAGGTGAAGTACTTCACACATGTGTCCTGTACTCAGGTGAAGTACTTCACACATGTGTCCTGCTCAGGTCTAGAACCAGGAAGTACTTCACACTTGGTCCTGCAGCTCAGGTGAAGTAACACAGTGTCCTGTACAGGTGAAGTACTTCAACAGAACCTGTCCCTGGCTCATGTGGAGAGCCTTTAAAGCAGCCAGTGTGAACACAGTCTCTCCATGAAGCAAACCAGGATCTCCCACATGTGAGAGCCTAAAGAACATCTCACACTCTGAGGACTAAAGCAGGACTAAAGCAGGACTAAAGCAGGACTAAAGCAGGACTAAACCAGGACTAAATCAGGACTGAACCAGGACTGAACCAGGACTGAACCAGGACTGAACCAGGACTAAACCAGGACTAAACCAGGACTAAAGCATGTCAATACTAGAACTAAAGCAGGACTAAAGCAGGATTAAGGCAGGACTAAAGCAGGACTGAACCAGGACTAAACCAGGACTGAAACCAGGTCTAAACATGTTGAATCAGTGTTTCAGTTTTGTGCTAAAACCTGAAACATTCTTCCTGAAGATGTGAGACAGGCCTCGACTTTGACAGTGTTTAAATCCAGACTCAAACGGTTCTGTTTAGCTGCTGTGACTGAAAGGGTTTTATTCTGCCTCTTCTCTTTTAATGTTAGTTTTATGATGATTATTTATGTTTTATTTGTTGTATGGTCATTTTAATGTCTTCTGTAAAACACTTTGAATTACTTTGTGGACCAAATGTGCTCTACAATTAAATTTGTCAAAATATAGGTGTAGATTAGATTAATTACAATTAAAGTGTAACTCTAAGCTTTGGGGAGGTTATAGTTTAGGAGCAGCCACTGGGAAAAAACTATAACCTACATTTAAAAGTGTAACCAAACATAAAACACACTGTGCTCGTGCATCAAAGTGACACAGGATCAAACTGCACCAGTGTTTTATCTTTGTAAGAAGTTAGTAACTAGTTATACACCCACTGAGTTAACTAAAGTGTAAGAGAGGCGCAGATGACGCGTTGAAGTCTCACTCACATCTGACTCTAGTTTTATTGCAGTGTAGTTTTGGTCCCAGCCCCCCAAACCTCCCCAAACCTCCTCAAACCTCTCCAAACCTCTCCAAACCTCCCCCTCTCCAAACCTCTCCAAACCTCCTCAAACCTCTCCAAACCTCTCCAAACTGCGCGCGTCTTCTGGATCTCTGCAGGATTCTTTTGACTCACTTGTTCACGTCGCTACTTCGTCCTTGGAAACCTCTTCATGGATGTATTTGAGGAGTTTGAAGCGACAGATCCGCGGTGTGTTTTGTCAGACTCTCCCCTCTCCGTGTGTGCGCCCTTTACCTGCGCCCCGCCCGCCTCTGACGCACTTCCGCTCTGAGCCCACCTGCCCCCAGCGCCTCAAAGCTAAACGTGAGAGCGGAGAGAACGGGGATGAAACACCTCAGACAGACACGAGCCGCTGCAGAGTCGGGACAGAGACGCGGTTTGGCGCACGCCCTCATCACCTGCGCACTGGTCCTTTGCGCATGTGTGAGAGAACACCTGTGCGCGACTTATAATCAAGTAATTGCTGCGGATAGAGTTTGAACAGAGCGCAGCGCGTGTGTGTCAGCCTGTATTACAGAAGAATAAGTGCACACAGCAGAAGAGGAGGTGTCTTTACGCACATGGATCCTCAGAGCAGCAGAGAGGACCTGGGCCCTGCAGGTAAACTCCAGAGTAATGCCACAGTAACACAAGAAGCTGCTGCAGGAGTGTGCCAAACCGTTTAGTGTTTGTGCATTTTGCCTTTTGTCCTTCTGTGCAGTTTGTTTGACACATAAGCAGTAGTATAAACTATAATGCAGATGTAGTTAGTTCTCTCACAGCACATGGTGGCCCCTGTGTCTGACTTTTCTGAGGCTAAATGTGGCTTCAATCAATCAATGCACTGGTGGTTTTCAGACTCTAGAGCAGGAACCACTGCAGAGACTCTCTAAAGCTCTTAAAAGCCTCCAGTGCAGCTCTTTGCACTTTGACTGACACAGACAACACAAAAAAAAGTTTAGGAGAACATTTTTATTTATACTTTATTCATTAAGTTTGCATTTGGCAGTGTTTGTGTCACACCAAAGAAGATTCATTCTACCAAAACTGTCTTTATTTATTTCTACTTTTCACACTAGAATGCAGCAAATTACATCTGACTTGCTCAAAACGCCCAGATCCTCTAAAAACTCTTCAAATAAGTCCACAAAGTTCATGAATACAACATGTTACATAATCTTTATAATGTATTAATAGCTGACTTTTAAATCGGTTGATCAGTCACTTTGTTTCGTCGCTTGTACAAAACCTGTGGTTGTTTCTGACTTTCGTTTGGTTTGAACTGGGCCAGTGCGGCTCTTTTACTGTTAAATGCTGCAGATCTTTTTTTTTTCCATAATGTGTTGATGTCATACTCCCAGATCAGGTGTTGATTATATTGTACTTTATTATGAAATATCCAAAAAGGTAAATTGACAAATGTTGAATCTGATCATTTCGATTAGTGACTAGACCCAAGAACTCACTGTATTACAACTAAAATCAGCATTTTAACAATAATTTATACAATATTATGTTGTTATCAGAAATCTAGTGGTTTTATGAGCCCGTGTTCTGTGATATAATCCAGTGTTTTTGTATTAGAGCCTCTTTAAAAAGTCCTTTTTCTTACAACAACATGGCTGCAACCGCTGTTCAAGCATGTGGACTGTCATTAAACTTGTGTTAAACTTTTAGTGTTAGAATAAGTTAAACATCCTACTATAAGTACACAACTATTATACATTAATAGGCTAATTGTAGTTTAATTATTTTAGAACAGGAATCTCACTTTTCCATTGTTCAAACCATTCAGTCTTGTAAAGCAAAGTTTATATTCAGTGTCTCAGATGTCCACAGGCGTCCCTCACTCTGATCATTCACTTTTAACTGTCCTGTCCTGAAACTGTCCTGCCTGATCCCGTTTCCGTTGGTGTTTTTTCCAGATCACTATGTGGTTTCAGGCCCGTCTGAGGAGCCCCCGGCCCGAGGAGGAGGAGGTGGCTCGGGAGGGGGAGGTCTGTACCTGGACGGCTACGAAGTGTCTTTCCCTTTGGACGATAGTGTGCAGCGACCTCACGCCTACCACATCAACCACGGCCCAAGAATGGTCGATGGTACGAGCCAGCAAATACTACTACTACTACTACTACTACTACTACTACTTAAGTGTGAATTAAAATGAATAGAATGAACCTATGAAGGAAAATGAATAGAACTGTTGAAAACATACATAAGGAAAGTAAAAAACATATTATGCAGCGTTAAAGAGGAGGATGTTATGTAAAATTGATAAAAAAAAAAAAATTCTACCATGTTATAAAGTTGTTCCCTTGTCAAAAACATGTCTGGAGAGGTTTTAGACGTCATCCATGCATGTTTCAGTAATTTAGCGATCTCTCCCGGGCCCTATTCAAACCCTCCTTATGGTTAGCAGTAAGATTCTGTACGAGGCTCCGCCCACAAGCCGACATCACCAATGCTTCCACACGACAATTCTCCATAAATATACAAAAACATGATACAAAACTGTGCAGAGCGACTTCACAAACCTGATGTGATGTAGTTTCATTAGCGAAAAGCTCTTGATTGTGTTGTGACAGCGCTCTGAAGGGGGAGTGACTTAGTGTGGAGAGCAAGGGGAGGCGAAACTTGGTTTGTTTCCTCTTTAATACCCCATAGAAGTAAATACCTCCTCTTTAATACTCCATAGAAGTAAATACCGCCTCTTAAATACTCCATAGAAGTAAATACCCCCTCTTTAATTAATGAAGTAATAACCTCTGTTTAATGTTAATAATCTCGATTACTCATAAATTGTTTTAATTGGAGCAATAATCATAGTTGCAGTTAAAATTCCATTAATTGTATAGTCCCATTATAAGTACTAGTACCTCTAGAAGTATATATTATTGTTCAGTCAGTATGTAGATTGGTCAGTGTACTTTTACTGCAGTAGAAAGGACAATATTATCACCCTCATCATGTTTGAACGTCGCTCTTTACCTCAGTAGCGTTTCTATTTTCTTCTCCTGTTATTCCTCGTACTTTTGCAAAGTTCATTAAAGGCGATGCAGCGAGATGTTGAAGTTGTTTCTCAGTGAAAAGCTGGAAAAAGACGTTTGCTCTACTCTCTTTGCTCCAGAGGGCGTGGTCCAGGAGCCGCCGCCCTCCCCCTACAGCCCCTTCATCCTGGTGTCAAACCTGCGCGCTCACCTGTACGTGGCTCTGGAGAAGAACGCCTGGCTCCAGAAACGCATCGAGGAGCTGGAGGAGGAGAGGAACTTCCTGCGCTGTCAGCTCGACCGTTTCATCGTCAGCATGAGGGCCCAGGACGGTGAGGTCACACACAACCTGCTCCAGTTTGGAAAAATATGTTTCCATGGTTCACAGGGGAGCTGGGATGTGATTATAATTAGATTTTTGTTCGACATGTGCTAAATACTGAATTAGTCATTTATTATAAAAACTGTTTTCAAAAGGATGCAAAAAAAACATGCAGTGTGAGGATTCAAGTTGAAATGTCTCCTTGTGTTTCACTCACAGGCCTGTTTTATCTTTGTTCTGCTAGAATATGTTGAATAACCACAAATATATTGAGACAGACCCTGACGTGGTAATACAAGTGACAAAAACTCTTCTACACATGAACTGGAAAGAAATGCCAATAATTGTTTGAAATTCAATAGTGGAAGGTAACAAAGTAAAAGTAGTAAAGTATCTAAACATTGTACTTAATTATATTGTACAGTAGATACTTTTACTTTTACTTCACTACATTTGAGAGCAGTATCTGTACTTTCTACTCCACTATATTTTTGAACCTGAGTTCGAGCTTTGGCTTTGATCAAAACAAAAAAAACCCACAAAATTCATAATAAAAATTCAGAAATGGATTTGTATCGTCGCTGTTGAGCAAATTATGTGCACTTTTAATCACTATCACCTTTAACACTTTAACAAATGAACAAAACTAGCAAAATCTGTGTGAAATACTGTAACTTTTGTTCAAAAACAAACTTTCAGAGTAAAAAGTAAAAGTACAGATACAGGGGCAAAAATCTACTTAAGTAAAAGTATTAAAGTACTTAACAAAACTGAGTACTTCATTTTGTTATTAGATTTTTGCCTCTGCTGAAATGATAAAGCCGTATAAAAGGCAGAACCGTCAAAATAAAAGAGTAGTTTATCCCTTTGTCCCACATGTTTTGGCGTAGGTTTGGCGTAAATTTGTCGTAGGTTTTGGTGTAGGTTTGGGTAGGTTTGGTATAGATTTGGCGTAGGTTTGAGGTAAATTTGGTGTAGATTTAGTAGGTTTAGATTTGGTGTAGGTTTGACGTAGGTTTGGTGTAGATTTAGTTTAATGGCGTAGATTTGGGCAGGTTTGAGGTAGGTTTAATGTAGTTTTGGCGTAGGTTTGAGGTAGGTTTGACATAGATTTGGCATAAGTTTGATGTAGTTTTGGCGTAGGTTTAGTCTAGATTTGGCATATATATGGGGGTTTGGCGTAGGTTTGATGTAGGTTTGGCGTAAGTTTTGGTGTAGGTTTGGTGTAGATTTGGCATAGATTTGGTGTAGATTACCAGATCAGCTGTGGGATTACATCAGAACATAATGAATGGTGTGAAGTGCTGTGTCCATTGTCAGACTGCACCTAACTAACTAGATTTGGCGTAGATTTGGCGTAGATTTGGCGTAGATTTGGCGTAGATTTGGCGTAGATTTGGCGTAGATTTGGCGTAGATTTGGCGTAGGTTTGGCGTAGATTTGACATAGATTTGGCAGATTTGTAGATTACCAGATGTAGAACATAATGAATGATGTGAAGTGCTGTGTCCATTGTCAGACTGGAGCATGGACCCCCAGCGCAGTGTGAAGGTGCAGCCTGACAGCTCTCCGTCTCCTCCCTCTCCGATGACCACCCGATCGGGCATGACCCTGAAGAGGCTGCAGGGAGGGGCCAGGATACGCCACCGCACCCAGGCTATACCCGGTAATCCACATCCACATATGTCTTTGCATTTGGAATGTATTGGAATGGTTAAGTGAGGTTTATCTTTTAAAAGGCACAATCTCATTCACATGTTTCGTTTTTATAGATGTTTGGTTGCCACAGCACACCTAAAAAGGGACTAAAACACAGAAAATATATTATGAATCCTCACTCAGGCTGCACGTGGAGCAACTGTGACACATTAAAAGTAAAGCCAGTAGCTCAGGCCGCCCTCGAAACACAGAGGAGGTGGAGATATTTGGAGATATTTCCTCTATAAATGTCTGTGTAATCTTTCAGTTGTCCAGCTCTGATCTGCTTTTAGTCCTCTATAAATGGTTAGTTATTGTTTAGGGCTGGGACGATACACAATTCCCTTAAGATGAGACATGAGACTGGGTCCCACGAGAACGAGACAAGATGAGTTTTAAAAGATTTGTAATGAATAAAATGGCAAATCTAATTCACAATTTTGGCCTGACAAAGAAAATCTCACGAGGTCTTGTAGCAGTTTGGTCTCACAAGATCTTGTGGCAGGAGATCTTCCCCCGTCCTTATTATCGCTTGAACATTTCAAGTGAAGTGTGCCTTACCTTATCTTAATATTTTTGACTTTCTTGATGTAGTGAAGCAAGAGTACCACCTGGAGGAGGAGAAGTTCTACACTGAGGATGAGTTTGTGGAGGAGGCCGAGGAAGAGGAGGAGGACTCTTCGGTGGAGAAAGGATCGAAGAAGAGCCGAGGGCGAGCGAGCGGAGAGCCACGGATGAAGATGAGACGCATCTTCAGGATCACACACGGCCGAGAGAGGCAGAGAGGTCAGGCTTTTAATAAGAACGAGGTTTTTATTACCAGTGTAAAACATGTAGAAGAATATTATAAAAACAACGATAAGAAACATTCATAAAAGCTTAAAAAATACATAGATACCGGTTACTGTTCGTCACTATTGCATTATATAACTTTAAAACAATAGGCTATATGTGTTACTTACTTAAATTAACTTTTTACACAGTTATGCCACTAATTTAAGGACATGTATTTAGTAGTATGTGCCCCTGTTCATGCCTTCCCCCCTGTCCCTCCTCAGTGAAGGACCCAGATGGTGTATTGATCCGATACAAGAAGATCCTGACCACATATCAGAGAGTGAGGAGCATGTCCAGAGCCTTTCAGATCCACGGAGTCGACAGGAACACGATGGCCTCCACCTCCCCCATCGCTGAGCTGCTGCTGGTCGCCCCGGAGAAGGTACCAACAACTCAGTCTGTGCATCTGTGTCTGTTGCCTCCCCAGCCAGTCCCTTCTACAGTGTGTTTGAATCCAGTGAGTGTGAATAACCAGAGCGGCTAATTTGTACCACGTGCCTCTCAAAAGCAGAACACACCTCCTCTCTAAAATTCTAGTATCATTCAGAACAAAATGTATAACTTCTTTTACCTGAGATCAGTTTCAGAGTTTAGTGTTTCCATTGTTGATTCTGCAGAAGTACACGCTGTTTTCAGTCCCCTGTGAGGTTTTTTTTTGTGTGTGTGTGTGTTTACACTCTGAAAACACCATATTTTTTTTAAGATCAGAGCATGTGCCTCTGATTGGTTGAGCCACCTGTGAGTCACGCCCTCTGGATTCGGGAGACAGGACATGGTCTCACACGCTCCTCTCTGTAAAGTTTGGTTCTGGCTGGACAGGTAGCTGTATCTATGATTTGTGTAGGGCATGCTCACTCTTGTCCAGGTTTGGATTGATTTGAGCCCTGCTATAGTCCTGGGTGTAGTCTGTTTTAGTCCCTTTGTAGTCCCATTTTTTAATGTTGTGCATGTGCATCCAGAGACACGCTCTGATCTGAAACATTTGGTATAACTGCAAGAACTACTACTGCTTTACCATTACATCATCTAATCCAGATTTCATTATACTGGAAGTTTGGAAATTAAAAGTCAAAGGTTGTTGGTCCCATAATCACACGACTGGAACTGCTTTTGTGCCTTTGTGCAAGACATTTCACCTGAGTGAGTGTTTGTTAAGTGTAAAGGAATTCTCCATCGATGTGCGCAATGGAGCTACAAAAGTTCTTTAAGTGTTAATGTGACTATTTTATTAATTTGGTTGACTACTAGTACTTCAAAGTAAAAGTAATGTTACTTGCAATAGCTGCTTACTTTATTTTATTATTGTGTCTTTCATACAGAAAATGCCGAGCCCTTTAATGTGCCTATAAGACACCATTAAACAAAATACAACAGGCCAGATGCCAGACGTGTTACAACCACCAAAGACTCATTTAAACAAACTCATCTGCCGCTTCTTCCAGGCTTTACAAAGAAATGAAGCCAACTGAAAAACATTAGAATGAAACAACCATTTCATGTTGTCGCCATTACACCAGAACATATCAGGGAGCTGGGTGAACATTTCATCACATAAAGGATTTCTAAATTCATCATAAAATGGACAATACAACAAAAAATTAGCTTCACTTTCCACTTCTACAACTCGCATAAACCAAAAAGTCTTTCTTCTTCAGCGGCTTGCGAAAACCTCCCAGTTTCAAAGGCCAGGAGAAGGATTCCTGTTGCAGCTTCCTGACATAAAATTCCATCTTAAACATATCTTTTAATTGAATATATGTTCGCAACTTGGGTTTAGCCAAGATCCCATTCAGCCACTGCTCTTCATAATTGGACACCAGTTTTGCTTATTCTGTTGACTCAGCATGGCAAATTGTTCTGGAATACATACTGAAGTTGTGCTTCAGTAAAACAGCCCATAGCTCTTGTATGTGGTGCTCATAATCAAGTTCGTCGACAGAAATTTGAGAGCCTTAGGCAAGCAACCTCACATGGGCCCCCGTCTAATGTAAATTAATAGCTAGAGTGTCCAATTCTGGGCCCCTAAGACCTAGAGAGCCAGGAGAACAAACCCCTCTGTCCCCTCTGTCCCCTCTGTCTACCCCCCTGTTCATAATAATAATAATAATAAAACACTTGATTTTGAATGCACTTAACATATCAAGGTAAATCTCAAAGTGCTTCTGTGTAGCCCTGTCTGCATTACTCCACCTGTGCTGTGTGTCCCGGGCAGGTGGCAGAGGTGGGAGAGTTTGAGGCGTCTAAGGAGAAGCTGTTGGATTACGCTCGACGCTGTTACAAAACAATGGACGAAGACACTCACTCCAAAGTCCAGACCATGAAGAAGACGCACAAGCTGCTGCCCATATCCTACAGGTTCAGACACTGAGCGCTGCAGAGAGGAGACACATAGTCCTGTGTATTATAGTTATTGAAGCCTCATGTACTTTCTTTGATGTATGTATGATTTTGACTGTCTGAAACTGAAATTGCCAAGATAAGTAATAGATATTTACTTACAACTTTATTTATTTAAGCACAAACTTGAGGAAAAAAGAGTGAATATATATTTTGTAAGTTAGTCATGTTATGTTATGGATACACTCAAGTTATGTTTTGTTAAGTTATTAACATGAAATATTTTTGGTTTGTTTTGATGATTAAAAGCTGCAATGAAAAAAGTGTTTTGCAAATACTTGGGCTGAATGGATGGACCACAGCGCCCCCCAGAGGGACTCAGAATTATTGCGCCATCAAAATTCCTTCTATCTTTTGTAGAACTCATTAAGTGTAATTTTCTTCGCATTTTCTCATTATTTTGTATTGGATTTATTCCATGTCTCGAGTTGAAATTTGATAATCACAAATAATCACTGTATTTACGTCTTCAATGGCGTTTTGTGTAAGATTAGACAAATTGTAGCGTAATATTACGTTAGGTTCCTAAATTTTACGACATTACATCATTTTGGGAATAATTTAACGTTGTAGAATTGAACAGCACTTCATTTCCCAGATGAACTTGCTTCTCGCCCTTTGACCTTTCTCTGGACCAATCAGAATTAAGAGTTTAGCGGGAAGTAGTAAAACTACTAAGTTTTGACAGACAGCAGAGCACGACCAATAGAAAAGCGGGAGAGGCAGTCACTGTCCAATCAGAGAGAGAAAGGCGGGGCTTGTGTCCAACGGGGCATCGGAGGAGGAGGTGTTCCTGGCAGCCATCTTGGATGTGCGGACTGATTGTTTAGCGAGAAGAATTGACAGTTTATTAAATATTAGCTTTTATATCCACTCTTTGAAGATTTACTGCGGCCGGACGAGTAAAGCAGCTGATCGGGAAAATTCAGGTAAACTGTGAGCGGGACATAAATGCTCTGTTATGTTGGCATGTCCAGTTTTGCCTCTGCTCCTGTCTCTTTTCCAAATTGTCTGTTCCACATCAAACAGCGCTGCCGGTGGGATCTGCAGCGCCTCTCCAAACTTCACGGCTCTTTCACTGCACTTTAAGCCTCACAACTCCTCTTTTGAACACATTATACAAAGCAGAAGTTAGTTTGAAAGCGAGCGCGCAGGTTGATGGAGCCCACGGGTCGCTGGCACCACAGATGCCCGCATTGTTTATAAACATCCCGGGCTGTGACACTGGCTCCTGTGACTCTCCTGGAGCAAGAGCCTGACCTGCTCTTACACACTGCACCAAAAAAGTTTAAATAACTACAGATCGTGCAGCGGAATGCCCTTGCTTACAAATGCCTTACTCTGCACTTGTCCGTAGGTTGTAATGTTAGATTAAAAGGAGCTGCTTCTTGCTTTATCGTTACATAATGATGCCCTCAAATTATCAGATTATGTGGACATGTTGTTTCACTTTTAAATATAGAATAAGCATATGCAAATCCGTGTGGCTTTGCTAATGAGACGAGATCTTTGCAAATAAATAGGTTTTGATGTGTTTTTGTATGCACTGTGTTGAATAGTGCAGATGAGGTGAACAGGCCTGACTTAAAATAGGACAGGATACAGGATACTTGGATATCACTCTGCTGTCCAAGTGATTTCTAGTTTGCACGTGATTTATGCCTAAATCAGCAGTATTATGCCTAAATAATGGAGTACTAATTCTACACCAACGCACTAAAGGTGACTTTTACCAAGGTGCTGCTCAGTTAAGTGTGTGTCCTCTGGAGAGACCAAAATATCCTGTCTCCAAGGAGCTTCATCTGTAGAACATTCTACAAACTCTGTAATTATGCATCTAAAACATGTTCTGAAAGGCATGTGATTCTTGTGTTAATCTTTCTTATATGGCATTAAAATGAGCTATCTAAAGTCTTTTTTGCAAAACTAAATACCTTGAAAAACATGCGTTCTTTAGTGTTAGCATGTGCGCCTCTCCACAGATCTGTTCTGTAACATCTCCATGGAGACAAACATATAGCAGGCCCTCGAACAATAAAGTTGCACAGTGCAGTTTTTATTAAGTTAATCATCATCAAGACCATTAATATGACAGTCCTCACTCAAATGTGAGTGTTTTTTAAAATTAGCATTATGAACTGAGCAAAACATCCAAGTCAAATCTTATTACATTTGAATCAGTCAGAAGTAAAATACTGTGTGCGCCTCCATAAGTACAGTGTGTTTTTTCCTGCCCTGATATTCAGTGGATTTGTGCAGGTGGTTTTCCAGCCCGACCTGCTCCTGTTTGGTACAGCCTCATGTTACAGCTGCAGGCGGCTCCTCTGGGTCTGTCATAAACTCTTATTGTTATTTATGTGGAGGCTTTTTCACACTGTCTGGATATTATATTCATATGTGTGAGACAGTGTGTGCTTGAGTTACAGCAGTTTGGATCTGTCAGGTCAAGTTCAAATGCAGATGTGCAGTGTGTTATAAAGAGTTCAGAATCCATGTCTTTTTCATTCTGGAGGTTATATATATTTTGTTTTTTACAATATTACATAATTTGTGCAATTAATAATAAGTTAAATATAAACTTGGGTCTTAGATCCTAATAAACTTGCTGCTATGTTTATTTGAAAAAGAGATGTTTGTGAACAAAAGTAGTAACTGTTTACATGTGATGCTTATGCCTCCTGTGACATGTTAAAAACACATCCTCATGCACTGTTCACGGCCTGTGTACTCCCTGTGTACTCCCTGTGTACTCCCTGTGTACTCCCTGTGTACTCCCTGTGTACTCCCTGTGTACTCCCTGTGTACTCCCTGTGTACTCCCTGTGTACTCCCTGTGTACTCCGTGTGTACTCTTTCATACAGCCTCCAAGAAGAGTGAAGTAAAAGGTCACTAACTGTGCATGAGGGGAGCAGATTTGTAAATCCTGTAATAATGACCAATAAAAAATTAAAATAATTTTTTGAAAATGTGTTTGTAACAAAATATGATCCAAGTATCTTAAATACAGTAGAAATTATGGCCAATTTAAGTGTGAAAAATGACAAAAAGTGAAACTCTGCAACAGGTCATGAGTGATATTTGAATAGTACTATTAAAAAGGAATTACACTATGAACATTCAAACTTTTGCTCATTCAGTTACTAAATTACACAAATTATAAAAATATAAAAGTTGTATTAGAAAGCATTTCTGTACATTTGAATGACCTCAGATTGTTCAGATTTTGTCTGTAAAAAAATATTGCATAAGAGCAGACAAATGATGGAGCCTCCAGGAGATTTAAAAAACTGAACCTAAACATAATTCATAACACTGCAAAACATGTTTTACCTAGAGGTCGACTGATGTGGTTTTTTTCATGGCCGATGCTGAAACAGATCATTTCAAATTCAGAGAAAACGATGCCCAATCAGCCCTGTTGATATTTTGGGGCTGATATGTAGTTTTGATTATTTCCCTCAAATAATGTTTTTAAAATTAACTACAAACGCCCTAAAGTACTTGTCAGAACTGTGCTGGAGATAAAAGGCTGAAAAGTGCAAATATCAGCTCGATCGGTCGACCAACATCTAGTCGCCTGTTTAACTTTACTCCTGGCACTGTGTTTGTCATGGTTAATCGAGTCAGTAACCACCGTAACCCTTTTGTTTCTCTGTTTCAGTGAAAGAAGGCATGAAGACATCATCCTAGTCATCAGTCATGGCCGATAAAAGGAAACTCCAAGGTGAGGCCGGCTCTGCGTTTATTCAGATGATCGTTCCTTTGTGGTGGTTCGATTGTGCGTCTCTGATTCACCGCTAATTCAAACTTTCCCTGTATCTTACATCAAAGTAGAGCTGTGCTATATGGTCACAAAGATTCATCTAGATCAGTTCTCAAAGTTTTTACACCAAGTCCCACCCAGGATAATATCTGGCTTTACGATTGCCACCAGATCTAACCCCCCGAACAATATAGGACTAAACATGGTCTATAACGAGAATAAACCATGTTTCAAGACAGACTTTTAATCACTTTTTACACACAAAATAGTTTAATTTGTTCCTCTGAAATCTGAACTCTGCTCCAAACCACAAGCTTTTACTGTCAGAGGATTGGCTCTAGACCGCTCCATTAAAAAGACACAAGTTGATTATTGAGATTGGATTTGAACATATGGTACAGAGAAGGGACAGTGAGTATGTGGTACAGAGGAGGGACAGTGAGTATGTGGTACAGAGGAGGGACAGTGAGTATGTGGTACGGAGGAGGGACAGTGAGTATGTGGTACGGAGGAGGGACAGTGAGTATGTGGTACAGAGGAGGTTCAGTGAGTATGTGAAACAGAGGAGGGACAGTGAGTATGTGGTACAGAGGAGGTTCAGTGAGTATGTGGTACAGAGGAGGGACAGTGAGTATATGGTGCAGAGGAGGATGCTGAGCTGCCAGGAAGCGAAAGACCAAAGAGATTTATGGATGTAGTGATAGAGGACATGCTCAAGGTGGCACCTGTAGTATTTGTAGCTGTAATTGTAGTAGCAGTAGTAGTAGCAGTAGCAGCAGCAGCAGCATTAGTAGTAGTAGTATCATTAGTGTCAGTAGCATCAGTAGTAGTAATAGTAGTATCATAAGCATCAGCAGCAGTAACAGTAGCAGCAGTAGTATGATTATCATTATAAGTAGTAGTAGTTACAGTATCATTAGCATCAGTAGCAGTAATAGGAGTAGCAGCAGTAATAGTAGTTGTAGTATAAGTAGCAGTAGTAGCTGTAGCTGTAGTAGTATTGGTATCATTGGCATCAGTACTAGTAGTATTATCAGTAGTATCATTAGAATCAATAGCAGTAATACTAGTAGTATAAGTATCAATAGTAGCTGTAGCAGCAGTAGTAGTATTGGTATCATTAGTATCAGTAGCAGTAGTAGTAGTAGTTGTAGTAGTATCATTAGCATCAATATCAGTAGTAGTTGTAGTATCATTAGCATTAGCAGCAGTACTAGTAGTAGTATCATTAGCATCAGTAGCAGTAGCAGTAGTACTAGTATGATTAGCATCAGTAGCAGCAGTAGTAGTTGTAGTAGTAGTAGTGTATTAGCATCATTAGCAGCAGTAGCAGCAGTAGTAGTTGCAGTAGTAGCTGTAGTAGTATCATTAGCATCAGCATCAGTAGTAGTTGTAGTAGTAGTAGTTGTAGCAGTATCATTAGCATCAGTTGTAGTAGTAGTAGCTGTAGCAGTATCATTAGAATCAGTAGCAGTAGTAGTAGCTGTAGCAGTATCATTAGCATCAGTAGCAGTAGTAGTAGCTGTAGCAGTATCATTAGCATCGGTAGCAGTAGTAGTAGTACTTGCTGTAGCAGTATCATTAGCATCAGTAGCAGTAGTAGTAGTACTTGCTGTAGTAGTATCATTAGCACAAGTAGCAGCAGTAGTAGTTGCAGTAGTAGCTGTAGCAGTATCATTAGCATCAGTAGCAGCAGTAGTAGTAGTAGTACTTGCTGTAGTAGTGTCATTAGCATCAGTAGCAGTAGTAGTAGTACTTGCTGTAGCAGTATCATTAGCATCAGTAGCAGTAGTAGTAGTTGCAGTAGTAGCTGTAGCAGTATCAGTAGCAGTAGTAGTAGTACTTGCTGTAGCAGTATCATTAGCATCAGTAGCAGTAGTAGTATCAGTCTCACTCTAGCTGCCAAAACAGTGATGCTCCAGTAGCGTGTAGTTGTTGTTGTTGCTGTTATGAAAGCTGTCGTCCTGCCAGGTTAAGTCTTACATAATGCTCTAGTTCAGATTGTGACTCCGTGCTCTTTTTTTCTGTATGTAAAATGCTGTTTTCTGCACAATGTCACCGCTGTGTTCACTCTGAAAAAATCCAATGCCATCTATTTTCATCTATATCAACTTTTACGTCAGCATCTGTCCATGCAAGAGTCCACTGTGTCATTTAACTGCTGTTTTAAAGAGGCACTATGGAACTTTTAGGGTGTTCCACAGTGGCATTTTAAACTTGTCTATGTAGCATTTATAGTCAATTACAGATCAATGGTTTTATAAGGAAAAATACAAATCTTGAAACATATATTCTTACAGTGAGCGAGGTCGCCTCTGACCTGTAACTTCACCTGGTGGCATCTGCTAATCTTCATGGAGATAGCTTTAATGCCTTTTTGTGGAACTTTCTAGATGCACGTATAACATTTTCTCACACTAAGAGACCTGGGCATGAGTTATGATTGCAGAGCTGTGATATCTGTAGTGGACACGTCAGAACCATCAGCTGCTGACTTAGGAGAATGTGTGTTTCTCTGTTTGTCAGCGCTCTGCTCCTTCTGCTCTTTTCACTGTAAAATATTCAAGCCGTGTTAGCCACCAGTCGAGTTGAAGCTGACAGGACGGAGCAGAGGTGATGATGGTGCAGCTATAACTCTCCACACTATCCACAAACAAACAGTAACACGACTGGGACCCTGCACGGGGCCCGAGACCACCCCCACCTGTTCACCGCCCATTCACCCTGATGCTCCTTTCACGTAGTATTTGTCATCCCAGGAATGAAACAGAATTGAAAAAAAAAAGCTCTGGATAGGACTAAGGCTGGAGTCTTTTAGTATTTATTTATTTATTTATTCAATATTTCACCAGGTAAGTCAGTGGAGAGACAACAACCTGGCCAAGACGCAGCAGAAAACAGAACAAGCAGAATACACTCACACACATCATAATATGAAGCAGTGAATGGACACGTGAGACAGTGAATCGAAACATGAGACGGTGAATGGGAACGTGAGATAGTGAATGGACACGTGAGACAGTGAATGGGAACATGAGACAGTGAATGGACACGTGAGACAGTGAATGGTCACGTGAGATAGTGAAAGGACACGTGAGACAGTGAAACATTTGCAGATAAAGTTGTGAGTGTTAAAGTTGGACCTGTTCTGCCATGTTATAGTTGTTTCCCTTCTCATTTTTCTCCTCCAGTTTTATTTTCTAGTCGGTGATACGAGCGAGAATCGGCAGCGTCGCTTAGACATTTTGGTACCGTTACTCTGTAGTGTGACGTGCAGCTGTCCATAGGGGGCGCCGACAGCTACACGACTCTTTGCTGTGACGATGTTTACGGCGACGTCACTCCCACTGGACACTGCAGTTTTCTAACACAGAAACCAGTGGAGTCGTTTCTTTTATTAAGTCATTTTAGGTGAATATTGCGATTTAAAAGGCTGTCATAAATTATAAATATATAGCAGACACAGGCACGATTGCTCTCATTTACGAAACTTCCGTATGGTGAAAACAGTGTGTATATTTGGTTTACGAGCAAAAACAAGTCTGAGGTGATGTACAGCAACATCCAGCAAACTGCAGGAAAACAACTTTTAACTGTATGAAGGATATTGAATGAAAAATGGTGTTTAATATGTAACGTTTGGCAATCATTTGCTAGTTAACTATTGTTGAGACTATGCTTTAAAACTTTAAAACACATCCACGTTATCACCATGAGCTCATTGCTTTAAATATAAAACAGCAGCATGAGTGGCATAACTTTGGGCACAACTCCCTGCACAGCGGCTCTGAGCAGGAGCACGGAGGTTGGGTAACAGCAGCAGTTATTATTATTCATTTATTTATTTATTTATTTAAGAAGGGACCATGTCAGAAGCGGGTCCAGTGGGTTATATCTTGCTCTGAGCGGCTCGTCTTCTGCACACTTGGTTCTTCTTGAGGCAAACGCTGCTCAGGCCGAAGTGTTTACAGCACTATTCCCGGTTTAAAGTCATCTGAGCCCGGCCTGAACTAAAGTGACTCTCCGCTGGTTCAGGTCAGGTCATTATAGTGATTTAGAAGTTTAATTAATAAACAGCTATAATACAATGTTTAAATAACAAATGTAGGGTATTTTAAAGATTAAGATTTGGTTTTCTGCAATATCACATCTTTTCTGCGTTTTACAGTGAGCCAAAGCAGCATGTTCCGATGGCCACAGTGTTCAGTCGTATTCCCTCAACCCCTGCCATAAACCCCCGGGGTAAGGCCACCTGAGACTCGAATATTTTGGGGCATTTCAAATAACGCTGGTTTTCTGCCACTGCATTTATCACCAGCTGCGTGTGTGTGCCCTCAGGTTCATAAATACCACTCTGCTCTGTCCTATGCTAAAATATACACCAGAATACCCGCTTTTCACCACAGTGTAAATGAGGGCCAGTGCGTCCTCTTTAAAAGCCTGTGCCCTGATCCTTTAAAACAAAGTAGACAGAGGTAAAGTCTGTTGTAGGTGATGGGGAGAAGAGGAGCGACCAAAAGCTGCGTGTTCTTAGGAATCACCAGGTTAATGCAGCTGCCGGAGTGTGTGTCTGGAGCTGTGGATGTTTAGCTGTGAGCTGAGGTAGGACGGGGTTTTAAAGACTTGTAAATGAACAATAACCAGTGTGTTTGTCTGTAGGTGTAGAGGTAGAGGGCCACTTCACCGGGGACTGAAGTGTGCAGTGATGGATGGTAAACGCTGCACCTGTGACCGTGGATGGATGAAGCTTATGGAGCAGTGTCTCTTATGCCGATCTGTGGAGTCTCTGTACTCAAGGATCTGGAGGACTGCAGTTTAACCTTTTGCAGCAGTGTAGAAAACCCTGCTTTTGCTCTAGAAAAGTCTATTGATGTGCATTTGAAATTTAACGAGTCAAGCTATACACCGAGGTACCTGCAGTGACTGACAGTCTGAACCTCTGAACCAGCGGAGGACACTTTTTTTATTTGAGCTTTCGGCCTGTTGGAAGGTTTCTGTTAAATACATGATGATTTAACCTACCAAAATCACTGTATTGGGATTATAAGGATTTTTAAAAGCAGAAAGCATTGAAAAGTTGTGTTTGGGAGTGACTGCACAGTTTAATCTGCCTTTTTACTTATGAAAATGATGGTTGTACTTCTCCGTATGCACAGCCTAGTTGTGTTTGTGTGAAATCCTAAACGTTTTGAGCTCTTTTGTCAGTGTCACGCCCACTTTTTGTTGATTAATCGATGCACTGGTGATGTCTTTAGTTGACCAAAAATTTCTTTAGTCACCTGGAGCCCTATAGGATGCAGTTATAGTAGAGTGGGTACCGTCAAAAGTAGTACAGTACTGTGATAAAAAATATAAATAAAACGTTAAGATATTGAGGGTCCTTTAAGCACCAGTACAGAAAAAACAAAAGTCCCCTGCTGCACTTTTTCAACCTTTTTCCTATTGTAGAAAATGGACACATTATCATTGTAAAACCCCAATATTAATGTTATCCACAACACATCACCTAGATTGAGTCTCTGTCCAACTTTCCTACAAACAGCTGTTAACAGAAACAAAGCACTCATCTTTGTGCCTACCCCGGCTCCGCACGAGGGCAGATCAAACAGAGTTATGTATTATTACAGAGCAGCACTTTCATCTAAAAATACCATGGCGACGCAGCGGTGTCTTCACATCACGGCTGCGGAAGGTCAGGTCCAGCCCCTGTCGCTCCTGTCGTCCCTGTCGCCGCTCTACACTCCCCATTCAACGCTCACCAAGAAAGTAGGGCTATAGTAACCCTAATCATTTTATTAAGATTTAAAGGATTTCTAAGGGCAGAACAGCAGAAGGGAGAGAGTTAGCTGAAGGTTTGGTATTGTTTTGTTATTTATATGTAAAGAGGCAGATTAAACTAGTAAATCTTGAGTTTTCTTGAACGTTTTTCTGCAAGAATAGTTGCTTTTGCACAAACTCCCCCTGCAGGTCTAGTGTAGTGAGCGCAGTTTGGGTCAGATACATAGAGATAACGGTTTTGAGAGGCTTTTGGATCCGATACCGAGTAAACAAAGTCTGTGTTAGCGCTGTTGCCGTGTTAGCGCCGCTGCCATGCTAGCGCTGTTGCCATGCTAGTGCCGCTGCCATGTTAGCGCCGTTGTCGTGTTACCTCCATTGTCGTGTTACTGCCGTTGTTGTGTTACTGCTGTTGTCGTGTTAGCGCTGTTGCCTTATTAATGCTGTTGTCCTGTTAGCGCTGTTGCTGTTGCCGTGTTACCGCCGTTGTTGTGTTACCGCCATTGTCGTGTTACCGCCGTTGTCGTGCTACTGCCATTGTCGTGTTACTGTTGTTGTCGTATTAGCATTGTTGCCGTGTTAGCGCTGTTGTCATCTTAGCAGTGTTGCCTTGTTAGCGGCGTTGTCATGTTAGCGCCGTTGCTGTGTTAGCACTGTTGTTGCGTTAGCGCTATTGTTGTTTTACTACTGTTGGTGTGTTGGCGGTGTTGTTGCATTAGCACCATTGTCATTTTACTACTGTTGTTACGTTGGCGCCGTTGTTTCGTTAGCGCCATTGTCATTTTACTACTGTTTTTGCGTTAGCGCCGTTGTTGTGTTGCCGCTGTTGTCGGGCTATCAAAGAGCTAACACAAGTATCTTTTCTGTCATTATCAGCGGTGTTTTAAACGTCTGCAGAGCCTCCACAGTCTGGCAAATACAGAGTGGATTGGATCGGAGATTTGGTCTGAGTACTCGCCGATACGATACCTGAAAAATGTGCGGTGTCGATTCAGCTCACTACAGCTCAAGTCACCTTGTAGTACAGAAAAATAATAACAATATCTCCACTTTTACTAAGAAAAAGTCTCCGCATAAATATTGCCCTCTCCAAAATGTGTTGTTCCATCTGTTGCGTATTGAACGATATGTCGATATGGTAATTATTGTGACAGGCCTGTTGCCACGCCCCCTTTTCAGTCGACCAATCGATCGGCAGGACAATTCTTCAGTAATTTCGTTAGTCTACTACAGCCCCATGAGAAAGCGCCGAGCCAGGGGCAAAGTGTTCTCTCATCAAATATTATATTGTGTTTTTAGAGACTTTGGTGTGAATTTTATCCAAAAGGCCCATTTTAAAACTAATAATCGTGTGCAGCTCCAGGCAGAGTAATAACTTTGAATGGGGGAATCTAATGGTTGCGTTGCTCACCTAAAATTTGCACAATATGCTAATTCAGGCGGCACAATATATCTAGATCGAACTGAAATAACAATTTGAGATCACGTGAAATCTAAAGGCAAGATCTGCAGTTAAAATGGTAGAACGTCCTCTGCAGAGAACTGAATCTTAAACCTGTATATTAGACCTCTACGAACACTATATTACACAGAATTTACTCTTGCAACCTTTTAATCCATGTTATAATGGTGTTACCTCCTCAAAAACAGACCTGGAGTTGTGTTTTGTTTCATTCACACATGTTTGAGTAACTCTTTATTATCAGTCTGTAACATCTCCAAAGCTCAAAATGCTCTGTTCCACCTTGTGATGTCATGAAGTGGTAGTTTTCAAGTTAACAGCTCCTTTTACCTTTAGTTCAGTAGTTTCAGGGTTGAAATGAACCAAATGATTCTAGTGAAGGTTTGTGGAGCTTAAAAACGCAATGGAGCACTTCCTGAATTACCTCATGACATCACAAGGTGGAACAGAGTGTTTTCTGTGCAGGGTTTGTGAGTTAAACTTGTGTGAATGAAACAAAACACAACTCCAGGTCTGTTTGTGACGAGGAAACATCAGAACATGGATCAGAGGTGTGTACAGTGTGCACTCTGGACAGAATCCTACGTTCTAACATCACAAATCACAAATTTTGTAATCAGGATAGTGCTGAAACTTTTAACTGATTAATCACAGCTGCTCGATTATTGAGATTATTGTCAAATTTAGTAATCAAATAATCGTCTCTGGACTATACACAGAATCTAAAACATGCCATGTGACGATGTGACGAGAGAACAGGTTTTATGACTCAGGCCATTTTCTGCTGTTTTCTGGTTTTCTGATCTGTTCTAATGTTGTTTCCTCGTCACAAACAGACCTGGAGTTGTGTTTTGTTTCATTCACACATGTTTAACACACAAAACCTGCAGATTTAGGCTGAGCTCAAACGGAAAACACGCCGTTCCACCTTGTGATGTCATCATGTGGTAACACAGGAAGTGCTCCACTGTGTTTGTGGTTTTAAACTCCACCTTCACTAGAGTCATTTGGATCATTTCAGCCCTGGGATTGACCATCTTTACTGAACAAAAGGTCAAATGCAGCTGTTAACTTGAAAACTACCAATTCATGACATCACAAGGTGGAACAGTAGATGTAGACAGACTAATAATAAACTGTGTGAATGAAACAAAACAACTCCAGCTATTTTTTGATGAGGTAACTAATATTATAATATGTCTTGAAGCTCACAAGGGTTAATTTAGCGTAATATAGGACCTTTAAGTTTCAGTGTTTTTGATGAAAAAACGATCTTTGTAGCTTCATCAGGGTCAAATTTAGTAAAATCATCATATTTACAGGCATTTCACAATCTAAAAAACTAATCGATTAGTCTAGAGATTATTCTTTGGATTAATCGATTAACAAAATAATTGTTTCAGCCTTAAATCAGAATACTTATCAGAAAAACGGCAGTATTTTTTGTCCCACACAAATGGGAAGTAAACCCAATCCTCTTTTACACAAACTGAAGAACTGTGTCTAAACTATGACTCATAGTGTTACAAATGATGGTTCTTCTTCTGAGTCTGGCCCAAAACCACAGCGCTCACATGATGCAAGGCTTTGATTTATCATTTCATTAGCGCACATCCACGGCCTGTCAGAGGAGCCCAGTATTTTTAGCTTTTCAGGCTAAAACATCGACTATTAAAGACTTTGAGAAACACAAAAGATTAGCATCATGAGAACCGTACAGTGTGGGTTTGCGTCAACGCTGCTGTGAATATCCAGGGCAGAAATGATAAAACGGGACTCAGATGCTTCCTGTTTACTTTTAGCCGATAGCTTCTGTGTGTCGCAAGTATCTGGGACAAAGCTTCAGAACAGTCGGCTTGGGTTGGACTTTTACTTTGTTGCATTTAAAGACGTTTCTCTTTTTTTGATTGTTTATGTGAGAGATTTTGTAAAACTGTCAAATGTTGTAGACAAGATCCGTTTAGCAAAACAAGACCTTTCAGTAGTAAGGTTTTTTTTATACTTTTTTGATTTTTAGAGTAAAAGAAAAACATTTAAATCAGACAGATATAAGGCAGTGTCCATCTGTAATCTGACCAGAACTGAAGAAGCAGCTTGGATGAGCAGCCAAACGTCTTCACTCCTACTACTTTTTGTCCAGTTGACAGATTTAAAATGTTTCTTTTACCGTGGATCAGATCTGAATGACTGAGTGATTACACAGACAAAAAAACCTTTTTAATACTGAAATAGTGTCATGGTTCTTTATGACAGATTTTTTTGTTTTTGAAGTTAAAATAAAAACACACAAACCCTGCATCTTTAGGCTGATGGCTTCTCTAAACTGAAAACCTCTGTTTCACCTTTTGATGTCATCATGTGGTTACAGGAAGTGCCCAACCATACAACTCAGTTCTCTACTTAAAGGGCCTATATAACACTGTTTTCTGATCTCTGTTCTAATGTTTCCTCATCACAAACAGACCTGGAGTTGGATTTTATTTCCTTCACAGATGTTTAACACACGACCCTGCGTATTTAAGATGAGTCTTTCTCTCAAACAGTAAACACTCTGTTCCGCCTTGTGAATGAAATCAAACACAACTCCAGGAAGTGTTCCACTGTGAGTTATTGAAAGTCCTAACAACTTCAAAGCTCACAGGAATCTTTTTTTTTTTGTAATATAGGACGTTTAACTACTACATTTCTACTAAACAAATTGTATTCACAAGGTATTTCTATAATAATATTTCGTGCAAATTTCAATACTCATTAACGATCAGTCAAACCCCAAAAGAGCATTTCAGTTCATGCTTTTGGGTCATATCAACAAGAAAGAGATAAATAAACATTTTAAAAGTATAAAATCTATTACTATTATCATGTTTACATATTTCAAATACAAAAACACATAGATGCCTTTCTTTTATTTATTTATTTTCCTCTCATCCCACCCCTCCCCTCCCTACGCACTAATGGAGCAGCTGCTTAAAAATGTTGGGCTTTTTGTCAAAATGAGTTGAAGAGCGAGCGCCGGCTTATGTGGTGGTGGTGCTGTAAATAATGCACTTTTCACTGCTTAAATCTTTCATGATAAACAGTTAAAGTGCTCTGACGAAGAGAAGCCATTTTAAAAAGTAACGCACCTGAATGTGCACAAAAGCTTCAGGTTTTGTGTTTGTTTTGTTTGTTTGCCTGGTAAGAGTTTTGTAAAGACTTTTAACTTCACTGAATTATTTTTGTTGCAGGGGAAATAGATCGATGTCTGAAAAAAGTAGCGGAGGGAGTGGAACAGTTTGAAGACATTTGGCAAAAGGTGAGATCAAAATGGTCATTTAACTTGAAAACAATAATGATAAATTGTTGTTCATAATTAATAATATTATACTTTTTGATTTGCACAGCTTCACAATGCAGCTAACGCAAACCAGAAGGAAAAATATGAAGCCGACCTCAAGAAAGAGATTAAAAAACTACAGGTGAGGCACATGGAAAGAACATTTTGAGAATACTAAAGTGTTCCAGTGTTGGCAAACACAATATAATTAAAGGTGTGATCTGGTGAAGGTTCCATCACCTGCTTGTTTTCATGGGGATTTTATGTATTTGGCCTGGAATGTTCAACGTTATGGCATTAAGCGTTTCTATCTTCATGGAGACAAGTAGGTGTAAGTAAGTAGGCAAATTACAAGTGAGATCTGTGGAGGAGCGAGCCCAGTCACAGTAAAAATGTGTGCTTTTTCAAGAATACCTTCAAAAACATACTGAGCGATTAAATGCAAGATAGACGGTTTAATCCCATACTGCGGAACATCCCAGACATAGCAAAACATCTCCATGGAGACAAAATATATAGTGCACCTTTTATGGAAATGTTTTTTATAGACAAAATTTTGGATATTTAGATAAAAAAATTGTAAATTAACCTTTTAGGGATCATAGTGTTGCCAGGAACCACCACTACAATTATGATGTTATGGATATAAAAACTTAGAAAATGTCTTTTTGGTTCTGATTGTGACAAATGAGCTAAGACCATTGTGCTGCTCACTGGTCAATGTGTGTTTATGTTTGGATCTATCATATTTCAGCCCGTCAGCCTCATTCAGCCTCCAGCGTGGACCAAACCAAGCCAAAAACCTTTATATCATCTAAATTGTTTTAACAAGTCCGCACTGATGCCTCTGCCTGACGTATCTGATGTGTCTGTATGTTTCTTTCTTTCTTATCGCTGCGTTGTTCACGGCTGGATCCCGCAGCGTCTTCGAGACCAGATCAAAACGTGGGTGGCATCCAACGAGATCAAAGACAAACGGCAGCTAGTGGAGAACCGCAAACTTATAGAGACGGTGAGTAACTGCACAGAAAGGAGATAAAGAGAGGAGGATGAGAGGGAGAAAGAGAGGGAGAAAAAGGGGGAGGTTTTGGCCTGTGTCCCTCAGCCCTCATTTAGAGAGTCCCACTTTTATATTGATGCCATGTGAATGATAAAAAAAAGTAAGATTTACATCGAAAACATGATAATATATTTAGTTTTTTTTGTAAACTGTAGAGTAGCAGTTTAAACTCGTGCAATAGTCCAGAAAATTACTTGAGAGTACGAAATATTTTGAGGAAGCTACTCAAGTAAGAGTAACCATCTATCTGTTTTTTTAGCAGGGACATAGCACAGTTAGATCCATTTTGTAATAAGTCAACTGTGTTTGAATAATATCTAAATAATATATATAAGAGCATTTTGAGCTGTGGAAATGTAGACAGACTTATAATAAATGTTACTTAAACATGTGTGGATGAAACAAATCATAACTCCAGGTGTGTTTGTGAGGAGGTAATAACATTATAACATGGCTAAAAGCTCACGAGAGTCCATTTTGTGTGATATAGAACCGTTTAATATGGTCAACATAAAGGTTTTGTCACTTGTAAACTTGCTCAGAATGGAAAGAGTAACCTCTACTTTGTAAAAACATTACATTAAGTATTAGTAAAAGTATGGTGTCCTTCTGAACTCATAATTGTATTCTAGACTGTGATAGGCTGACTTTACATAGCACATGACAGTAGTACAGAAGTATTTCCTCCTCTCGCCCTCTGCTTAAATCCCTGAGCTCTGAGAGATGCAGCCGTGGATGTGGTTGGATTTACAGCACCTGTCCTCAGCACCCGTCCCTCAGTGTTAGAGGAATTTCATTGCTGTGCTAAACTGAGGGCGCTCCCTGCCAGCTCAGTCCCTGTTATCTTAGCCTGCGTCAACAGAGGTATAATACTCCCTACAACGGAAGTATAGACAGACTGTAATGGACAACACTAGCGCAATGTCTCTGTATGCTGGGTCCTCCTCCAGCCTCTTCTCTTCAGCTCTCAGGCTACTAGTTTAATCTCAGCATCTGATGATCATGATAATTACAATGTGAAACACATTTTTTTTCAATATTGTTATTGTTCGATAATCATGTGTAAATTTTCTTTGCGCTATTGGGAGACTACTTGAGTGTTTCATTGTGCATCTGTTTATTGCAGCTCATGTTTTTTTATTTTTTTTTTAGTTTTTTTTTATCTATATTGTACATTTAGAAGAGTTTACTGGGATTTTTTTGCTGCTTTAGAGTTAAATGTGTCATCAGTGCATAAATTAATCATTCATCAGGGCTGCAATGATTAATCAACTTATCGAGACTAATCGACCATACAAAATCATCGTAGCGTGTTTTGATCATTGTATTTGTTATGTGAACCTGAGTGAGCTGATTTGTGCTGTTAAACAAATTTCTTAAACATAAGAAGTTGGAGTCACAAGCTAGCTAGCATTAGCCAACAGTTTTTTTCAGCTCGTCACTCTCACCTTTTTGCTTAAAATCAAACTCCAAACAGGACCATGAACACTCAGATTGATCACAAGCTTCTGAAAATGTGTTGTTTTAATCCATTTTGGGGTTTTTTTCTTGAGTTTTTCTTTTTTGATAGTCTTTGCTAATGTGTGCATTGTGTCTCCATAGTAACTGCTGAACATTCCACCATAGAGATACATGCAGAACACCTCCAGCGTGATGTCACTGTAAAGTATCAGTAGAAATAATTGTTTGACCAGTCAGCTAATGGGAAAATAATTGTTCTAAGCACCTGTTCTAAGCAACCCACCCTTAGCTCGCACCCTTAGCCCCACCCTTAGCACCCATCCCGCGGAGGCTCTCTGGTCTTTCATGAGTCCCATTGAGCTGCTATGAATATCTAGCCACCTGCCCCACAATGCACCAGCTCTGCTCCTCCCTCCACTCCTCCTGATCCAAACGTTTCCTGTGGTTTTGGGACGGGCTGCCCTGAAATTACTCGAGGAAGTGGACTCTTGGTGACAGCTTGGAGATTCAGAGAGAGACAGGGATAGAGAGATTCTTTCCAAAATCATTCAGCTCAACTTCTACTTCAGAGCATAAAATTATCTAGATAATTCATTTTTCTGGCAAATATTTTATTTTTGATTTGTATTGTATATATTCTGACAGTTAGATTTTTGATGTGCATAACTTTTATTTAAAGATACATTTTTTTTATTTAAAGATTTAATTGTGCTAAATGACAAGGTTTGATTGTCATTTTAAAAACATGTCCAAAGCATAAAGACCATTAAGTAAACTACTCCAAGAATCTCATTAAGTGCTGGGAAGTATCCAGTTTATAATTTTTTTTCTGACAAATATTGCAGTTAGATTTCCACCACCACCAAACTAAACTATTTGGCCTTCTGAGTTTCACCAGATTATTATTCCCGGTCTAAACTAGGGCTAAACCAGAAAAACACAGTCATAAAATCACAATGCAAACAAATCAAACCACAGATAATTATCCTAAAATGAACATTAAAAGAGAAGAGGCAGAATAAAACCCTTTCAGTCATATGCAGCTATACAGAACCGTTTGAGTCTGGATTTAAACATTGTCAAAGTCGAGGTCTGTCTCACATCTTCATGAAGACTGCTCCAGGTTTTATTTGTTAGGATTTTCACCATTGTTACAGTAATTCTAAGCAAGGACTAACCCAAAGCAGGACAAAAATATGGATGAAACTGACTCAATTGGAGTAAGAGCAAATATTAGTCACATTTTAAACAAGTCCAGACATTTTATGTATGAACTTGTATAAACTGTTAAACTAATCCAAGAATCACATGGAGGGATTATTTAGGAGCAAATAAATCCAGATGTATTGGTGATATTTTTAATAAAGACTGCAGACATTAATTATTGTTAAGTTGTTAATCTAAACTGTAGTCTCTATCTCGTTTTTCTGTTGTTTTTCAGCCAGCCCTGGTTTTAAAACCTCGGAGCTCATGGAGCACTAGGGTCTGGCTGGGCTCTGAATAGATTAAATGTGTGAAAACTGTAAAGTGACACACAATATGGCCGCTGTTCTGAGCTGGCATAGAGACATGGCCGATTGTCTCTGCCATCTGTGATCACACTCTGTCCATCCCCTCATTCTCTCAAATCTGACACAACATGTACAAACCAAGGGCTGTTTACATGCACCAGACTAAAGTGTATTGTTAAAGTAGGTCTGCAAGATTAATGGCATTCATCAATTTTGTTCTTTTAATGACAAACCGCTATTGTAGAGTTTGATATTTGCTATTTCTAGTATCAGACCTACCGCTGTCTCGTCATGACCCGGTCCTCCTGATTACAGCAGAGAGAATGGGTGAAATCTAGAGCCTTTTGTCTGTGGGGACATTTAGCATGAACTTAACTTTGCACTACTTAAAGGTTCTATATTACACTATTGTCTGATCTATGTTCTAATGTTTTTCCTCATCACAGACAAACCTGGAGTTGTGTTTATTTCATTCACACATGTTTAACACACAAATCCTGCATATTTAGGCTATTTTGTTCTCTCAAACTCAAACAAAACACTCTGTTCCACCTTGTGATTCATGTGGTAATACTCCACAGTGTTTTTAAACTCCACACACCTTCACTAGAATCATTTTGGATGATTTTAGCTCTGGAATTGCCAATCTCTACTGAGCTAAACTTAAAAGTCAGCTGTTAACTTGAAAACTACCACTACATGACATCAGAAGGTGGAACAGAGCATTTTGAGCTTAGGAGATGTAGACAGACAAATAAACTTGGATAATTCAAACATTTGTGACTGAAACGAAACACAACTCATTGTAAGATTTTGATGAGGAAACAACATAACATAGATCAGAAAATAGTGTAATATCGGCTCTGTAATAACTGCTAGTCCTGCTGTGTATTGTTTTAGGCCAAACTCTGTCTAAAAACTTGAAACGCCTGTATTTATAATGACCCAGAGTCCCAGACTGGGTTTCTATTGAGGCTGGCCAGCGTCTAATAATACTTTCTCTGTTCTTTGATGTCTGCAGCAAATGGAGCGGTTCAAGATCGTAGAGAGAGAAACTAAGACCAAAGCGTACTCTAAAGAGGGTCTTGGCCTGGCCCAGAAAGTGGACCCGGCTCAGAGGGAGAAGGAGGAGGTCGGCACGTGGCTAACGGTCAGTGCACTCTTCACTCTTATGAGCTGACATTTTTGTGTTGTACTATATTATACTGTCTTTACCTCTGGTGTCTGCTTAAACTACTGAATGAATGAGTGATTATGAATGTGTTCCTTGATTTAAAGTACTTTTAGAACCCAAAAAAGGCAGAAATATACGTTATAATGTTATGGTTTTTTTTTAAATGTGATTGTTGATTATGTTTATTTGTTTTGCTGCAGAATACGATAGACACGCTAAACATGCAGGTGGACCAGTTTGAAAGTGAAGTGGAATCTTTATCAGTCCAAACCAGGAAAAAGAAAGGTGACAAAGAGGTGAGCACCCACAATGCACCTGTTCAGCCCCTGTCTGCTCTTCTATGGCCCTGAACACTATCTCATCTCTGCTATCTGCTGCTCCGCTTTACAACAGAAAGGTTACATGATACAGCTTTACAATTGTGTCCAGGAATGATAACCTCACTGACCTGCTCCAAAGAAAATGTTTGGACATGAACAGAGGAGGTACAGAGGAGGGAGAGTGAATATATGGTTATTTCTGTTTCATTCGAGAGCAAACTTATAGCAGTTTGTAAAATTGGATTGCGTGTTTCATAAATCGTGTTAGAATAAAGTCATTATAATTCTGTGCTGGAAGAACAGGCCCAGACATTTCCTCTTGTCTATTATTGATACGACATTAGACTTCACCATAACACGATCATTAAATTATAACACGGCTGAGTCCTGTGCTGGCATGTGTTTCCTGCATTAGCACGTGTGGTCATAGTGATGCATCCACACACACTGATGCATTTTTGTGTTAACATTGACACAGATGAAATGCATTACATGGACAAATCGCACTAATGCAGCTGGTGGTACTTACACACCAGAACACAGGCAGTTTATAATGTGATTTCAACAGACTTAACTTTTAACAACACAAAGCTATTTGGACTAAAACTGTTGTTCTGCATGTGAGGTACAGGGGATATTTGTTATATTAACCTGCACTTATAGCAAAAGACAAAGTTTAAATCTGTCAACTGGACAAATCGTTGTAAGAGTGAAGACGTTTCGCTGCTCATCCAAAATGTCTTCACTCTTACAATGATTTGTCCCATTGACAGATTTAAACTTTGTCTTTTGCTCTGGATCAGACCTGGATGACTGAGGGTTTACACGGACACCTTAACCTGCAGTTACTGTGAACGGTTACATTTCTTTATTTGTGAACTGTCCCTCTGTCGTACTGCATCCTCAGATATAATCAAAACAAGGAAAAATAAAAGTGCTAGGCAGTATGCTAATCAGTGTGAGAGCACCCATTAGGGGTCTGAACCATTATGCAAAATATGACTCAGGCACAGTTCACACTTAGTGTAGCTCAGCAGACCTAGGCCAACAAACAGAAACTTTAAACAGACAGATGTGTCCGCTTCAGTGTCGTTAGCTCCTCCTTCAGACAGATATAAGGCAGCGTCCAGCAGTAATATGACCTCAACTGAAGAAGCGGTTTGGACGAACAGCTAAACGTCTTCACTCTAAAAATTTTGTCCAGTTGACAGAGTTGAATTTTTCTTTTGCTATGGATCATTCCTGAACGACTTAGTGTTTACAGACGTACACTGTGTAACTTTTCTGGTTGGGGGTCTTACGGAGATATTATTCAAAAACATTAATTGTTTTTATGAGTCTCCACAGATCTGACCTGTAACTTGGTCTAGTGGTGTCATTTTCTAGTCTCCATGACAAAAGATCCATTTAATTCCTAACTGTGGATAGTGCTAATATCCCCACGCACACGAGCAGATGGTGGACCCTCCATCAGAAAAGTTACATAGTGCACCTTTAACTAAGAGTAACCCAAAACCAAAAGGATTTTAGAACTTAACAAAGCAAATAATAATAATATGATGTGTTAACAGAGAAATGTAATGTTATATCGGCCTTAGTGGTGTCATAATACAAACATTTCACACTCAATTTCGATACTAAGGAATAGACACGATTCTCAATACTGATACTGATACCACAGTGATAATTTAAAAAAACTTTCTTTAGACAATAGGATGTGATTTTCCACATTAAATGGCAGTACTTTGTAGTAGTAGTAGTAGTACTTGTAATCCCTCAGTAGGTTCATAGTGGTCCATGGCTGTATACTAGTCTATCTTATACTTGCAAAAGATACAGCTCAGCATCATTTTAAAGCTATTCAGGGAAACTTCACCACTATCTAATTTCGATACTTAAAGTAGTATCTGATTTTCAGTACTTTTGCCAACCCTAATGGACCTTGCGTTACCTGTAGGTTCTGATTGTGTCTCGCTTTAGTCCAGGTGGAACTTTGAAAACCACATATTTCATGAGTTGGTACTTTGACGTGAAAACTTATGAGTATAAAACATAAACAAAAGCGTGTATTTGTGCCGTTAAAGTGCTATAGAAAATGTACAGTGTTGAAATATTGAAGTGAGGAGAGGCTGTGCATTAATCCATTAGTGGTACACCTGGTCTATGCTGCCGTACCTCACCTGTTTAAACTTTAACATGTGTGTTTTTGAGCTGCTGGAAACCTCCTCACGATGATTAAGGTCCTCTTTCATTATTGATGTCTAATGTGTTATGAGTCCCAATGCCCCCAGAGTGTTGGATATTACATTATATAATATTAGTAATGCATAAGTAATGTTATTATAGAGGAAACACTGCTCTGTGGACACTGAGCATGAAAATCAATACTTAAAGAGGACATATTGTGCTTGTGTCGCTCTACAGTTCTAATCTATGACACCAGTGGATCATTATGTTATAATTTGCATATTTTAAATCACAATATTCATCTAAAACGATTTAATAAAAGCTGCGGTGCCCAACGGGAGCTGACGTCGCTGTAAATGTCATCACAACAAAGAAATGTGGAGCTGTCGGCCCCTCCTAGCTGCACATCAAGCTAGCGAGTAGATTTTTGTTTCATTTGTACCAAAAGAAAACCAAATCCTACCTGTATCACCTGATTAAGAAAATAAAATTGGAGAACGAAGTACGTCACAGTGGGTGTGTACCGGGGACGATGAAAGCAGGGGTTGATTGGCAAATTGGCATCTTGAAAATAAGCAATTAATAAACATATATTAATTTCAGTTTTATAATTTTCTATACTTCAAACTTCAAAATGTGTTATCGAGACAGTTCTAGTGACTGCAGTTTGGGTCAGATACACAGAAATATAGAATAGTTTTGAGTGCTTTTCTTTTTAATTGCCCACAGTCCTAGTGATTTAATCGATCGCATCGCTGTTCTATCATTTTCTTGCGATATCTGACAGAAGTAGCTCTCTGCCATTTCAGTTTTGTAAAAGCAGCTGGACGGGGGAAAGGTTGGCGCCCCCTGGTGGTGTTGAATGTTATTGGATTGGTAATGACTGATCTCTCTGCTCAGAAACAGGACAGAATTGAGGAGCTGAAAAAGTTCATTGAGAGGCATCGGTTTCACATCCGGATGCTGGAGACAATTCTGAGGATGCTGGACAACGACTCAGTGCAGGTGGACGCCATCAGGAAAATCAAGGTACTCCAGCCGTCATTAAAGGGAACAAACCGAGAGATTTAAACAAGACGAAATGTACTTCTGTTTGCTGTAGTTTAATTTAATATTTACTACAGAAAGTTTCAAAATTTTGGACCCATCTTCTCATTCAATGTTTTTTTTCTTTATTTTAACTACTACATTTTATTAACATACAAAAGACATCAGATATATGACATAAGACATATATGGAATTATGTAGTAAAGAAAAAGGGTGGCTTATTTCACTTTTTACTTCCCTACATAATTCCTTATATCTTTCTTATACTGTATTTGAGTCTTCTGTGTGTTTATATACTGTAAAAGTAGTAAAAGTAAAGAATGAGAAAGGTGTGTCCAAACTTTTGACTGGTTGTGTATTTAAGTGCTTTTGAAGGTGGAAAAGCGCTATATAAAAATGTGACCATTTACCATAATCTCTGACACCCTGGGTTATTGTTATAATTTTCATTTTTAATCGTAATATTCATCTAAAATAGCTTAATAAAAGAAAGAAGTCCGCTGACATTGCTGTAAACTTGCTGTCAGCCCCTATGGACAGCTGCACATCACACTAGCGAGAAGCACATTTTTTTGACTACATGACTCTGCCGGATCCTATTTGTATCTCTTTTCAAGAAAATAAAATTGGAGAAGGCAGTAAGTACCGAGCAGTGGGCGTATGCCGGTGAGTTGATTGACAAAATGGTGTCTTGAAAATAAGCGATTAAACATTGCGATTAAACATTCACGAATCACTCCAAATACATCTTCAGGAGGGTAAGTGAGAGGGGCAAACAGCTATAACATGGTTAAAAGCTCTGACAGGTCGATTATGCAGAATAGTTCTGATTTAAAGGGCCGTGCTAAGAGCTTTGGCTAATGTTATAATGGTGTTCTCTTACTATAAGCTTACCAAAGTGTTTTTGTATTTTTTTTATTCTGAATCCTGTATTTTGGGCTTGAGTACCCAGAACATTTTTGTTTAGCTCTCCTGTACTTGTGATTATTAAAAACATTCAGACTTTGGGTCATTTTTTCAACAGCTTGTTACAATGAAATGCCACTATGAAGAGGTTGGGCAACAAACTAAATGTAAAAAATGTGTTGTATGTGTACTTTTAATACTTAATCCCTGGAAAACTGCATAATATGGCTCTTTAAAGGTACTGTTCATATTGACTCTTTCTCAGAATAGTGCCATGTATCTCAGTAGATCAGGTTGTGCAGGTTTTGTATTTGTTCGTGTTGTAACCTCCTCTCTCTTTCTCTCGCTCTTTCTTTCTTTAAAGGACGATGTGGAATATTACATCGACTCATCGCAGGATCCAGACTTTGAAGAGAATGAGTTTATTTATGACGACATCGATCTGGAAGACATTCGTAAGTACAGTCTGACAGTGAAACAACAAACACTGCAATAATACTCTCAACAAACCTAACTATTGACTGACTGCTCTTTAAATAGCAAAGCAACACTGTGGAACTTTCTGGTGATGGAACGTCACCTACTCGTTTCTATACCATAATCCAGTACTTTCTGCATGTAGCCAGATACGTTTTATGCCAAAGGAACAAAATTTCCATTGAAACAAGCAGAGTCAGGTTTATGTAGAGCAAGCCAGGTTATAGTAAGATATGCAATAAAAACACCCAAAATGGGTACTTGTAGTTTATTTTTGGGGAAGAAAATTACACAATGAGGCTTTAGAGGAATTGAATGTTTTTGTATGTGTGTGTTTTTTTTAATTGACTGAATAAGAAACACTAAAAATTATAATTATTTGAACACTCTTATCTGAAATCTGAGACAGCGTTTATAAACTGTTGAATCGTCTTTGTTGCAGCTCCGTCGTTGATGGCCACGTCTCCTCCAGGACACTCACACTTAGAGGACGAGATCTTCCAGCACTCGAGCAGCACCCCCACCTCCACCACCTCCTCCTCCCCCATCCCTCCATCACCTGCCACATGCACTACAGTAAGTACAGTTTAGAACACAGACTGTAAAAAGAAAGTGGACTAAGTGAGTGTGACGTCAGGCGTTCGGCTCCAGTCCGAGGAGTGACTTGTTAATGTTCGTATCATGATTTATGGACACAATAGTCAAATAAAAACACCAGGATCATGTAGAGCAGGTTTAATGCGAACATTTTAAGACTAAAATGACGAATCTGACAGCAGCAGCTACAGAGAGAGGGGCCACAGTTTTTTAATAGAAAGTGAATTGAGTCGATGAAGCTGTTAACAGTACAGCTTATGATCAATTGGGCCAGTTCAGCAGGAGGCCTGAGGGCCAATAAAACTGGTCTGAGGGCCACATTTGGCCCCTGGACCATAGTTTGGACACCTCTGGGCTAGACTTTACTAAGGTAACAAGGAATTTTCCAAACATATGCTTTTTTACTCCAGGAAATCATACTAAATTAGTTTAATAACCAAAAAGAATCTAGCTGGTTGTACGATCAGTGGAAAAAATGTAGTACAGTTTTAGGAGAAACATTATTGGAAGCATTGCTCAAAGGCTCTTAAAAAGCGCTTACACTTTATTAGGACTGGTCGATATGGCAAAAATGATGAGTATTTTTTTCTCAAACTAAAAATGGCTTTCCGTATTGATTTCATGAATATAAAAAACTTTGTATCGACAAGAAATGGCCCAATTTCTTCCTCCAAAGTCTGGACTCTGCTCCAAACCACATGCTTTTGACAGAGTATTGGCTGTAGACCTCTCCATTAAAAAGTCAAAAGCTGCTCATTGACCGTTATGACATGCCTGGATCTATATCTCGATTCAAACGTGATTAATTGCACAGCTTTTACATTATATCATCCAGAGGTCTTACAAACAGCCGTGTCTTTTGCCCCCTCTGTATCAGGTCTAATAATCTTGACAGTGTAATATTAGTACTTGAGTGAACCAGAGCTCTTTGTGGAGCCAGGTCAAACCGTTATTTAAGTCTGTGTGGGATAATTGTACATATTGTCACGGTCTATTCCCTTTATGTCACCTGCTCTTGAGTTCCTGCCCACACGAAGAGGTGTTATAGCTGCGATGACAAAGAGGAGGAGGTGGGCTGGGGTACAACTTAAACTCTGCTTTAAAACAAGTTTAAGTCATCAACTATACATTACTTTGTGTCATAAGTATGTTCTTATAACTAGGGTTGTTCCCATTTTTCAGGTTTTGTGTTGGCAAGTACTCAGACCATATCATAGATCCTGTACCACTTTGTATTTCCAGAATAAAGACTCCCAGAGCAGGTTAAATGCAGACTGTGGAGGCTGTGCAGACATTTAAAACATGTTAATAACAACAGAGAAGACATTTGACATTTAACAAGTTCCACGTCCAACTTGGTAAAATAACGGAACTTGGTAAAATAACTACAGAAAGTGCAGCCTGACAACAGCGCAAACACGACAACAGCGCAAACACGGCAGCAGCGCTAACCTGGCAGCAGCGCAAACAATGGCACTAACACTGACTTTGATTATTCGCATAATGCTCCATGTGCTCCGAGGATGAGGTCTTTCTCAGGCCTCACTGCTGTTTTTATCCTCGTTCTGTGGCACAGAGTGAAAGTAAAAGTGCTTAAATCAGCACAAATCTTCATCAGGACCATTTTACATTTGACTCTCACACTTCAGTCTCAAAATCTCATTTATTCTGTAGAAGTTCTTTAGAGAGAGACTTTTACTGCAGTTATTTTTGCTCTTGTACTGAAACAAAATGGAGTATCCTTAGTTTACGTCTTCACACTCTGCGGTATCAGACTGGTATCAGGGTAAGGCCAAGCATCGGGATCGGATCCAAATAATAAACTGGTGTAAAAAAAAAATTATCTTGAGAGACAGAAAGGGGTCAGGTGTTGGTCAGTTTCATCTCGTGTATTTCTACAAAGCATTTAAAATTAAATAAATTGCAATTCAGTTTCACAATTTATTTTATTTTTCTATTTTTTGTTAAATTCTTGTCTTGTTTCTTGTTAAAATTGTCTGGTCCCATCCCTGTTATTTATGAATTTTAGATGAAAAAGAATGTATTGCTCATTATATGCTGTTTGTTTGTTTTTAGGAGAACTCGGAGGATGACAAAAAAAGAGGGAGGTCAACAGATAGTGAAGTTAGTCAAGTAAGTTTGATGTTTTTTGCTGCCACTGTACTGTCGCCCTTAGAGCTTTTAAAACCCTCCTCTGCTAGAGCTAGGCCCAACTCCAAATTCAACTCAAGAGAACAAAAGCATTATTTTTTAATGATTTAAGTTTTTAAAAATGGCTATTAAACTTTTTGCTAATTAACACTTTGATTGTTATCGGCTTTTAAATACTTAAAAAATCTGTTCATTATTATTAAATGATTCTCTCATTGTCCACTCGAAAATATGTGTTTCAAGTGAGGACCTGAGTCTCATTAAAAGTTGCTGGGCTCCTTATTCCTTGCCTACTTTATGGAATTAGCACAAATGTAGTTTTTCCTGCTCCGTAGTTTCATAATAGCTTTATTTTAGATTGTTATTATTATATTTATTATGTCTGAAGTCTGGGGTGCCTAAAGTTGGGACTAAACACAATTATTTGAATAAAACATTTAAATCATAAGGCTTTTTTTTATTATAGTTGTTTAGCCTGATACTACACTTGATAGTGCAAACTTCCAATTATTTGCACATTGATTTTTAGGGTCCCCTAAATTATAAAAGACAAATACATTAAACTCCTAAACGCAAAAGTAATTCTCATGAGCTTTAATCCATGTTCTAATGCTGTTACCTCCTCAAAAAAAGACCTGGACTTGTGTTTTGTTTCATTCACATGTTTGAGTAACTCTTTATTATTAGTCTGTCTCCATCTCCAAAGCTCAAAACGCTCTGTTCCACCTTGTGATGTCATGAAGTGGTAGTTTTCAAGTCAGCAACTACCTTTTATGTTCGGTTCAGTATAGTTTGGTAATTCCAGAGCTGAAATTATCTAAATGATTCAAGTAAAGGTGTATACACTTTAAAAACACAATGGAGCACTTCTTGTATTACACAATGACATCACAAGGTGGAACAGAGTGTTTGAACTCTGTTTAAATATGCATCAATATGAATAAATGTAATGACTACTATTATGTCTGTCTTTTTTTCAGTCTCCTGTCAAAAACGGAAACCCGTCGCTGCTCTCTTCCTCTTCCTCATCCTCATCCTCCGTCTCGGGTCTTACCTCTTCCTCGTTCGTCTCGATGGCGACCATCTCAGGGGGCGTGGCCAACAGCAGCAGTGGCAGCATCATCAGTAACAGCCTCAGTAACAGCAGCCACTCCCCCTCGCTCCACCTATCTAACAACACCTCATCCGGCAGCTATAGCAACGCCACACAACAACCTCCGCACCCTTTGGCACAACCGCAAAGTATCCTGCCTAAAAATTCCCAAAGCTCCACTGCCTCAATACCAAGCGCCAACAACCACTCAGCGTCTTCGGGACCGTCCCCGCCCAACGCTAGCATTCAGGGTCCAATAATGCCCTCGTCACAGCCTCCTATAGGGTCAACTTCCAACAGTTTAGGGTTAAATTTGGGGCTATCTCTTGGTAAAGCGCCTGGTTCCATAGCGACTAGTCCAATGTCCAGCAGTCTTGGTTTATCAGGGATGCCGGCGTCCCTTAGTTCGTTATCAGGCTTATTATCGAGCTCTACCCCAACTCCGTACGCCCAAGCTGCAGCGATAGGAACTACGTCGGGTCTTCCTGGGTCGCTAGGTGGAGTTAGCACATCTTTAAGTTCGGTTACAGTAGGCGGTCCCACGTCGAGTTCGGTGGTAGGGGGCGCTATCGGGGCGGGGATTTTGGGTTTGGGGTCTTCAGGTTCCTCCGTGGTGCAGGGGTCTTCGTTGCTCTCTCAAAGCCCAGGAAGCAGCCTTGCGCCGGGCAGCGGTAGTGGGCGTCATCGGCAGCAACGGAGCCAGCTCAGGGTCCAACAGCACAGGGAGCAACGCACTGTCCATCAGACCGCCCTAGCCAGCAGAAGCAGAACGGGAGCTCCAGTGAGTAGCAGACGGGACATGGGGAACACTTTATAAGAAATATACTTTAATTACCCATAACAAAGAGTGAGGAAAGACTTAAAGCAACTACAATCACAACTGAACCTGTGTTGCCAGGTCCTTAACCTTCAGATAGAGGTCACGTACAAGTTTTTCTCATTCTCAGTGTATAGACAGCATAGACTGCAGCAGCACAGGCACTGATTAATGATTAGCTGCAGGTGCTGAGGTTTAGGTAGTGAGGATTCAGATCAGAGAGAGTCCATTTAGGTTTAAACCAACTGGATTTCAGCATTGAAACTGGCAACCCAAATGAGACACCCATGTGAGTCTAATTCTGCTTTCTGAATGGATAATCGTCTTGAGAACCAAAACACCAATTTAGAACATAAATAGGTTGTCCATTAGGTCTATTTTTGTACTCAAGAATAAGTTCAATTCAAGTTTATTATGGCGCAAGTATCAGTATCAGTAAAAGCGAGATTTCACTGGGACATGACGCTTCATATCTGAGGACACAGATAGGTCAAGTTTATAAAATTTAAAATCTAAATCTTAGCACCTTTTAATGGAACTGTAAATCTGTTTCATTGCTTTGTCTGGAATGTTCTACAGTATGGCATTAAAATTGCGTGTTTAAATAGAAACAAGCAGGTGTCACCAGCAGGTCTAGGTCAGATCTGTGGAGAGGTGAGTAAATATGCACCTTTTAATTGAAAATGCAAAACTCCAATATTTGAAACCATGCAAAACAGATGACTGTAACTCCATTCTATGAAACACTCCAGGCAAAGCACTAACATCCCCTTTACACTTACTCAGGAAAAGTTACTTAGTGCACCTTTAATTCATAATGAACACATAGCCTGTGTCATTCTCAATAAACTTAATAACTACTTAATTAATTCCCTAACCCCTTAATTAAGTGACTGAGCCTGAATCGAAACGTGTTGATTTAAAACCGTGTCCCCATGACTGTGTTTCTGGGGGAGGATCCACCACCTGCTTTAGTCCACGGGAACGATAATGCTTGGCCTGCGTTTGCTTGGCATTTAACTTGTCTATCGCCATGGCAACAAGCAGGTAATGCCCCTACTTAGACTAGGAGTGCATGCTTTATAACAGGTTTTTTTTTAGCTCAATACATGTTAAAGTCCACACTGTTATTCCAGGCAAAGCAGTAACACTAAACACTCATTGCTATTTCACATTAACTAAAACTAAATAGAAATATATAACTAAAAATAATTCTATAAGATATGTACGCTTAAAAAGAGGAGTTGTATTTAATCAAGTAGCACAATTAAAACAAAAGTATTAAGCCAGTTAAGCACAATATAAGACCTTTTAAGTGCTTGTCATTGTAAACCTACACAGTTCCCAACCAGCTCTGAATAATGATAACGATCTTAATAATCTTTACCTCCGCAGTTACACTCCCAGAGCTCTTTAAGTGCCTTTGTTATCGCACAGGAATCTCATAACGGCAAACGCACACACTGCCAGCAAATAATTCATTAGCGACACATTATCAGGAGAAAACCAGGCCCTGTTTCTGCTCCAGACAGACTGTGGATCACACTTAGAGCTCAGTAATAGTTAATCACATCAGCTAAACTATACAGAGAGTACAGAAGGATGAGGACGTCTTTATTCTGTACGATGGGCTGTAGCGGAGTGGATTAACATGAGATATACGAGACGTTATTTAAAAAGAGAATTTACTGGATATGTAACCCAGGAAATGTAAAAACAAAATATATAACTTATGTACAAATTTCTGACATACCCTTTCACTCAGTGTTTTTTTCTTTATTTTTACTACTTTACTTTTTTTCTTTGCTACATAATTCCATGCTTCTTGCTTCATATATTTGATATCTTCTGGTGTATATAAAATGTAAAAAGAAGTAAAAATAAAGAAAACATCGGATGGGAGTGTGTGTCCAAACTTATAGAATTAATTAGTAAAGACATGAAGTTAAATAACTCTACTGTTTGTTTTTGATAAATCAAAGTCAAATGCTCAAAGCAGCCACAATTTATAATTAAAAATAAACATATTCAGTAGAGTTATTTAACTTTGTGCCTTTTCTACATAATTCTTTTTACTTTATACATGTGAAGTGTTCTGTATGTATATAAAATGTAGAAAGTAGTTAAAAAAATAAAATAAATAAAAATAAACGTTATTTGAGAGGGAGTGTCCAAACTTTTTACTGGACAAAATTGTCTCAAGGGATTAATTTTAGAGCTGTATGACTTTGAACTATGACAAGTATTGCAATTGTTATAATTATTTTGATGAAAAAGTAGGATTCTGTTCAGTAACATTGGAAACAACTGCAGGTTTGTTAACGTTTGAGAAAAAAAACGTCAAAAATATGAACTGGTACTAACAGAAGAATATTAAAGTCTAAGCTACAGGCACAATGTGATTTTTCTATCAAAAGCCAGTATATTTAGTTCTTTGCAGAGGATAAGTCCATTATTTAAACAATCGCAGTCTTTCAGATGAACGTTCAGGATTTGTATAAAGGGTTTTCCATTGTGTGGTGTAATGTGCATAAAGGTGATGTCTAGTATTTTCAGCTGAATTAAAGCTTCATTACTTTTTGATCTCCCCAGGTTACAGTGCCGTGGTAGCCGACAGCACAACAGACTCCGCCCTCAGCAGTACCAGCCAATCACAGAACAGCCAATCCTCATCTCTCTCCTCTTCAGCCAGTCAGCCGTGAGTCAAATCAAATCATCATCATCAACTTCAGCCTTTCTTTAGTTTAAGGCTGCGTTAATGCTGTTTTAGTCTTCATTACAGCCCATTTTAGTCCTGATGTAGATTTGGGTTAGTCCAGTTATAGACCTGGTTTAGTCCTGGCCTTCTCCTGGTTTAGTTTTGGATTAAGTCCCAATTTAGATTTTTGCCTTTATCTATATCTTCACTCAGATCATTATTTGAGACCTGCTAACCTGGTAGTTTTCTGCTAGTTAATATTTCACCCGTCCCTTAAACATAATGTCTCCTGAATGTTTTAAAATAGGTGCTTTGGACTCATTGTACATTTTAAACATAAATTACAATTCATCACCAGGTTTGCATTCAGGTTTATGTATTTTCTAACTCCCTGTATCTTTCTCCTCAGTAAAGACAGTGGGCCCAGTCTTCTGGCGTCTATGAGTTTCTCATCCAGCTCGCCGTCGCCCGCCTCCTTCAGTGAAGCTAAAACAGGAAGTGGGTCTCTGCTCAATGGACCAATGCCGTACTCTCAGCCCGGAGAAAGCATCAAGGTCAGAGGTCACATGTCGGTTATGGAGAACCCATAGACTGTATATATAAATGGACATATCTAACCTGCTAGCTGCCAAATAAGAAGTGATCATGGGCGCTCTTCCGGCTCCACTGATTCTGAGTCCAGTTCACTTAACATTGAAAAACTGTTACCTTCAGCTGCCTGGCTCCGGATTGGCTCTTTGGTTGCTATGATACAGTCGGAAGTCCAAATGTGGAAATTGGCTCCAAATTGGCCCCTTCATTTGGCTGGAGTCGAACGCTATTGGTGACGTCGCACTCACTTAGTCCACGTCTTTATACAGTCTATGGGAGAGACATATGTTTATTTAAAGCATTTAGACCCTAACTGGGACTGGGTTTTAATGCGCAGCACTCTGAATGAGTTCTGCACATTTAACTGAGACGGCTCTCACTGAAAGCGGTGAGGAAAAAGCAGAATGTCAGGAGGATTATTTGATTTCTTGGCTTGTTTCGTTGTTGTGATACTTTGGCCAATCAGAGTCAAACTTTTGTTAGAGTTGAGAGAAAAGCACAGACATCTTTCCCTCCACAAACTCACAAAGTGCTTAACTTCTGCACATTTTTTCAAAAACAAAATAGTCCTATCTATAGGCTAACCTTTCAGCGCAGTAATTCTGTTTAAACCTAGCTCTAGATCTGGAGATGGGTCCCCAGGTGCTGCATTTTTGTCACCTGTGGATCCTGGCAGGTTGCTCTGGTACCACTGGAGCATGGGTCAAATGCAGAGGACAAATTTTCCAAGTATACCTCATATAGAGTGCAAAAAACATGACCTGAGACTAGCTTACCGATCAATAATGTGTTTGTGATGTTTTTGTGTGTGTTTTTGCTCCAGGAGCCTCTGAGCAGCTTGAAGTCGATGGCCGAACGCGCCGCACACAGCTCAGGGTTAGAGGGGGACGTGCCCTCACTGCACCTGCCCGCAGGTACAACACACTAATGCTCCGGTTTAACCATATACAAGAGTGACACATACAAAACAGATGTCATCAGCACATTCTGTCATTCTTTAATCAGATCAAAGCTACATGTCAGCATAGAAGAAGAAAGTGACAGTGACATGGCAATTCTGTGGTGCGGCTGACTGGACTAATATAGAACGATATAAGATGTAATATAATCTGGTTCAATAATTTATCATTGTCTCTTTAGATTTTTGTTATAAATGAGATGGCATCATAACACTTTATTGACCAATAATATTTAATACAGATGGTCGCAGCTAGAATAAATAAGTCAAAATGCAACTTTTCATTGGACTATAGCAAGTCAAAGGCTCTAGTCACTTACTGAAATTATCAGGTTCAACATTTGTTAATTTGCCTTTTGGATATTTCATGGCAAAGTACAATGTAATCAATGGGAAAAACTGTCTCTTGCCCTTCATCTGGAAAACAACCAATAGAAAAGCGTCTCCACATCTCAATGCTCTCCACAATCTAATGTTCACAAAATACTTAAGAAAACTCCTACATTTTGTTTTACCAATCGCTTATACGTAAGAATTTTGTCTTGATGTAGGTGAGAGATGCATTGAAAGTTGGATAATATTTCAAATAGTGTTTTGTACATATGTAGATTTTACATTTCATTATACACAACATACTCTATACTTCATCAAATTAAAGATGAACAAAGTCTGTATATTGTTCAGATAATTCCCAAAATTAACAGGATTATGTAATTTTGTTAATATTCATCTATACAATCAAAGTAGTTTACTTTTTGAAATACCATAAAACTGTGAGTCCAGGCCTGTGGTGTAAACTGTAGCTGTTCCCTCTCTCCACAGACATGTTCTCCAGCTCCACCGCGCCCTCCGGCCCCCCCTCCGCCCCTCAGCCCTCTCTGTCGGAGGTGAACATCCCGCCCTCTCTGGGTGTCTGTCCTCTGGGCCCCGTCCCTCTGTCCAAAGACCAGGTTTACCAGCAGGCCATGGAGGAGGCCGCATGGACGCACATGCCCCATCCGTCTGACTCCGAGAGAATCAGGTTTTAGCTATTTTACCATTTTACAAACATTGTGCTGAAGGCGCTGTATCAGATTTTTGCTGTGTTAAACATGTGAAAAACAGAAGTTATTGATTTTAACCGGTTTTACAGTTGTCCAGAGCTATTCCGCACTTACTTTATGCATTCCGAGCATCCTAAATATTCACCACAATGAGTTTATAAGCATAAAGCAAGCAAGACCTGTATAGTTTTCATGGTGAAGCTGACAACAACTAGCATGCTATGACACATTTTCTGATTACCGGACAATAAAACACTTTATAATTGGATGCAGACACAAAAACATGGCCATGTTGTTTATGTTATAATTTAGTCTTTTGGTTCTGAAGACAGTTATCCAATCAGAAAGCAGAATGAGCTGTACATGACTCTTTCATTTGTGTTGCCAGTTTCAAAGCTGAAATCCAGTTGGTTTAAACCTAAAAGGACTCTCTCTGATCTGAATCATCACCACCTAAACCCCAGCACCTGCAGCCAAGTGAATTCTGGGGGGTTTTGAACAGTTCACATGTCCATAAACTGAGAGTGAGAAAAACTCGTATGTGTGTCTGTCTGCAGGTGAAGGCTCTGGACACAGGTTCAGTTGTGATTTCAGTTGCTTTTTTAAACCAGTAAAACGTCAGGGCAGGCTACACACCCTCCTGTTAATAGACTATTGTCATTTACTACTTTATTCCTAGTTAGTGTCTAATGGATTCCCCGAAATCCCACACTCCCACATTTTATCTTTAAACAGCCCTGCTAAAACACATTGAGTCAGATGGCGTGCACTTTTTTGGCCTTGTGGGTTGGGGCTCTCCTTTAAAACCGACCGTGGAACAATAGAAACTGTGCAACAAGAGGATTTAAGTGAGTGCCTTTAAATGTCAATAGTGTCTGTGTGGGCTGAGAGCAGAGCACCAGCAGCGGACGCAGCGCTAATGCAGCTCTGTTTGTGTTCAGGTGAAAGCAGACTGAGCATCGTCATTACATACCAGCATCATTTCATACCTGTGCGATTTGGAGCTTAATTAAGACATGATTTTATATGTACTGCGTTAAAGGTGCAATATGTAACTTTTCCAGGTACCTGCTTGTCTCCATGGAGATGTTATTTCGGTCTGAATGTTTCATAGTATGGCACTAAACTAACTTGAAAAACATGATTACATACCAGTGCAATTAAGAACTAATTATTTTGAATCAAGCCATTATTTTTGCAGTAAATGGTGTATATTTATTACATTAAAGGTGTACTGTGTAACTTTCCGGGCCACCAGCTTGTCACCAGGGAGATGTTTTTGCTGGGCCTCTCATGTTTGATAGTATGGCATTAAACTTGTGTAGCCATGGGTTTCAGAATGATGAAAAATTAGGACTGTTTCCATAGTGATTAACAATGTAAAAGTAAAAATTATAACTTTTTAATGTAAAAAGTTTTGCATCTTATCGTATTTATTCAGTTATAGATGTTCTTACATCTTATATCTTTTTATATCTCAGACATACATTGTTACTTTGAGTTGGCTCACCTCTCCACAGATCTGATCTGTAAACTTGGCCTAGTAGCATCATTCTTTTCATTTAAAAAGAATGCCAAAAAATGACTTGTGGAAAAACTCGCACTAATTGTAAATAGGCATTTGTAAATGTACATATTTTTAATTATGCTCATATTATATTGTTTTTCAATATGTTTAATTCTTATCTTTGAATGTTTTTGATATGACATGTTTTCTTAATTGTAGGTTGCCTTGTTACATCTGGCCTGGGGACAACCGATGAAAATTAGCTCTAGTCGGCTAACTCGGGCACATTTACATTTTTTTTTGTAATGTTGATTAATGTGCATTGTCCCTTTTCAAATAAATTAATACATAAATAAAATAAATAGCATCACCTGCATGTTTCTATGGAGACAGATACATTGAGTCGTCCTGTGGAACATGCCAGGCACAGCAAAGACATCTTCATGGAGACAAACAGGCAAATGCCATTTCCTTCACCGGAAAAGTTACACAATGCAGCTTTAAAATATCTGTATTCTTGTTCTTTTCTGGGAACAACAGCTGCAGTGACTTAAACATTAAACACATTCATGGTAATAATTAGCGTTGGAGTGAATAGAAGTTCTGAATCTGTTAATATTCCACCGGCGTCCAATATTCTCCATTCAAATAACATGTTTTTATTACACACTGTATAAACAGTAGTGTTTTTATTACACACTGTATAAACAGTAACATGTTTTTATTACACACTATAAACAGGATCATGTTTTTATTACACACTGTATAAACTTTAGCATGTTTTTATTACATGCTGTATAAACAGCATGTTTTTTTATTCCACACTGTATAAACAGTAACATGTTTTTATTACACGCTGTATAAACATGATGTTTTTATTACACACTGTAGAAACAGTAGTGTTTTTATTACACGCTGTATAAACAGTAGCATGTTTTTATTACACGCTATAAACAGTAGTGTTTTTATTACACACTGTATAAACATCATGTTTTTATTACACACTGTATAAACAGTAGTGTTTTTATTGCCCTCTGTATAAACAGTAGTGTTTTTATTACACTCTGTATAAACAGTAGTGTTTTTACTGCCCTCTGTATAAACAGTAGTGTTTTTACTGCCCTCTGTATAAACAGTAGTGTTTTTATTACCCTCTGTATAAACAGTAGTGTTTTTACTGCCCTCTGTATAAACAGTAGTGTTTTTATTACTCTCTGTATAAACAGTAGTGTTTTTATTACCCTCTGTATAAACACTAGTGCGGTTCGTTGGTCCTATTGTCGTCTGATTGTTGGCAGCAGTTTGTGTGACTAACATCCAAACGCCTGATAGAAACAGAGCAGATAATGTGGGATTGTCTAAAAATACTCTGTTTGTGGAAAAGTGCATCTGGTGACTGAACTTTCCAACTTTGTGCGGATCCATTTGGGATATCGATCTATTCCGGTCAATAACTTCAGCGGATCTAGTGCACTGTCCCAAAAAAAAATCTCACCAAGAACAGCTACTGCGACCAGTTATAAGAGTCATTTATAGTCACTGGTGTTGTAGTTCTGACAGAATCGTTTGTGTTTGTTGTTATGTTAGAAGCAGAAAAGTGTTTCATATTTGAGCATTGGGTGAATCAGATATTACAGTGCTAAATACAGTTTTTCAGTGCTAAATGCAATAATTAGTAGTTAGAGCTAGAGGTCGTAGTTATCAAGATCAGAACAAGACTAAATTTGGACTTAAGTAAGATGTGGGATTTGTGTTACCTTTACATTTTGTTATTAAACTTACAAAAATCCACAAGATCACCTCTCGGCTCAGATTAACAGTGCAGAGATCTTCAATATTTTTCAATCCTTCTTATTTCTTTTCTAGTAGTAGCAGTAGTAGTAGCCACCATGTTTGATTTGATGCAGACAGACTGTGCGTGACCCTGATTGGCTAATCCGCCTGTCAATATGAGGACTTTACATATAATCATACTAATACTTTCACACAGAATGATGACTGTGCAAAGGGCTATAACTGTGATCCTGTCTTCAGTTTTGGTTGTACTTCGTTTCTGTTGAATTCCCCTGTACTAATAGTTTCCTTGTGTGCGTGTTACAGACAGTACCTGATGAGGAACCCCTGTCCCACGCTGCCTTTCCACCACCAGGTGCCGCCACCTCACTCAGACACTGTTGAGTTCTACCAGAGACTGTCCACGGAGACGCTCTTCTTCATCTTCTACTACCTGGAGGTCAGTGTAATGCTTTACTTTGTCCCAACAGAGGAGTTGTACTTTGTTTCATCCAGGCTAGTTTCATCAATCATGTTTAAAATGTTGTCTTTCTTTGAGCACACACAAATCACTCAGGTTGACTCTGCAATTTTCCCTACATTGTGAATGGAATAGAAAATAAATCTGGAAGTCTCGTGCAGTTTTTAAGTCCATAAACCATCACTGGAGTTTTTCTGCACCCAAATGTTCTTCACTACAAACACATGGATATATTACTATTACATCCCCAAAGCTAAAAGCTGCTAAAAAGCTTTTTCGTTCATAGTTCATGCCTATTGCTGTCAGCAGGGGGAGCTCTAACAGAAAATCTAATCAGTTGGAAATGGGGACCTTGCTTTTAAGTGTATTTTCCAAGCAAAATTTTAAATACAAATGTCAAGGTTTCTGAACACTTGTTGAAAAGCCATTAAAAGGCAAAAATAATGCATGATCTGTTAACTTTAATACAAAGAGTACCACCTTCTGCTCACATTAACCAAACCCATGTTGCTCTCTGCACAGGGCACTAAGGCCCAGTATCTGGCAGCCAAAGCCCTGAAGAAGCAGTCGTGGAGGTTTCACACCAAGTACATGATGTGGTTCCAGAGACACGAGGAACCCAAGACCATCACCGACGAGTTTGAGCAGGTGACACAGAACTCGCAATGTACAAAACTCTGTAAAGCAACATATTTTAAAGCGGTGGGTGATACGGGGATGTTTTTCTCATATGGATCAATCACAACTCTCGATTCAAATCAGTCTTTTATGGAATGTTACGTCTATGTTTGTGAAAGTAAGACTGAAAACTGTATTTGTTTGTTTTAATGCAAAAAAACTTCACTCTGCTCCAAATAATTTATCAGAGAATTAGACATTTCAATTAAAAAGGCCCAAGCTGATCCTCGGTGGTTTGAAACGGTTACATCTCTATTCAATTAAAATCTGATTATGTTCTGTCTTCGTGTCATTGGGCAAGACGGTGTTAATCCATGCTGGAGTGTGCCGGCATGTATTTCATATGCGTTCACTTTACATACACCACTACTTTTAAAAATACTTTTCTTAGTTTTTGAAGAGCCTGTGCCCAATTTGTTTTCACATAATAGAGTTAAACCTGGAGAACCCACGAGGTCAAATTTGGCCAAAGTTAATTGCCGCTACCCAAAATGAACAAACAAAAAACAAAGTCAAATTTCAATTCAAAAAGCCCAGAGTGCCACTTCTGGCCCCTGCATAGAGACACCTAGAGGATGAATATTGAACTAAAATGAGTCAGAGTGATAAAGACAAGATGGCTGACCACATTCTGTTTGTTTTGTTGAGTTGGAAAACGACCAAACAAAATCGTCTTCTCAGCAAATCAGCGTTTTTTTTTTTTTTGTCAATTTTTTTTAGTAATAGCTTGCCGAATGTCTAGAAGTACATTTTTTATTCTTCTTGGATAAATTAGCGAGCCCATTAGGTCAAATGTGGCCCTGATCCTAAATTATGGAATAAAGAGTTAAAATGAAAAAGTGGATATTTCAGTGTTCAGTGAACTTATAGCAGTGATTTAATGCATAAGTTCATAATTTTCCAAAGAAGAAAAGGGTTCTTGGATTCTCCAGGGTTAAATTAGCAGAGCAGATATATTGTAAAAGCAGCTCTTGGAGTCAAAATGAGATTGCTGCTCTCTGTCTGCATCTAATTACAAAGTGTTTTTTCTGGTCAGTGAGTGGTCAGTCCTGTTAGCATGGTAAATGGTCATGTTCAGTTTTATATAGTGTTTTTTCACCTTAAACTCAAAGCGCTTTAGATCAAGGAACCACTCACTCATTCACACACACATTCATACAGCAGTGTAACAGACACTGGGGACGAGGGGGGGTTAAGTGTCTTGCCCAAGGACACAACAACTGCATTAATCTGTGAGAGTTGGATCTGACGACTCAACCAATGATGTTTATGTCAAGAGCAGGATTAAAAGTGAAAACCTTCCATGGGCAAAACACTCTACCAACTGAGCTACTGTCAGAAAAAGTGGAAAAAAGCAGAAAAAAGCTGAAAAAGTTCCAATCTTTTGAGTTGAAAATGAAATATTCCGTGTGCTTTATTCCAGGGAACATACATTTACTTTGACTATGAGAAATGGGGCCAGAGGAAGAAGGAGGGATTCACGTTCGAGTATCGGTATCTGGAGGACAGGGACTTACAGTGACCCCGCCCCCTGACGCCTCACAGCGGGACGGTCCCAGGGACAGACGCACCGCCTCACCACAAGGGGGCGCACACCCAGAGAGAGGGGGGTCCGACCTGATTCCAGCCCACATTCCTCTGCTGTGCTCGGGACAGGCCTGGACGGGATGGGGGCAAACGTGGACACTTTTTTTCTAGCCCTCCCCAAAATGTCCCACTGCTGTCGACTTCTCACCAGGCACCACACACATCTCAACTGGATTTGTTTTGGCTTTCCCATCTCTGTCAGTTTGGTTGGCTTTAAAAATACTTAGTTTTTATTTTTATTTTTTATTAACCCCTTTAAGAACCAAAGAAACTGGTTTAGTCCCATTTTTAGCGTGGAAACGGCAGCTAGACTAGAAGCTTCTAACACCGATCCCTTGGTTTGACGGGGCCGACTCAGACAGTGGCAGTTCTGCAGCGGTGGGGCAAGAAATGATCAAATGTGACGTTTTCCCAGGAATTTTGAGTTTTTATTTTAAAATCACGTTTTTACTATTTTATAAAATCAAATTCAGAAGAAGATAATGTTTTAAATATTTTGTTGTAAAATGTATAAAGGCCTCTTAAATAACATTTTTGCTTTAATTGTGCATTTTATTCTTTTGAATCTTTGAAAACTATTTACACATTTATAAATTAGGAGGATTTTTCCATAAACTCTAAATATTCCAGTCCAAATTTTAGACGGCATCAGTTTATTCTCGTTCAAATCATTTTCAAACATTTGAGAACAGATTTCCAACTCAAATTTAACTTAAGCTCATATTTGAACACCAATATTATTCAGCTTAATAATAAGAAAAAGTCTTGTGTTACAGTACAGAAAAAAGTGACTTTGTAAACTTCATACAGGGAGTGAAATGGGCTTCAAATCTCTCAATGTGGCTGCGCAAAAGCATTGGATGATTTTCTTTTCCTGTTATTACCCAAGAAACCATTAACCATAAAGCTAAACAACGACCTGAAAACGTGACTGCAGCATTAATGACACATATTACACTATTTTCTGATCTGTTCTAATGTTGTTTCCTCGTCACAAACAGACCTGGACTTGTGTTTTGTTTCATTCTCACATGTTTAACACACAAACCCTTCTCTCAAACAGAAAATGTGTCATGTGGTAATACAGGAAGTGCTCCATGCACAACTGAAGGGCTGAAATTATCCAATCTCTAACAAAATGTAGCTGTTAATCTGAAAACTACCAGCTGATGACATCACAAGGTGGAACAGAGCATTTTGAGCTTTGGAGATATAGATAGACTCAAAAGTGTGAATGAAACAAAACACAAGTCCAGGTTTGTTTTTGAGGACGTAACAATATATTATAACCCGGCTTAAAGTTCACAAGAGTCAATTGTGCGTAATATAAAACCTGTGATACTAAGTACTATTAGGTATGTAACACGTAAAGAATCGGAGTCATGGTAACTACTTCAATCTAAAACTATTAAAGATAAAAAATTTCCACATTCTTGCCCTTGCTGCCATATGCTCATATACATTCTTGCCCCTCTGCTGCCTCCAAACGGCTCACGGAGCTGTGCCTCATCACTGGACAGTAAACAGGTGAATGCAGTCCGTAGGTGTGCTCTCTGCTTTAGTTCTTCTCTCACATGAAGAGGTCCTGCTGCCATTGTGGAGTGGGTTTAAAAATACCAGCTCTGGCCCACTCGATGGCCCCGGGCGGAGGAGTGAGAGAGCGCACAGGCGTCATGGTGATAGTCAGCACCTGGTGGGCAGGTGCACATCGCATCTGCCTTTTTAGGACTTTTATATGAATGGAGAGATGACATAATGTACCCAGACTGAAAGTGTTATACAGGGAGCTAGACCTTGGCAGGCTTCTCTTAAAGCTGCATTATGTAACTTTTCTAGTGGGGAGGCTGCCACCTGCTTGTGTCCATGGAGATGTTTATTGCTTTGCCTGAAATGTTCCACAGTATGATATTAAATATATCTGAGTGGCATTTATTCAATTACAGATATTTGTAATGTTCAAAATATTATTACAGCTGTGACCTGACCTCGCACTGCTACCTGCTTGTCTCCATGGAGATCGAGAAGGATACGTTTAATGCCATAGTGTGGAACATTTAAAGTTAAATGTTGGATTGGAAAATGAAATGGACTAAATCCCATGTGTATTGACGACCACAGCAGGCTCAAACAGTACTGAATAAACCCCATTTTTACTTAGGACCATGGCAGGCTCAAACAGTACTGAATAAACCCCATTTGTACTTAGGACCACAGCAGGCTAAAACAGCACTGAATAAACCCCATTTGTACTTAGGACTATGGCAGGCTCAAACAGCACTGAATAAACCCCATTTGTACTTAGGACCACAGCAGGCTCAAACAGCACTGAATAAACCCCATTTGTACTTAGGACCACAGCAGACTCAAACAGCACTGAATAAACCCTATTTGTACTTAGGACCACAGCAGGCTCAAACAGCGCTGAATAAACCCCATTCGTACTTAGGACCACAGCAGACTCAAACAGCGCTGAATAAACCCCATTCGTACTTAGGACCACAGCAGACTGAAACAGCGCTGAATAAACCCCATTTGTACTTAGGACCACAGCAGGCTCAAACAGCACTGAATAAACCCCATTCGTACTTAGGACCACAGCAGGCTCAAACAGCACTGAATAAACCCCATTTGTACTTAGGACCACAGCAGGCTCAAACAGTACTGAATAAACCCCATTTGTACTTAGGACCACTGCAGGCTAAAACAGCACTGAATAAACCCCATTTGTACTTAGGACCGCTGCAGACTCAAACAGCGCTGAATAAACCCCATTTGTACTTAGGACCACGGCAGGCTCAAACAGCACTGAATAAACCCCACGTAATTAATCATAAAGTGATTTGTGTTCAGAAGACTATGGCCTTTTACTCCTTCAAATGAATTCACCAGTTCACTCGACTTGCAAAGTAATACATTTTTTAGACTTTTTTTTTCCAGATTTTTTATCTACTCCTTCTTCTTCTTTTTTGTACGTGGCTCACTGGGAGGGCATCTGGCACAATTATTTACAGAATCACCTATAGAATGATTTGCCGTGGTAACCTGTGACTGAAAAAGGGAGCAAAGTTTTATAAGATTTTTCATTTTTTCATAGACTTTTAGGTTTTATATATATTTTTAAATGTACCACAGTAAACCATGTGCATGATTGTGCATGTACAGAATTAACCCGGATGCCCTCCCTTTTCTACATTCATCCAGGCTATTGGCTCGTGACCTTATTGATTTTTGACATTCCTTTTGCGAGTTTTCAGAGTGTTTTCCGTTAACTTTGTCCCGGTTCGTTTTTAAACTTTTAGCTTATGCGTGAGTGTTGTGCTTTTAAATTATGTAAACTTTAATGTGCTCGGACAAAGTGGGATTCGGTGGAGTTCTGCTTGTACCTCGAGTGAACTGGGACTTTCAGATTGGGGTTAGTTAGCAAAAATATCCACAAAAAATACGTTTTTTTTTTAAATAAATCAGACATTTTTACAATCAAATGTGCTAAAACACGTGAATAATTACTCCCTTAAAGTGTGAATTCAGTGTGAAATTAAACATTTTGGAAGATAAGACAAAAATACCTCCTTAAAGCTGCACTGTGTAACTTTCACTACGTCTTCTGTTCATAGACATGTTATTATTGGAATATTCCACAGTGCGGCTTTAACTATCTCACATTTATTGGACTGAAAAACATGCGTCTCTGCTGATTGACCTGAACCGCTCGTTTCCATGGAGACAGACTCGTTTAATGCAAGTGCTGGACCCTCCAATAGAAAAGTTACACACTGCACCTTTTTTATTCTAAACATGTTAAATGTGTCTTTAAATGTATTTGGTGAGTTTTAAATATCAGACAAATGAGAAAAGATCAGAACATTTCACTTTAAACCTGTTTGAAAATACAACCCGTTTAAGTCTTTTTGACCTGATTTTGTGACTTTTTGGTGCAGGTTTTGTCTCTTTCTGACGCTGCGATTGTTATTTTAGTTTTTATATTTAACAGTTTTCTGATTTTTCTCCGTCTGTGACAAAAGCTGGACACATTATGTCATGTCTCCAGAAGAGGAATAAAGGGATAATACAGAGAAGAAAGAAACTAATAATCATCTCTCCTCCGCTCTCTTCTCTCTCTTCTCTCTCTCCTCTCTTTCTCTTCTCTCCCTCTCCTTCCCTCTCCTGCTCTCTCCTCTCTCTCCTCCCCTCCCTCTCCCTTCTTCTCTCTCCTCCCCTCCCTCCTCTCCTCTCCCTTCTCTCTCTCTCCTCCTCTCTGTCCTCCCCTCTCTCCTCCTCTCTCTCTTCTTCTCTGCTTCTTTCTCTCCTCTTCTCTCCTCACTCTCCTCTCCCTCTCTCTCTTCTCTCTGCTTCTCCTTCTCTCTCCTCCTCTCTCCTCCTCCCTCTCTCCTCTCTCCCTCTCCTCCCTCCTCCTCTCTCCTCTTCTCTCTCTCTCTCTCTTCTCTCTCTCCTCCTCTCTCCTCCCCTCTCTCCTCTCTCCCTCTCCTCCCTCCTCCTCTCTCCTCCTCTCTCCTTCCTCTCCTCCTCTCTCCTCCTCTCTCCTCCTCCTCTCTCCTCCTCTCTCTCCTCTCCCTCTCTCCTCCTCTCCTCCTTCTCTCCCTTCTCCTCCTCCTCCAGACCTGCATAAAAGCTCAGTCCACAGTGACACAGACCTCCTCTCCCCTCTCCTCTCTCCTCCTCCTCCCTCTCCTCTCCTCCTCCTCTCCTCCTCCTCCTCTCTCTCTCTCCTCCTCCTCCTCCTCTCTCCTCCTCTCTCCTCCTCTCTTCCTCTCTCCAGATGCCTCCTCTCCTCCTCTCTCCTTCCCTCCTCCCTCCTCCTCCCTCTCCCTCCTCTCCTCCCTCCTCCTCTCTCCTCCTCCCTCCTCCTCTCTCCTCCTCTCTCCTCCTCTCCTCTCCAGATCCATCCTCTTGGTTTTCACCTGAAGCTCAGTCCACAGTGACACAGACTCCACTGTCTGAGTTCAGCCTCACAAACCCACTGACCCCGGGCCCCTCGGGGCCCCTCAGAGAAGTGCCTCAAACTGGTCAAAGTCAAACAGTTTTACAAAATGCTACAATCAGCCCTGTAACGAAGCTTCTGTTTATGGGCGACATTTTGAGGACTTTTCCAAATTCCTCCAAATGAGCTCCTTAAAACGACCTCACTTCTGTCGTAAAATGTAAAGCCATTTTCATCCGGTGAATTGTAGTCGGTGCTACTTTTTTTTTTTTTCTTTTACCAGAAAAATACACATTTAAAGATACATTTTTAAAGATTTTTTTTTTTTTTTTTGTGGCCAAATCTAAAAAGGTTGCTAGAAATCAAAATCTTCGTTTTAGAAGAATGAATTGAAGTTTACAAAATCCTAATTGAATTTTGAAGTGAATTTTTGTTGAATTATTATTATTATTTTTTTTTTTTTTTGTCATCACAACACAAAATAATTCATGATTTCTATTAGTAACTTCCCCCCAAACGCCCCGATCGCCTCCACTTCAAAATACGCCTGGACATTACTTCGTTCGTAACTCGTTTCAGACCAGTTTGAGGCACTTTAGTGAATCTTTTCTTGGTTTTATTTCGTTCGCGGTCGCTCCTCTCGTGTCCAGGTAGAAGAAGTTTCCTTATTTCTCAGGAAGTGTCTTTTCAGAGGAAATCGCCAGCAGCTCAGAACAACCTCCTCCACCAAAGGCTCGCTCTCGACACCAGTGACCCTGCTCATCTCAAACGTCTCATTTCCGAACTGCACCTGAACCCACCACCGTGTATTTCCTGTGTGTTGGATTCATTGTCATAGATTGTATATTTTTTCTTTTTTTCCAGAAAGCGTTTTAAAGCCGTTTTGAAGCCGTTTTAAATCCGTTTTTAAAGCAGCTCACTTCTGACGGGACAGTGGGGTTTTTCTAGCCAAACAGATTTGACTGACAGCTCTGATTTTAACCCTTCGTTTACCTTGGAGCGTTGAGAGGGAAAAACCAGCTGAAATGTGAATCTCTCTGCTCTCGTGTTGTATAGACCGGTTTAGTTTTGTCATCTGGACAATATGGAGTTATGTCACGGTCAAAGTGGCAACACACACGTAATAATGACATAACCATGAATAAAGGATTGTAAAATATTAATAAAAGAATTACTTTTCAGAAAATACACCTGCTTCGTGGTTCTTGTTAGCACACTTCAGCCTGGAGAGACACAAACTCGACATATACAGAGGAAAGTAGTGAGACGACTGCAAGTGATTTATAATGTGACTTGTGTAGTTCTTGTCTGATTTATAGCAGAAGAAGACTGTACATGACGAGGGAGGAGCTCTTCATTCTTTGGTAATAATCATAGACTATATATACATGGACATAGCTAACATGCTAGCCGCAGCACTCCAAATAGGAGGTGAGCATGATCGCACTTCCAGCTCCATAGACTCTGGCTCCAATTCACTTTCTATTGACAACTGTGGCCCCTCCCTCTGTCCCTGCTGCTGTCAGACTCGTCATTTTGGTCTTAAATGTTCGTATTAACCCTCTACATAATCCTGGGGTTTTTGTTTTGCTGTTGTGTCTGTAAATCAAGATATGAACATTAATACAGACAAATCAGGCGCCTTCTTTCCCCGACGCCGCTCCCACTAGCGTTAGCAACAGGCTTGATTGACAGCATTGCTAAGCCCCCACCCCCTGCTAAACCAGTGCTGTGGGCATTAAGTGGCATTACCTTCAACGGTCTTACTCCGGATTGGCTCTTTTGGTTGCTATGACACATTTTCTTTGGTGTCACCTGGTCACCATGGAGATGTTAGTGCTTTGCCTGGAATGTTCCATGGTATGCTATTAATTTTGGAGATACAGTACATGATCCATCTTTTTCTGTTCTGTCGATACTTCGGCTTTAACTGTGACGTTAACCGATATCAACTGATACCAGCAGAGACTGAAAATATAATATATTTCCTTAAAACACAAATGGCGTTTAGTGAAAATGATCCAAATATGTAACTGATGCAATAAATATGTGTGAATGTGTGTGTGAATGTGAAGCACTTCGAGAGTCTGGAAGATGGAAAAATGCAAAAACAGGTGGCCCACCCCCCACTAGAAAAGTTACACAGTGCATCTTTAAAGTTTGATAATAAAGAATAAAGGTTCTCTTGAGTGACTTTTTTTTTTTTTTCATATTTTTATTGATGTGCAAACAGATATCCCAACATACTGTTATTTAAAACAACAAATGTATACACACCTTTTATATATATATATTATATAATAGAATTAAAACTTAAAAATAAAAGATAAATTAATAAATAAAATAATAATAGTAAATAATATGAAACAATATTAATAATAACAATAATAATGATAGTACAAAAATTTATTAATTAATCACACAAATCATGAGTAAATGGGTGACTAAGAGCATCACACAATAAATAAAAAAGAAAACTCTTGAGTGACTTTAATGATTGTCTGTCGGTGCTTTTACCTTTAGGACTGTACATGGAAACATATCCCTGGACAGAGCTGTGAACTTCCATTGATTTTCATTTTGTAACTGGAAAAACCCGTCAGGATCCCATCAAATCCGATACATTTCTCCAATATGATGTCAGCTCACATTAACCCTGAGTTTCTTACCTCTTCAAACTTTGTGAACCCACTGATCACATGTAGTTATATAAACGTGTGAAACTGCAGCAGAGTAGTACTGACGCGTTTGTGCACAGCTGACGTCCTAAAAGCGCTCCCGTCCCGTACTGGAATAATATAGTCCCAGGTAAAAGGCTCAGGGTCTCAGGGTCTGTAATGTTCAGGTTTGGAGAGTGACGCAGTAGTACAGGCTTTCACCACTCACTCAAAGCACTTCTGATCTCAAGTGTGCGGCTCAGAAGTACATACAAACAACTGTTATGTAAGTCGGCCTGATCAGCTATTCAACTTATACCATGAATCTGCACTGCTCAACTTTTCTGGTGAAGTTTGAAGTAATAGTTATCTTACCTGAGCACAGTTCTGGCTAAACCTGTTTGTCACTGCTCTATGTCGTCTTATTTCATCTGGAGAAAGTTAATAAACTGTTGTCGAGGACGTGATAACAGCAGTTTTCAAAGCTCTTGGGAATGTTCCAGATTGAAGTGACATGTTAACTACTGAGCACAGGTTTTGTAATTGTGAAGGAAGAGATCGCAGACCAGGTAGAGAGACGAAAGAAGTTTATCTGATCAGATGAATGGAGCTACATACAGCTGCACATGTGTTGTGTTTCAAAGGCGTTTTTCAGTATTTAAAAGCCCCCAGAAAAAGTACTATCTATAGAGGACGGGTCTTATAAGGACTTGACTCTTTTTACATACTGTCCATATAAGGTCATAAAAGGGTGTACCATTAGCTGTTCACAGAGAAGTAAAATACGACGCAGTCACTAAAAAAAGAAGTTTTCCAAGACCTTTTTTTTAAACTTAAAAATAGATACTAGTAACAGGTGACAAAAGCAACTGGTTCGGTTGAAGACATCTTAAAATAAGCATTTGTCTCATTCTTACAGAGAAACAAGTTTAGCTCAATGTTTAAGACACAAAATATTCAACACACAGTTTGAGAGTAAAATAAAAATCATGCTTTCAGGTTTTAGAAATGTAGTGGGTGACACATGGAGGCAGCATGTAGCTCAGACTGGTGACGATCTCTGGGACAGTTTTGTCAGTTACAGGTGCAAAGTGAGTCAGCTCTAAGTGTCCAGGAGGGTGCAGGGGGTGATTTACATTTGTGCAATTGATATTTTTAACACCCTGAACCTTGTCATCAACGAATACTGCAAACTCACTGCAAACTCACTGCAAACTCACTGCAAACTCGCTGCTCTCAGATGTGGAAGTGAGCTCTAACGACAGAGGAGCTGGAGGGTTTGTTAATCTGTTTACTGTTGCAAACAGGACACGAGACAAAATATGACTTTTCCTTGAGGTGCAATGACACACATAGAGCAAAGTCAGACCCAGAAACTTAGACCCCCGCCGGCCCTCTGCTCACCCCACATCTGGAGCTCTGTCCTGGGGTGAACGAGCTCCGATCTGCCCTACATTCATCCAGTCTGGAGCCAAACAGCACAACAAGCACATATGGCCCCACGCCTCTCTCCATATGCTGGGACAGGGGCTGGGACAGGGGCTGGGGCTGGGGCTGGGACAGGAGCTGGGACAGGGGCTGGGACAGGGGCTGGGACAGGAGCTGGGACAGGGGCTGGGACAGGGGCTGGGACAGGAGCTGGGACAGGGCTGGGACAGGGGCTGGGACAGAGGCTGGGACAGGAGCTGGGACAGGAGCTGGGACAGGAGCTGGGACAGGAGCTGGGACAGGGGCTGGGACAGGAGCTGGGACAGGGGCTGGGACAGGGGCTGGGACAGGAGCTGGGACAGGGGCTGGACAGGGCTGGGACAGGAGCTGGGACAGGAGCTGGGACAGGAGCTGGGACAGGGGGCTGGGACAGGAGCTGGGGGACACGGGCTGGGACAGAGGCTGGGACAGAAGCTGGGACACGGGCTGGGACAGAGGCTGGGACAAGAGCTGGGACAGGGACAGGGGCTGGGACAGGGGCTGGGACAGGAGCTGGGACAGGAGCTGGGACAGGGGCTGTGCAGGAGCTGGGACAGGGGCTGCTGGGACAGAGGCTGGGACAGGAGCTGGGACAGGGGCTGGGACAGGGGCTGGGACAGGGCTGGGACAGGAGCTGGGACAGGGGCTGGGACACGGGCTGGGACAGGGACAGGGACAGGGGCTGAGACAGGGGCTGGGACAGGAGCTGGGACAGGGGCTGGGACAGAGGCTGGGACAGGAGCTGGGACAGGGGCTGGGACAGGAGCTGGGACAGGAGCTGGGACAGGGACAGAGGCCGGGACAGGGCCTGGGACAGGGGCAGGTGCGAGGCAGGGGCCACAGCTGCAGACATCATGGACATGGGGGAGAGGGGAGATAAAGGACGTGAACGTGAGCTAAACTATCTGACATAAATAATCTGACTCATAATTTGAAGTTAATGCAGTTTGAAAGTCATAAATATAATGATAATGTGATGTAGTAATGGATTTACTACATAAATTACAAAAATAAATAAAAATCTGAAGGAGCAGCAAACACAATCATTTCATTTTACTGTCACCTGCTCGTCTTTTTGGAGATAGATAAAAAGTTTAATGCCAGATTGTGTAACATTCCACGCAAAGTAATGACATCTCCATGGAAACGAGCAGGTGTTGGACCCTCTTAACGAAGTGTCACGTAAAGTTTGATAAAGTTCTGAGTGTGAGTTTCATTCTGGGAGCTGGAGCTGGTCAAACTTAAAGGGACAGTGTGGAACTTTTGGCTTGTCCTTGATTCCATGGAAATAGAAACATTAAAGCCAAACGTCCGAACTGTATCCATGGAGATAGATAGCTTTTATGCCATAATGTGGAATATAATAGCCAAGGAGCAGCATTGCCATGGAAACAGGGAGGATTAATCACACTCAAGGGTAAGAAAGAGTCAGGTCTGTGGAGAGGCAAGCCCACGGAGTGAGGAAACATGGAGAAAAGAAGAAGAAGTGGTTTAAATCCTCTTTCTTTTCGCACAGATCTGGTCCATATTTGTGTGCATGTTGTTACTGGACAGTGGGCAGTTCTCTGACGAGCTCCTGTCCGACCCCAGGCCTCTGACTCATGTGTGACTGGACTCGGGTCTCTGGTCTGGGATGAGAACCACGTCAGACCCCCTGAAGTCCCCAGGAACCACCCCCTCTGTGTGGGAGCCCGGCCCGGATCTGCACCACTGCCCCAGAGCTGCTGGTCCTTTTCAGAGTCGAGATGACGTCATTCTCCCAGATGAAGGGCAACAGAGAGATTTCCTCATCGATCAGACTGTGCGCCGCCGTGACAATCTGATCGTTTCTATTAGACACAAGAACTCGCCACATAACAACAATAAACTGCACTTTAACTATGTGGATTTTAGCAGACGACAGAGCACAACCACAAATACAGAACTGACAATCGCACTTTCTATTGTCTTTTACTATTTAGACATTTGGCAAGTTTATCTGCACAGCACAATTGGTACAAAAAGTAATTCAAAGTGTCTGACAGAATAAGAAAGACCAATAATCATCATAAAATTTACATTAAAAGAGAAAAGTGCAGAATAAAAACCTTTCAGTCACATGCACAGCTGAACAGAACCATTTGGAGCCTGGATTTAAACATTGACAAGAACATTAAAAGTGTCATTCCTGATTTTTACCGTCTTTAAAAACGTGAAAGGTCAAGATTCACTTCACTGTTGTGTCTTCTGCGTTTGACCCATCCTTCAGTGACTCTTCTCCGTCGTCTCGTTGCTGTGGTCTCGGTCAGGACGACTTTAGCTGGAGGATTTGACGTATTGTGCAGGTCCTGGGTTGATGGGAGAAACCGAAGTCCCAGGAGGAAACCCGCTCAGACAGGGGAAGAAAAGCCCGAGCGACACGAGGCTCAGACCTGGAGCCTTCTTGAAGTGACGCTGTGAGTGTTAACCACTCTGCCGCACTCTTTTGTTTGTAATTTTTTTTTTTTTTTTTTTTTTTTCAGAGCATTTAGAATAAACCCTTCCCACATTAATCTGAGCAAATACAGCACCGAGGAACGAACCCTCATTGTACAGTGGGACGGTGTTACCGTCGACATTTTAATACCAGAGATGCCCCAAGAGTAAATGCCATTAAAGAATAATAAGTGTTTTTTCACAGACAGGGGCAGTCAATGTGATCTCCCCACAGACCTGACTAGTCCTGATTTCTTCTATCTTAAAGAAAAGGTGTTTGTGAATAAACCTCAGACAATAAACGACTTAAAACGTGATATCCAGGATCAAATAAGAGACATAAGCCCCAGAAATACTTTAAATGTTCTGTAAGTGTTTGTGGATCAGGCTGTTCCCCCAGAGACAAACACAAAAATGGTGGACCACTTTTTACTTCCCCTAGTTGTAAGTAGTGATAAGTTCAAGTGGTAAGTGAACAATTTAAACCGTTTATATTGACAAAGATTTGTGAAGTTTCAGTTTATCTACTGCTAAAATTTGGTGAGTAAAACTTAAGAATTAAAGGAGCTACTGAAGATTTAAAAGTGTCAGTGACTTTTGGGCCGCCCTGTAGATGCAGACAGTACACAGCGGACTTCATTTTGACCTCAAGAGCTGCGTGTAACATTATATCTTGTACTGCAGCAAGACACAATACTGGTCAATAACACGGGGAAAAGTGAGTAGAGTGACTCCGATGTGTGTCTTTATGTGTCTGAACCAAACTTGATCATGGAACTATGAACACGGTCAGGGCTAAAAGACTTGGCTTGTAATCTCCAGAAGTGTTCAATGTGTAGGATGTAAAGTGTGAACTGTGCAAATCTATAAAGGGAAGTCATTTAGAAGTTGCTCATGTAGTGGAGGCACAGGTAATGCTTATTTGAATAATTCGATTCAAAACTCACTAATACTACGTTTTACTACAAAAATACCTTCATTCTTCTGCTCTCTGTGGTGTTGTCTTTTCTTTTAATGCGACACACTACAAACCGCAATGTTCAAAGTAAAGCACATAAAATAATCCTATAGGAGAAACTTTATGTAAATGCTTCCATATCTGGATTAGCGGCGTGTGCAGATGCTACGAGCCCTCCCCGGAGAGACGCACACGGGCAGAAAGAAAACGTCACACTTTCATTTATTTATTTTTTTTCATTTTGTGTGACTTTTGAAGAAGATTCCTCTCGGTCGGTTTCATGCTCGTACCTTAAAGCGAGCGGACGCCATCTTTGCTCTGACCTAGATTCTGGTTTGATGCTTATCCGTTCATACATGTAACTATGGCGACGAGCTACGGAGGCGGGAAATGCCCTCTGGAACATTTCACAAGTTTCCTGATGTTTCTGCTCATTTTGAAGAGACGAGGGTGAGAAGGTGCTCGGGATGTTTAGTGGGGCTCTGGTTTCGGTGGTTTAAATGTCTTGGTTTTGGCCTGATATTGGACTCGCACATGCACACAGCCTGCAGGGGAAGCTAAACTATGAGTCAAACCCAAAGCGGCCAATCGGAGCAGAGACGGAGGAGATCAACAAGCTGTAGAATGATCAACAGACTCTATAGAAACACATTACAACATGAGAAGGTCTGTGTTCTACCCAGAAGAGCTCGTATTCACCCACTTTTCAGAGTAATTACAGTTTGAAAACGCCTTTATAAACCATGTACTCCACACTTACTTCATGATGAACAATGGATTTTTTCCCATTTATTTGAGCAAAATGTGTGGTCATTATCTCCAGTACTGTGAAATATAGTGATATTTGAGCAGCTCAGCCTCAGTCAAAATAAGTCCCACTGTGTTGAACTTGTTTTTATTTTTCTGTTTAATTTCAGGAAATGCCCGTGTGAGCAATGCTGTTTTTGTAAGGTTTTAAGATGGTCAAGTAGGTACAGCGCCTTTATCAATACTTTAGGGGTAACTCCTCCCCTAGAACTGGTAGGAATGTAATTTTATAAATTTGGACATAGCCTACCCCTTGCTTATCCCCCCCCCGTCAGTGCGTTTCCCAGATAGGAAGTGGAGCATGGGGTTGGGCACTCTGGGCTTTTATCCAAACTTCTGGCTCCAATTCCATCACTTCTATTGAAACAACCGGTTTGTCCCCCCCCCCACCTCTCCTTCCCCTGTCCCCTGCTTGCTGTCCCCAGGACTCGTTCCCCATTTCGGTCCCCCTTAAATGGCGTCGTATTCACCCTCTACATGCATTCCCTGGTTTGTTTTGTTTATTTCACTAGTGTCCCATCCTTTACTTCTCCCGCTGAGTCCGCCCTACCATTAGAGCGTTTAGCAAAGGTTTTGATTGAACCCAGTGGTTTTGCTAACCTTCAAAATGCCCTCTCGCTCCCCCTGGCTTGGCTTCTTTTGGTTGATATGATACTCCGCGGCTTTGTGGTTTATAAGGTTAATTTCAGTGGGTAGTTTAATCATTAAGTTGTTTAAAGGATGACTAGTATTTTAAATTTTGATTGGTGAAAGATTTTTGGTTTGTTCCCTTAAGTCCCCCCTAACAATGCATGCGGTGTTGAGAATGTTGAATCCGGGGAAACCCGTTGCCCATAGTGATATAACCAATTTTAAAGAAAATATGCTTTTTCCTTTTGAATCCGGATTCAATTCTGCCATTTTAAGCTTCATGCAATTCCCTAATAATACTATATAATAAACGAAGCATCTACGGAGCCCTTGTAAAATTGATTGGTTGGTCCGTCCTTTGGCCCGACCATCGCCAGCTGACCACGACGGGACCCATTTTGTTTTTTGGCCGCTACTGTTTTCCACGGTAAACCTAATGCGATGATGCCAGTCCTGGGGTCAAAGGTGAGGGACACTGACTCCAGAGGGCCGCTTCCCCTCAACCTGTTCATTCGCTGGTGGAAACATTTTCAGACCCTGAATGGCAGATTGCAGCCCATTTTTTTTATTGAAAATTTAATCAAGGGTTGCCCATGGTGACACCCCCTATTTTGGGGACCCGTCCCTTTTGTGGATATATTAAATGTGCCACTGTTGGTAAACCTTTTTTCTGCTTTGCAAGAGCCGCCTTTGCCTCCATTGGACATGTTTAAGCGCTTTGGTGCCTAAAGTGTTCAAAGTTTAAGCATTAAACACACGTATCTTTTCTACACTCACGTCTAGTTTTTTTTTTACTGCTGACAAATACCTTGAAAAACATAGATTCTTATACTGTGTGGGGTGGGTCACCCATCTCCCAAAGATCCTGACAACCGTAACCTGATGTGGTTGGTGTGAGTCCCCCCCCCCTGCGTTTTATCCATATGGAGAATCAATCCCATTTAATGCACCTGATTGTGGAACATTCAGGCACAAGAACGCTCATGTTCAAGGCGAATAACAAGCCATTTGGTGGGAGCACTCCTAACCTGATGCCTGTATCTCTGTTTGGGCTGTATATTTTTACTTACAGGGACAACCGGGATTCGAGAGCGGGTAGAGACATTCAGCCTCCATACTCTGGAAACCAATCTGATGGTGCCAGAGCGGTTCTTGTAGGTTCCCCCTACATAAGTGGCCACACATCCTGTCCTCTTGGACCATGTGAAACCCCATCTTCATCCAATCAGAAGCGCTGGCGTCCTCTTCAGCGGCTTAACAGGGTTGAGTCTTGGAAGTTAAACCTGAGTGGGTGAAATCCAAATGGTTTTGTCCTCCTCCACACTCTGTCTGCTCCTCTGATCTCTGCTATAAAATGTCCCCTTGGTTGGGTACAGGCCCCCTTCTGATCTTGCTGCAGTAAATTGTTTTGCCTACTGCACTGTGGGAAGTTTATTTTTTAGCCATAATCCTGGACGTATCCTCAGTCGAAATTGGCCACTAACCTGTGCACATAAGAGTATTAATAGTATGGGGAACTCGTATTGTAAATTTGGTGCTGTGGTCCCAATACATACATGGGCGGCGGAAAAAGTTGGAGCAAAAATGTCCTCCTAACACATGGTGGGTATTGTAATGTGTTGTTGTAAAGAGGCGGTAACGTTCAAGAAATCAATATCTTTTTAGCTTTTCCCCTTTCCTCTCCTCCCCCATGTTTGTTATAAAAGTTGGTTTCCCTCATCAAAAAAAAACACGCCCTGACGAGGTTTTTCAACCTCTCTCTCCCCGGCCCCTATTTCTCCCCAGCCTTACGTCCTTAACTGTTTAGCTGGTAAGATTTCCTTGTACGAGGCTTCCCCCCACCCCACCAAGTCTACCATCACCCATGCTCGATACACCAACAATTACCGCCATCCATAAATATACACAAAAACTGAACCAAACACTGTAACACTACGGACTTCCACAAACCTTAAAATGTGTGTGTGCCTTTTCGTTTTTTTCCATTAGTGGGGTGGAGCTTGATTTGTGATGGGTGCGTTTTCTGAAAGGGGGAGGGGGCTTGGCCACGGGAGGCGCAACAGAAGAGGGGAGTAATTAAAAAAGTTACTATGGTCCTGTTTAGGGCAAAAAATCATTTTCAAAGGCAATAATAATAAACAAATAAAAGGTAAACATGGGGTGATTCTTTACATATGTTTTTTATGTGGTTTTATCTGATTATTACCCCCCAATAGAAAGTAAAATTAACGGTCCCCTCTTTACTACCCCCTCGAAGTTACAATCACCTCCTTTTTAACCAGTTTTTGTTCTGGACCACACTAGCCCCTCCAGTTATTACAAGCACGGACTGCACCCAAAATGCTAGGGTGGATTCTGTGTTGAATATTGTGAACAGTGGACGTGCGGTCCCCCCCCCCCAGGTGAGGCCCAAGGCTCTGTGAAACAGGCGCCGGGGTGAGACACGCAGTTACCCTGCCCTCAAGGGTAGGGGGCGCTCCGTGAGCCCCACAGGAATTCACCTTGTAACTCCTCCCGCAGCATAGGGGCCGCAAAACTACAATTTCAGAGTTTTGAGCAAGTCAAACTAAGCCATTCACTTTTCTACCTGGATCTCGGTTGGTGTGGTGCCCCCCCCCCCTCTTGATGGAAGATAGTGAGGAATAACAATTAAAGGCTAGAGCTGCATGTTTATATCCATCAATGGCCTGTACTTTTCCCATTGCCTCCCGACGCCGGAGGTGAACTACTTAAACGGAAAGTAGCAACTTTCTATATTTAGGACGCTCAATTATGCGTTGCTTCTTGCCTACGACAACACCCCTGCCGCAGGTTAGATTTTTTATTTTTTGATACTCGTCTCTTTTCAATAACAGTAGAGTCCATGAAAGTGTCAAGAACCATTGTAATGCCTTCCCAATCCCACTGGGAAATGGGGAAAACCAAGAATAAGATAAAAAACGTATACAAAAATCAGCTTCTTTATTTCTTTATTACTATTAGATTCAGTTGGTTATTAACCCCTGGGCTTCGACTAGACCCCCCTCGGGGTTCTGTGAGTTCAGTCCGTATCCAGGGTTTCAAGCGGGAGGTCCCAACAAGACAAACAATCCGAAACTCATAAATGAATGTCCGTTGATGAGACCCGGCTTGGTCCATCACTGGCTGTAGCAGGTTGGAATCACGCGGCTTATGGCCATTCACTGCAGAAAGAATTTAGTGACACGGTATCCAACTTGTGAGCTGTTTTGTTTGATGGTTTTTTTTGGTGGATTTCTTTTCTTAAACTCCTAATAGCAATCAGATTCCTTGTTCCCACAACCCCAAATAACTCCTTTGGGACTTGCCGAGGTTGAGGGTTCCCCCTTCCAGACTCCCCGTTGAGTTCCCATTTTTTCGACAAATTGCCCACCCTGCAGATGGGGCCTATCCGGAGAACCCAGCCCGAACTTGTAAAAATGCCTGCGGGTTTAACAAGCGCATTTGAGTCCCCCGTGGAGGTTTCTTACGAGAAGCCCTTGTTCCTCCCTCCTGCCGGAGCTTGTCCCTCCCCCTCCCATGAGCGTTTCCCCCCCCCCCCCCCCCCTCCCCTCTTTCCCAGGGAGCTGGTCCCTCCCCCAGAGAAGCTGTTCCCCCCCCACCCCCTTCGATCCCTCCAATTGAAAAAGCTGTCCCTCCCTCCAGGAAGACTGTGTCCTACCTCCATGAAGCCTTTTTGTTCCCCCCTCCCCCGAGAAGCTGTCCCCCCTCTATCCAGGAGGCTGTCCCCCTTTCCCCCATCCCCTGACGGCTGTTTCCTCCCTCCAGGGAGCTTTGTCCACCCTCCCTCCCAGGAGCCTGTCCCCCTCCACCCTCCAGGAGCGTGTCTCCGCCCTCCAGGAGCTTTGTCCGCCACCCGGGGAAGCCTTGTCCCCTGCTCTCCAGGAGCCTTGTCCCCCCCTTCCTCCCTCCCAGGACCCTTTGACCCCCCCCACCCCCCCCCTCCCTTCCAGGAGCCTGTCCCCTCCCCACGGGAATCCTGTCCTCTCTCCCAGAGAGTGTCCCTCACTCCCCCAAGGAGCTTTTTTGTCCCTCCCTCCAGTAGCTGTCCCCCCTCCACCCGGGACAGCTGTTCCCCACGCCCCCTCTCTCCAGAGCTGTCCCTCCCCTCCAGGAGCCCGTGTCCTCTCTCCAGGAGCTTCCTCCCTCCTCTCTCCCTCCAGGACTGTCCCCTCCTCCCTCTAGGAGCTGTCCTCCATCACCTCTCTCCCTCCAGGAGCTGTACTCCTCTGGGCTTCCCCCTCGAGGAGCTGTCCTTGCTCCCAGAGCTTTTCAGTCCAGGATCCATAATGAAAGAAGGGACCGTGCTGAAGGTCCTCCATTCAACATGTAGGAGCTTTGCTCTTTCCAGAGCTTTTTTTGGTCCCTCCGTATTAGTCAGGGGTGTAGCAGCGTGTACCCAGACCAGCTTTCCTGTCCTCCCTCAGCCGAGGAGCTGTTCCTCCCCTCGGAGGAGCTGTCCTCCCCCCGCCCCAAACCTGTCAGGAGTGTCCCCTCCAAGGAGCTGGTCCTCCCTCCGAGGAGCTGTCCTCCCCTCCAAGGAGCTGTCCCCTCCCTCCATGGAGCCTGTGCTCCCTCAGGAGCTGTTGTCCTCCCTCCAGGAGCTGTCCTCCCTCCTCAGAGCCTTGTCCTCCCTCCAGAGCTTTCTCCCTCCAGGAGCTCTCCTCTCAAGGAGCTGTCCTCCCTCCAGGAGCTGTTCCTCCTCAAGGAGCTGGTCCATTCCTATCCAGGAGCTGTCCCTCCCTCCAGGAGCTGTCCCTCCTCCAGGAGCTGTCCTCCCTCCAGGATCTGTCCTCCCTCTAGGAGCTGTCCTCCTCCATGAGCTGTACCTCCCCCAGGGCTGTCCTCCCTCCAGGAGCTGTCCCTCTCCCGAGCTGTCCTCCTGTAGGAGCTGTCCTCCCTCCAGGAGCTGTCCTCCCTCAGGAGCTGTCCTCCCTCAGGAGCTGTCCTCCCTCCAGGAGCTGTCCTCCCTCCAGGAGCTGTCCTCCCTCGAGGAGCTGTCCTCCCTCCAGGAGCTGTCCTCCCTCCAGGAGCTGTCCTCTCTCCAGGAGCTGTCCTCCCTCTAGGAGCTGTCCTCTCTCCAGGAGCTGTCCTCTTCCAGGAGCTGTCCTCCCCTCCAGGAGCTGATTCCTCTCTCTCCAGGAGCTGTCCTCTCTCTCAGGAGCTGTCCTCTCTCCAGGAGCTGTACTCTGGGGCTGTGGTGCTCCAGAGCTTTTCAGTAGATCCATAATGAAAAGAGGACCGTGCTGAGGCCCGTGCTGAGGCCCATTTTTTGTCCAGTAGGAGCAGCTGTAGAGCTGTACCTCAGACCAGCTCCCTGTCCTCCCTCAGGAGTCTGCCCAGCTTTTTTAAAACACCAGAGGTGTCTGTGAGGAGTGTCCTCCCTGGGAGCTGTCCTAAGAGCTGTCCTCCTCCAGGAGCTGTCCTCCCTCTAGGAGCTGTCCTCCCTCCAGGAGCTGTCCTCCCTCCAGGAGCTGTCCTCCCTCCAGGAGCTGTCACTCCTCCAGGAGCTGTTCTCCTCCAGGAGCTGTCCTACTAATCAGAGCTGTCCTCCCTCCAAGATCCAGGCTGATCTGTGAAGCGAAGCTGTCCTATCCCTCTAGGAGCTGTTCTCCCTCCAAAAGCTGTCCTCTTTCAGGAGCTGTCCTCCCTCGAGGAGCTGTCCTCTCCTGTTCCAGTGAGCTGTCCTAGATCCCGTCTCTCCAGGACTGCAGGCCATATCGAGGACTGTTAAAAAGCAGCTGGTCCTCTTTCTCCAGGACGTGTCCTGAGATAGGAGCTGCCTCTCTAGGACCTGCTCTCAACAGGAGCTGTCCTCCCGAGGAGCTGTCTTTCCAGGAGCTCCCTGAGGAGCTGTCTCTGGGGCTGTGGTGCTCCAGAGCTTTCGGGACTAATGACAGAGGACCGAGCTGTTCTCTCATGTAGGAGCTCACTTGATCAGGATTTTTAAATCCGGTCTTGAAGTGTCGCGGGATTAGACTCCTAGGTGCGAGCTCGCATCAGCTCCTGTCCGACAGCTGTCTCACATAATCAGACTATATCAATCAAATCAGGGGAACGACTGATACACCATTTTGATTTTTAAATATTTTCCTACTTGATTTTGATGTTTCAGTGATGTGTAAAATTAGACAACACATATTGACTGTATAAAGACCATTTTAACGTTGTGGAGTAAAATGCATCTCTAAACCAGCCCAACAGCACAGACGCAGCATTCTCCTGAGTAAATACAATCGATATGGAACTGGGCTCCTCACTGTCATTGATTCATTGATTTTCCGCTCAGTCCCAGCTGCTCTGAGCACATGGGGACGGACCACACGCACACACTCATCCCGTTCTTTTTGTATTTAAATCTACTCTATTTTCTTTTATTCTTTAATCTTGACTCCTCCCAGCACCAACAGTCGCTCACGCACACGCCACATTCACATCCACCACACAGGCAATCAGGTGGAGTGTCTTGCCTAAGGACACAACAGCAGCACCCCACTATGAAACCTCATGACACCATCCATGTCGCCCCCTTGTATCTACAACTGATCAGTTTATCTGTTTATGACTGTGGTGTTTTACATTTGCAGAACATCAACCCACCAAGGAAATACAGTGTTGAAGTATCATTAAAGCTCCTATATTACGCAAAACTGACTTGCCATTTTATGTTGCTAACGCTAGCAGAAGTGATCTCAAGGAAAAAAGTGCCTAAGTTGTCTGTTATTAATGTTCATATCTTGATTTACAGACACAATAGTGAAATAAAAACCCCAGGATCATGTAAAGGGTTAATACGAACATTTAAGACCAAAACGAGTCTGACAGCAGCAGAGACAGAGAGAGGGGCCACAGTTTTTCAATAGAAAGTGAATTGGAGCCAGAGTTGATGAAGCTAGAAGCGTGCCCATGTTCACAGTTTCTACTCGAACGCGACGGCTAGCAGGTTAGCTATGTCCATTTTCATATACAGTCTATGATTACCACATGACATCACAAGGTGGAACAGAGTGTTTTCAGTTTGAGAGAAGAACTCAGCCTAAATCTGCAGGTTTGTTTGTGTGTTAAACGTGTGAATGAAACAAAACACATGTAATATTGTCTGTTTAAGGTGCACTGTGTCGTCTCTGTGTCCTCTGTGTTGGACCCATCCTGCAGTGCTGCGGGGGGAACCTGTCAGGAGCAGAGGGAAACGTCCCGGGACCCAGCTCCAGATCTTAAACGCTCTGGTCTGGATTGACACGAGGCAAAAACACATTATGCCAAATCTATTTTAAACCATGATATAAAGCTCACGTGTTCTCACCCTTAGCTTACTCAAACGTGTAGTTTCACTCACCCATGTTTGAGTAATCAAGGTTTGTGCTTTGAAAATTGCAGTTTTCACCTACCCCCTACCTCCTCCCACTTCTCTGGACTTATTTATGATGATTCCAGTAGCCTCCCTGACTACCAGTAGTCAAAATTTTGTCCTCTCTAGAGGACATAAGTAAACCTGAATATCTCCAACGCAGTGCATACAACTGAAATAAGTCCTTTTGACATCTACAGAGGACGTTAGGGCTTTTCAATGATCACCAAATGTGAAGGGGTGGGGCTTTGGTACCTGTTTTTTTTTCCATCAAGGAAAATGCCCGTCCATCACTCCAAGCAAATTTCATGGGAACAATTAAAACAAAAATAAGTGGGAATGGGAAAAAAATAAGTGCATTTACTTTTTATTGAGCAAATTTTGGCTTGGAAATGTTGATGGCATATTTAATATAAGCTTTAAACAACACATTTAAACATTGTCTAATTAATTTTAACAGTTTTTTTTGTGTTAGTATGAAAGTGTTTCAAAAAATGTAGTGGACAGATGATATCTGGAAAATAAAAACTTTTTTTTTTTGAAAAAAAAATGTTTTCAGTATTCTAATTACCTTACAAAGATGAGAGAATTTTAAAAATAAAGGTGATTGGACAAACATTTTTTCTTTGGTAGTCAGGAGGATAATCAAGACTTACTTGTGCAGGGTTAAAAATGTCATAAAGCAGTATTTTTCAGCAATAAAATACATAAATCTGCAGGTTGATACGGTGAGGTTATAAGAACAAAATGGTAAAAGGAAAATATGTCTCTTCACACATGTTTAACTCACAAACCCTGTAGATTTAGGCTGAGTTCTTCTCTTAACCTGAAAACACTCTGTTCCACCTTGTGATGTCATCATGTGGTAATACAGGAAGTGCTTCGCTGTGTTTTAAAACTCCACAAATTTGAATCATTTCAGCCCTGGAATTCCCCCACTGAAACTCTGAACTAAAGGTAAAAGGAGCTGTCAACTTGAAAACTACCACTTCATGACATCACAAGGTGGAATAGAGCATTTTGAGCTTTGGAGATGTTACAGACTGAGACAGGGGAAGATAGATGGAGGATTCTTCATATTGTACATCGTGTATCTTTAGGTTAACACAGAAATCCAAACCCTTCTGCCACTGCGACTCAAAACTCCAAACTATATCATCTTGTTTCTGGTCCAACATGGCCGCTTTAACCTGAGTGGCAGTTTGAGGTGACCTGGTCTGAGCCGTGATCCAGTTTGAGTGTGAACAGCCCAAACCTGATCCCCTCGTTTACAGACGCCCCCTTCACTCTCCGAGCCTCTGTGCTGCCGATCAGCTGCGGCTCATCGATCGCAGTTCAGTCGACCTATTGATATATCGGCATCTTTAAGCTCCTGTTATGAGAATCCAGTGAAGAGGCAGGAAAAATCACTGGAACGCTCTGATCTGCAGCTTTGGAAGACAAAATATATATATCTGACTGGGTTTGGCTGGATGCTAAGGATTTATCAGAGCTTTACATCAGTTAAGTGGCAGTTTGTGGGGAAAAAAATTAAAATAAAAGTACAAAAATACAGGAAGTAGTGCTGAGAATTTAAAATACAGGGACAATTTTTGCACAAGGAAGGCATTTTTTTGACAGTTTAAACCTGCATCTAACTAAATAAACGTGCTGTCATTTATTTTTATTTGTCTAATCATAGCTATTAGTAATTTAAACAAGTTTTGGCCCTTGTTAATGTTACGGTTGCTAGGTAACAGTGATGCATTTACCTCTGCGTGTGTCACATGTGCCGCCCCGTGTCCAGCCACGAAGTAAAATTATAAAATAGAAAAAACTAGACAAGATTTAAATATAATCATGCCAACTGTGTTTTAATGACTCGAGCAGCGTAACCTGTCACATGCACTTTAAGTCAGATCTGTCTAAAATAAATAAAATCAAATACAAAGTAGGCCAGTGCTTGTAAAGTTACTTATAGCAGAGCACATAGATTCTGCTGAGCTCAGAGGAGCCGGCCTCTCCACTCAAACCTCAGGACTACATTAAATATTAAACGTTTGTGAGAATGGGGAACAGGAAGGCAGCACGAATCGTTTCAAATCAGCTGGAGGAGAGATTTAACCAGGGCAAGGCAGTGTGGGCAATGTGGGCACTTTGGCCAGTTTGGGCACGTTGGGCATTGTGGGCAGGAATGGGCCAAGTACTGTTTCTGTAACCACAAGGGTTGCCTTAAAAATGTATGTCCAAAGACTAACAAATGAGAAACTAGCATGAAGAAGTGTCAAAACTGAAAAAAAGTACTTGGGGACAACAGTTCCTCATTAGTTTTAGAACAGTCTCGAGCTCTACCGCAGAACTAGTATAAGACACTTGATTTAAACAACACAAAGTTAGAAAATCCAACAGTGAAACCAACATTCATAGAAAACAAACAAATGGAAAACTGTCCCAGAACATCGTAACAGTGGGAAAAAGAGCAAAACTTCCATGGACAATCTTACAATGTTTAAATCTAAACCAGTTTTCAGTATTGAGCCGCTGCTTCATATTGAAATCGAGTTTTAATTCTCTCTGGGATGGACACAGGACAAAGTCTTTCTGCGTTTCTGCCCCCCTCAACCACCACCAAGACTCACTCACTCTGAACATTCATGGGCAAGATGTGTTTGGCTCAAAGACACAGCACCATGCACTGGTTGGAGCTGGAATCGAACTGTCAACCTTCAAGTCGATGGAATTGGCTGTGGTTTCTTCATTTCAGGCTTTAATTGGCCAGATCCAGTAACGAAGTAACTGACGAGGGGCATTGTTCCTGATTGGTGTCTTTGTATTATTGTTTGTGCCCCTGAACACTGATGAAAAGTGTCACATGGAGGTACAGGAGCGACTGGCCCGGCAAAAAATTTGATCAAACTGGCACCGTGACAATGCTCGACGTGCACCAGTTCAACCTCAGACTGGGCCCTGGTGGGAACAGGCACATTTTAAAACAGGCTCATGAAATTCAGGACAGTGACACAGCAGCATGAGACTAAAGCTCATCTGAAGCACTGTCCTATGATGAACGAGCACAGACTCTACATTTAACTGGACACAGCTCATGAGCGCGCCGCCGCATTTTAAATATGAAGTGATCCTGAGAGCACTTCATCAACTCTGTGTCTCTCCCTCTGTCCCTGCTGCTGTCAGACTCATTTTGGTCTTAAATGTTCGTATTAACCCTCTACATGATCCTGACGTCTTTATGTCACTATTGTGTCTGTAAATCAACATATGAACATTAAAAACAGACAAATCAGGCGTCTTCAATCTACGTTCCTACTCTCCCTATGGTCCTACTTTAGTCCCGGTTTGATTCTGGTTTAGTCCTGGTTTAGTCCTGGTTTAGTCCTGGTTTAGTCCTGGTTTAGTCCTGGTTTAGTCCTGGTTTAGTCCCGGTTTAATTCTGGTTTAGTCCTGGTTTAATTCTGGTTTGGTCCCGGTTTAGTCCTGGTTGAGTCCTGGTTTAATTCTGGTTTAGTCCTGGTTTAATTCTGGTTTAGTCCTTTTTTAATTCTGGTTTAGTCCCAGTTTAGTCCTGGTTGAGTCCTGGTTTAATTCTGGTTTAGTCCTGGTTTAGTCCCGGTTTTGTCCTGGTCTAGATCTCTGGTTTAGTCCTGGTTTAGTCCTGGTTTAGTCCTGGTTTAGACCTGGTTTAGTCCTGGTTTAGTCCTGGTTTAGATCTCTGGTCCTACTCTCACCTGCAGTCCTGAACTTTGGGTAATGACCGAAAGGACAAGATACAAAAGGTCGCAATGAGTTTCCTCCACGCTCCCTGAGAGAGAGTGAAGAGCTCAGTCACACAGGAGCTCGGAGTAGAGCCGCTGCTCCTCCACATAAACATCACTGTATTACCCTGTGTGTAATGTCAAAACAAATTACAATTAAATTTACATTCCACTCAGTGAAATGGTTTAAATCTAATCAAATGTGTTTTTATCTTTTATAAAACATATATTATTTATTTTATAAAACTCCTCAAGAGGAATATCAGCTTCAGTCAACAGTAAATGTACAATATGTTTGATTTATTTGATCTATTCATTTCAGTGGGGATAATCATAATCATAATCACAATCACAATCATAATCATGATCATAGTTATGATCATAATCACAATCATAATCACAATCATAATCATTTGTTAATGTGCTCATATTTGAACTGCTGTCCTCAGGCAAAGTGCAGGATGTCAGAAAAAAACACACATAATGTACATTATATACATGAAGGTCAGAAGACAGAAGGTCAAATAAAAGCAGAGTACTGCAGTATTCAGAGCACAACACAACTAAACAACCACAGTGACATAACACACTGCAATATTCAACTCCAGCAGTTAAAGTAGAACACAGAACTCAACTTTAGTCCAGACTATTGTTCCTCCTGTGGGCCTGGAGGGAGACTTTTGTTCATAGGACTTTTTTCAAATATTTCATAAACATTACGCATCAATTTTGCCAGATAGTTATTCAGAGATTTATTCACAGTTTCAAAAGGAAAACTGAAGCCGTTCCATATGGAAAAACTGCCTCATACAAACCAGCCTCTTTAAAGATGTACAGTCTTCAGCCATGAGGCGATTTTGTAAAGTTCAGCTCCATCAAAGTCCTGTGGAGTTGTTCTTGTTGAAATGTCAGTATAATGATGTATCTCTATTATTGCTGCTTGCGGTTTTAATTAAAATTCTATCTGCAGTTGATAAACTGTTATGATCACAGTTAAAGATGGACCATACATCTTCTCTGGTGGATGGTCTGCCACCTGTTTGTCTAGAATGTTCCACAATATGACATTAAATCTTAAATTATCTATCTCCATGGAGACGAGCAGGAAACAAGCCAACCAGAAAAGTGACATATTTTAGTGGCTCTTCAGGGCTTTGTCTCGTCCTTCTCCGGTTTTCCACTGGGTCTGTAGAACAGTGATCTGTGAGTATGTGCCAATGAATGATCCTCACGCACAAATATTTTATACTGATACTGAAGAGTATGTGGTGTTTGTAGTAGCACTGATGAAACTAAAAACCCTATCCACACTCGCACTTTTCAGCCAGAAGCCTCTGTAGACTCTGCTGCCTCTGCAGCCTTTGTGGCCCCTGCAGGCCCTGCAGTCTCAGCTGCAGCCTCTGCAGCTGCAGCCTCTGCAGACCCTGCAGCCTCCGCAGCCTCTGCAGCTGCAGCCAGGTCCAGGGACACTGTGACAGAGTCTATTCACCGCGGTGTAATGGCAGTGGGATAATAACCAGGCAAACTGCCAGCCCCAGGAATACAATAAAAGTCTCTTTCAAACAGTGTGGAAATAGTGTTAACAGAGCGCTGCACTTCTTCACAGGCTGGTACTGGAGTGAGGGTGTGTGACGTGTTTAATCAGGATCAGATATATGATCTGATGAGTTTACACGTGTGTGAGTGACGTGTGCAGTCAGGGGGTTATGGAAATGTATGTGATAATGTTTTTATATGTAAAAAGACAGTATTCACAGCCTTAATAAAGCACAGACTTCATTCAGAAAGGACAAATCGTTTATTAAGAATGATTCAGGCTAATTACTACCTAATTGGGGTGGGGAGTTTAGCTGCTAATGAAGCAGTAACTAAACACAAATCATTTTTAATAAACTATTGTCCTCATTTTGGATTAATATAGTGCTTATACGGCCTGAGTTAAGTCTCTTTGTGCCAGTCTCAGTCTGATCACACTGCCTGCGTTACTCTTATACAGCACTTTCCTAAAAACACAGTCAGTTTACACATTTTTATGCTTTTTCATTCATTCCATCCTCTGAGGTGATGGTAGCCACAGCTGCCCTGGGGCAGACTAGACCCGAGGCTGCCAATCTGCACCATCAGCCCCTCCCACCACCACTCACGTCTGGTGTTGGGCGGTAAATGAATACATGTACCCAGAGTACTCTGAATAATAGTTTTGAGTAACTGTATTCTGGTACAGTTACTTTTTCATTTGGTGGTACTCAGTACTCTTACTTTTATCAAATTAAAATATTAAATGTTGGTATTATATCCTATAATTTAGGCTTCAAACTGCACATAAACAGCGAGAATAAAAGACATCTCTTTTGGTGTAAGTGGGATTTTTCCATCTCCAATTAATCACAGGAAATACTTTAAAAACAGTGAAACAAATATAAAGCAGTTTTTAATAATACGTTGCGTTTTTACTCCACAGCCCCACAGCCCCGCTCGGCCCCTCTCGGCCCCGCTCGGCCCCTCTCGGCCCCGCTCAGCCCCGCTCAGCTCCGACATGAAGAGGTTGAGCTCTGACAGATCATGTGAGTGTGAAGTTTCAGACCATTATCTCGCGCTTGTATGAAATCCACACCAATACTGACGTGAAAAGAAAGCTCATTCCAATATTTTTAAGTGTTTAACAGTTGTATTTCTTTATTACATGATTGAGGTGTATATCAGTTATACATGAACAAACGTGCACATGTGTGAGTTTGTGTCTACACCACAAACTCTCTGCAAATTAATGACAAAAATCTTATGAGATGCTTGAAAAATATATTCTAATGTGTTCACAGATACAAGCGGCCGAAATGAGTTTCCTCCTCAGGGTGGCTGGGTGCTCCCTCAGAGAAGAGCCGCTGCTCCTTCACGTCAAGAGGAGCAGCTGAGGAGGCTCAAGCATCTGTTCCTGATGCCTCCTGGACGCCTCCCTAGAGAGGTGTCCCGGACATGTCCCACCGGGAGGAGGCCCCGGGGAAGACCCAGGACATGCTGGAGGAAATATCTCTCGGCTGGCCTGGGAACGCCTTGGGGTCCCACCGGAGGAGCTGGAGGATGTGTCTGGGGCGAGGGAAGTCTGGGAGTCTCTGCTTAGACTGCTGCACCTGCGACCCGGTACCGGATAAAAAGAAGAAAATGGATGGATGGATGTTGTATTGTTTTAATTTTAATTTCTATTATTGTTATAAGTGTTTTGGGACTTTTTCAGCTCATCAGAAGTGGGTTTAATCCCTCAAACTCCCTATGGTCACATTTTTATAAAGCACTTTTCCACCTTTAAGGCACTCAGCCACCAGCGTTCAGATCAGTGGACAAGCACAATCAACTGAGCGGAGATTATTGCACTAGCCAGAGCACGACTTGATCGATGAAAACCCAAACCACTGTATTGTTCAGTAGGTTCTGGTTGTACTTTCACTTTCACCTAAATGTGTAATCATATATATTAAAGACTTCTGTTCATGTATTGGAGTAATTTTCCTGAGATCAAACAGCAGAACGTCTTCAGTCCCTGAGTCCCTGTCCTCGTTGGGTGGGAGCAGCCGGGTCACCTGCTCCGCGATAAGGCACAAGTCCTGCTCAATCAGTGAATTTAAATGACCACTAATGAGTCTAACACAGAATGGTTTTATATGGGATGTAAATGTCCAGTGTCCTCCTCAGGTCAAACATCGGGGGAGGCTTCAGACGCAAACGCAGATCGAAACAAGTGTTGGAAACAAATAGATTTAAAGTACAGTGGTCCCTGGTTTTCCATTGAAAAATAACCCACAATAAGCAAAATCTGCAAAGTATTCAACTTTATTTTTGACAATGATTCTATCTGTTTCTTGTCTGTAAAACCCCTCACCACTCACTTTATACACTTTTCTCACACAGGCATTAACATTTTCTCACATTTCTCTCTCGTTTAAACACAAAGTTCAAAGCCTTCGTCGGTGCCTTTGTCGGTGCAGAACGTTTCATCGACATTGTGGGTTTTGTCGGGGAGAAAACTTGCAAACATACAGCACTTCAGAGTCACACTGATCCAACATTTATGTAAATTTGTCTGACACATTCTGTACTGTACAGGAGACACGGAGGAGACTGATGGACAATGGTCTACAGTCCCTCAGCCAATCAGGACGCAGAACACAATGGTCTACAGTCCCTCAGCCAATCAGGACGCAGAACACAATGGTCTACAGTCCCTCAGCCAATCAGGACGCAGAACACAATGGTCTACAGTCCCTCAGCCAATCAGGACGCAGAAACACAATGGTCTATAGTCCCTTAGCCAATCAGGACGCAGAACACAATGGTTTACAGTCCCTCAGCCAATCAGGACGCAGAATACAATGGTCTATAGTCCCTCAGCCAATCAGGACGCAGAACACAATGGTCTACAGTCCCTCAGCCAATCAGGACGCAGAACACAATGGTCTACAGTCCCTCAGCCAATCAGGACGCAGAACACAATGGTCTACAGTCCCTCAGCCAATCAGGACACAGAACACAAGGCAATTTCAAACGCTGTTAAAAAAGCAAAATTACACTAAAATAAAATCCATGAAACAGCGAGACAACAAAAGGTGAACCACGATATAGCGAGGCACAACTGTATCTGTTTTTATCTAATGGCAATTTTCAATGTTTAGTTCCTCATATTTGGCGGTGGTTTGGTTTAACCTGCTCACATCCGCCCGAGTAAGTTCTGGTAAATTGTACTTAAGAATATGAACTGTATCTGTATCTAATGATGGTAAACAGTCACATTTTTATACAGCGCTTTTCCACCTTCAAGTCACTCAAAGCGCTTTACATCAAGAAACCACTCACACATTCAACACCAGAGCACACACACACACTGGGGGCGAGGTGGGTTAAGTGTCTTGCCCAAGGACACAACGACATCATTCATCAGTGGGAGCTGGAATCGCACCACCAACCTCAAGCTCAGTGGATCTGACTGATCAAGTAGCGTTTACGTCGAGAGCGGGATTCAAACCGGCAACCTTCGGATCAAACGCCAACTGAGCCACCTCTGCACCTCTGGAGAAAGTTCCACAGTGTAGCTTTAAACACATCTATCGACCATTTATTTCATTTCGGTTGTTTTCTGTCTATGGAAACGACCTTCATGGCAGTAGATAACTTTAATGCCACGAGGAAGATTCACGGCAAAGCAATAACATCTCCATGGAGACGAGCAGGTAGCAAAGTTCCGCAGTGCTCTTTTAATAAACCAGCCCTGTTCTGCGGGGCTCACACTCCTCTACAGCCCCTCGTGTGTGTGTTCATTACATTCTAACATATACACGCCTCAGCTCGGAGCAGCGTGTGTCTAAAGTGAAGAGCCCCAGAGGATCGCGAGAGGGTCGGTGGGGGGGGGGGACAAGCCGTTGGTAATTTCCTCGAAAATAAAAAGAGAGAAAAAAATATAATTAACAGTTTTGGATGTGCGAGCAGCGGTTGTCACGGTAACTGATGACACCGTATTATCACTTCCTCCCGCTCCTCTCGTCTCATTCATCAGGCGACCATTGAAAAGCCAGCGGAAGAGGAGGGCAACCCCACCCCAATTCACATCATTATTCACAAAATCAGCTTGGCTTGCACACACAAACACACACAAACACACACAAACACACACACGAGCGCGTATACCACTGCATTAGTCGAGTGAGGAAGTCAATTACTACCAAACGATATCATTACAAGACATGTTTCCGAACGCTGACTGGAGACGGGGAGGTTTAAGCCAGTGTACGAGTCACAGTTTGTAGCTTAAACGTCCGATATCACACAAAATGGACTCTTCTGAGCTTTAAACCTCACAAACAGACCTGGAGTTGTGTTTTGTTTCATTCACACATGTTTGAGTAACACTTTATTATTAGTCTGTAACATCTCCAAAGCTCATAATGCTCTGTTCCACCTTGTGATGTCATGAAGTGGTAGTTTTCGAGGTAAAATGGTAAAAAGTCACATTTTTCTATGGCGCTTTTCCACCTTCAGCTCTTTACATCGAGGAACCACTCACTCATTCACACACACTCACACACCAGTGTACACAGGCACTGGGGTTGAGGTGGGTTAAGTGTATTGCCCAAGGACACAACTCCAGGTCTGTTTGTGATGAGGAAACAACATTAGAACATACATGAGAAAACAGAGTAATATGGGACATTTAAGGTCATTCTGCCGACCCATAAAACCTCGTCACCTTCACTAGATCTACTCAGAAGTTTATAGCGTTTGTTTTGGCTCCATAAACCAGCCATTATTCACCTGGGGGAGGGTCGGATCACTGCTGTCACCTGCACCCTGAAAATAATCATTTATGAAGAAAAGAGAGGAGGAAAGAGAAGAGAGAAGAGAAGGAGGAAAGAGAGGAGAGGAGGAGGAAAGGAAAGAGAGGAGAGGAGGAGGGAAGAGAGGAGAGGAGGAGGAAAGGAAAGAGAGGAGAGGAGGAGGAAAGGAAAGAGAGGAGAGGAGGAGGGAAGAGAGGAGGAGGAAAGGAAAGAGAGGAGGAGGGAGGAGAGGAGGAGGAACGAGAGGGATAGTTTCTGTCAGCACATTTTTGCAAGTTATATTCACTGTGCCCCTCCTCTGTACCACATATCCACTCTCCCCCCTCTTTAGTATATATCCTCTTTAGTATATATTCTCTTTAGTATCTCTCCTCTTTAGTATTTATCCTCTTTAGTATTTATCCTCTTTAGTATTTATCCTCTTTAGTATATATCCTCTTTAGTATATATCCTCTTTAGTATATATTCTCTTTAGTATATCTCCTCTTTAGTATATATTCTCTTTAGTATATATCCTCTTTAGTATATATCCTCTTTAGTATATCTCCTCTTTAGTATATATTCTCTTTAGTATATATTCTCTTTAGTATATATCCTCTTTAGTATATATCCTCTTTAGTACATATCATCTTTAGTATATATCCTCTTTAGTATTTATCCTCTTTAGTATATATCCTCTTTAGTACATATCATCTTTAGTATATATTCTCTTTAGTGCATATCATCTTTAGTATATATCCTCTTTAGTATTTATCCTCTTTAGTATATATTCTCTTTAGTATATATTCTCTTTAGTATTTATCCTCTTTAGTATATATCCTCTTTGGTATTCTTCTGTTTAGTATATATCCTTTTAGTATATATCCTCTTAGTATTATTCTCTTTAGTAAATATCCTTTTTAGTATTTATCCTCTTTAGTATTTGTCATAATGGGGGGTGTGAGGCGGACCAAAAATGCGGGACTCGGGGCAAGTTTAAGGGTGTTTATTGACAGGACACAAGACACAACAAGTGACGGGGGAGAACATACGAGGAGCTAGGGTGCTGGGGTGCAGGTCAGGGTCCAGAGGTGTAGGGGGAGGACACAAGATGGGAAACACAGCCGGTACCGGGAGACAGGGTCGGAGAACACAGGCAGGACACGGGCCAGGACACGGACAGGAAGCCACAGCAGAGACACGAGGGACAGAGATGTGAGCAGCACACAGACACACGGTGAGGATCAGCAGGGTGACGATCAGACGACCTGGCAGAGAGAGCTGGGTCCTGGCTCCTTTTAACCACCTTTTCAGGTTTGTTAATTGCCCTGATGGGCTGCAGGTGTGTGTGGGAGGAGCCAGGGCTCCGCCCAGCTCTGGAGTCAGGCAGGGTGAGGGAGGGGTGAGGGAGAGGAGACACAGGAGGTGAAACAGGAACAGGGAAGCGTGGATCATGACAGTATTATTCTCTTTAGTATATATCCTTTTTAGTATTTACCCTCTTTAGTATATATTCTCTTTAGTATATATCCTCTTTAGTATATATGATCTTTAGTATATTTTCTCTTTAGTATATATCCTCTTTAGTATATATCATCTTTAGTATATATATTCTCTTTAGTAAATATCATCTTTAGTATATACCATCTTTAGTGTATATCCTCTTTAGTATATATCCTTTAGTATATACCCTCTTAGTATATATCCTCTTTAGTATTTATTCTCTTTAGTATATATCCTTATTAGTATTATCCTCTTTAGTATATATTCTCTTTAGTATATATCATCTTTAGTTTATGTCCTCTTAAGTATTTATTCTCTTTAGTATATATCCTCTTTAGTATATATCCTTTAGTATATATCCTCTTTAGTATATATCCTCTTTAGTACTTATTCTCTTTAGTATATATCCTCTTTAGTATATATCCTCTCTCATTCATCCCTCATTCTCTCCATCCCTCACAGAACAAATAAACCTCATTTGTTCATCAGTTCATTATCTTAATGAGTCTGTGTCATTAAAACTTCAGGCTCTTCACACTTCACATAAACCCGGTGCGTAATGCTGTGTCCAAACGCGCTGACGGTAAAGTATCGGCTCAAGTGAATCATGAATCCTCCACATTAACTGTAAACGGCTCTGGTTTAAGAGTATCGGGAATCACTGAGTGTCTGGGGCCAATCACGTGCCCGGTCCCCTCCGCTGCGCGCTCTGTCATTGGCTGAGGTCCTGAGGAGCGCGCGGTCTGTGTGCCACATTTTTACCCAATCAACACCAGCGCCGCGGAGCACAGCGGACCTGGATGAGAGCAGTTTGATTTAGAGAGACAGAGGGAGAGAGAGGAGCGTCACATCAGCAGCAGCAGCATCAGGCAAAAGACCCCACTCAGACAACGACCAAGCTGTGAAAACGACACTGATTTTTCTAAAGACTCGCCTTTTGTTTGAGTTTTTTGTACCGCTTGGGCCGTGCGTAATTGCGCGTGTGATAAACGAAGAGGAGCCATTCTTCTCCACTGCAGCGCGGTGTCACTTCACAACCATCCACGGACAAAAAACGTGAGGATTACAATGAAATATGTAGGTGACACGTTTCCTTCTGAGCGGCAGGAGTAACAGCAGGATCCAAACCCAGACGACACCAGGGAACGAGGTGAAAACGCGCTGGTTTCATGTCAGTTTCGTGTCAGTTTCGTGTCAGTTGTGTGGCTGGGTGCGTGTGGAAGTGGCGTGCCATGTTGTAAGCCTGAACTACTCCAAAAAGCGCATTGTGGTTAAGCTGGAGGTGGGTCTTATCAATTAGTGTCGTAGTTAACGAGATTCTGATTGACAACTGCGAGATTACGGGACATATTTGGTTTGACGTGTCGCCTCTGCTGCCGCTGTGCCATGTGTGCCTTTGTAGCGCGGTGTGGCGTGATTTGAGCGCGGTGTTTGGGTTTAATTGACGTGAAATACAGTGTTTGCTCAAATTGGGATGCACCGGTGCCGCATTTTGGTTCTGGAAAACAAAAACCATGCTTTGTCCGTGTGATTTTGCGCTTGTTGTGTTGCTGCTGCAGTGTCAATCAAGCGCGCACGGCTGAAATGACGTGCCTGGTGTGTGTTCTGTGCGTACCCGAGCTTTCCCACAGACTCTAGACGTGCAGCAGGGACAATGCGCGCACCGTGGAACGCGTCGAACCCTCCCTTTTTCCCCCCCCGTGCCTCAGTGTGATGGCTTATGCAGCATCTTTCCACGAGTCCACGGGCTGCTGTTGCATCTCAAAAACAAAGAAGAGCGCAGAATCACACGCTCCTGGATGCGCCTGAGTCTGTGTAACGCGTGAGGCTGAACTGGCGGTCGCCTTATGAATGCTAATGTGGAGAAGGACTGCAAACCGCCTCGGCTGCCTCTCCAGGGCGCGCGGGTACTTCTGACTTTTTTCTTTTTAATTCTGATGCATTTTTACACAGACTAACACAGAGGAATCAGGACAGAGGCAGAGAAACAACACGAGGGAGAGCTTTGTGCACAAAAGAAACATATGTGGCACCAGTTTAACAGTTAGTTTTACCATTATTATTACTGTAGTGCAAGGTTTTATTCAGGTTATCCATCATTCCAAAGGGTAAAGACACTTCCACTCTCAGTTTGAACCATTTTAAACACATCTGAGCCTCTGTCATTTCTCTCTGTGATTAGTCTGTAGATAAAATGAGTTCTCACTGTCATATAAACACCAGATGAACCAGTTTCGAGCGGCTCTTTGAAATGAACGGTCCCATAAAAGAGCCGAAAGTCCCAGCACTGCTTCTGCCTGGCCTTACCTAACACGGAGCCAGCATGTAGGAGTGTGTGTAGGTGCTGCTGATGGTTAAACGACCCGGATGTAATTTGGATGGTGTTTTAGCAGAGCGTTGTAGCGCCAGAGCAGGGTCATGTGTGTTAGTGAACGATGCATTTGGTCCGACTTCGAACCGGGGAGGATTACATTGATTTGTGAGGAGACTGACAGTCCTCTTTAAATAAATCCATAAGTCTCCTCTGTGGTTCTCCTCTAGGCCTCCTCCTGTCCCCACATCCCTCCTCTGCTCCCTGTAGGTTCATAGTGGTTCATGGGGTTTACACTAGTCCATGTGTCTTCAGGAAAGGTTCATTTCCGTCCTGTGAATGTGACTTTTTAGTATCGACACTTGTTCAAACGAGTGTCTAGTTTTGATACTAGTTTTATCGATTAATATCTGGTTTTCGATACTTTTAACAACACTAATAAGGAACAGTTTTACAGGTCATTGATGTCTATGGCAAATGCTTTTGCTTTTCTCTTGTCCATCACAGTTAGTCTCTCTCTCCTCTATCCTCTTCCCCTTTCCTTTCTCTCCTCTCTCTTCCCCCTTTCCTCTCCTCTCTCTTCTCTCTCCTCCCCTTTTCTTGTCTCTCTCTTCTCCTCCCCTCTCCTCTCTTCTCCTCTCGTCTCTCTCTCCTCCTCCTCTCCTCTCCTCTCCTCTCTCCCTTCCCTCTCCGTCTTGTCTCGCTCCCCCTCTCTCTCTCTCTTCTCTCTGTCTCGGTCTCCCTCTCTCCTCTTCGCCTTTCTCCTTCTCTCCTCTCCTCTCTCTCTCTCTCCTCTCTCTCCCTCTCTCCTCCCTTCTCTCCTCCTCTTCTCTCCTCTCTTCCCCACCCTCTCTCTCTCTCCCCCTCTATCTCTCCCCTCTTCTCTCTCTCATTCTTCCCTCATCCTCTCCCTTTCTCCCTCTCTCTCCTTCCCCTCTTCCTCTCCCTCTCTCTCCTCTTCTCTCTTCCCCTCTCTCCTCTCCATTCTCCCCTCTGCTCCTCTTCTCTCCTCTCTCCCCCTATCTCTCTCTCTCTCTCTTCTCTCCTCTCCCCTCTCTCTCTCTCTCTCCCTTCTCTCCTCTCCTCTTCTCTCTCCTCTCCTTCTCCCCCTCCTCTCCTCTCCTCCTCTCTCTCCTCCCCCTCTTCTCTCCTCCCTTCTTCCTCTCTCTGTTCTCTCCTCTCCCCTCCTCTCCTCCCCTCTTCTCTCTCTCCCCTCTTCTCTCCCCCCCCTCTCTCTCTCTTCTCTCTCCTCTCCTCCCCTCTCTCTCCTCCCCTCTCTCTCCATGCTTTCTTCTCTCTCCGTTCTCTCCTCTCCCTTCTCTCTCCCCTCTTCCTCCTCCCTTCTCTCTCCTCTCTCTGTTCTCTCTCTCCCCTCTCTCTCTCCCCTCTTCTCCTCCCTCTTCTCTCCTCCCTTCTTCTCTCTCTCCTCCTCTCTCTCCTCCCCTCTTCTCCTCCCCTCTTCTCTCTCTCCCCCCTCTCTCCCCTCTTCTCTCCTCTCCCTCTTCTCTCCTCCTCCCTCTTCTCTCCTCCCTTTCTCTCTCCTCTCCGTTCTCTCCCCTCTCTCCCCCCCTTCTCTCCTCTCCTCTCTCCCCTCTCCCCCTTCTCTCCTCCCTTCTCTCCTCCCTCCCCTCCTCTCCTCTCTCTCTCTCACCTTCTCTCTCCTCCCTCTTCTCTCTCTCCCGTTCCCCCCCCCCTCTCCCCCCCCCTCCCCTCCTCCCCTCCCTCTCTCCGTTCTCTGTGTGGCTCTGTCTTTATGCAGATTTGATGAAGCGCATGTGGCTGAGGTGATGAAACTCGGTGGGGTTGCCAGCACAGAATACATTTCACACAACAATACTCAGATAACTTTTCTTATTTCTCTCGCGCGTCATATATTGGCACAAAATAAATTAAAGGTGTTTGGCGTCGCGGCCGTGTTTCTGTCGTCTGTAATAAGCTGCGAGCTGCTGTAGCCTGTGACGTTTGGAGAAGCTCCGGGGGAGAAGAGGTGACCTGATATTTGACATGATTTATGTTTATGTGACTTATGTGAGAAGGAAATATCATTACAGTTATTCAAGATTATTGAGTAACTGCACTGATCCTCCTCTCTCCTCTCTTCTCTCCTCCCTCCTCTCCTCTCTCTCGTCTCCCCTCTCTCCTCATCTCTCTCTCTCTCCTCTCATTTCCTCGCTGTCATCTCCCCTCTCTCCTCTCATCTCCCCTCTCTCCTCTTGTGTCTCTCTTCTCTCCTCTCTCCTCTCATTGCTCACCCCCTCTCTCCTCTCTGCTCTCATCTTGCTCTCTCCTCTCTCTTCCCTCTCCTCCCTCCATTCATCTCCTCTCTCCTCTAATTTCTCTCTTCTCTCCTCTATAGTCTCTCTTCCCTCTCCTCTCTCTCTTCTCCTCTCTCCATTCATCTCTCTCTCCTCTCTCTTCTATAATTTCTCTTTTCTCCTCTCCTCTCATCTTTCTCTCCTCTCTCCTCTTGATTCTCTCTCCTCTCATCTCTTTTTCCTCTCCTTTCTCTCTCCTCTCTCCCCTCTGTCCTCTCTTCTCTCATCTCTCTCTCTCCCATTGCCTCTCTCTCTCTTCTCATCTCTCTCTCTTCTTTCCTTTCTCCTCTCATCTCCTCTTTCTCCTGTCATCTCCTGTTATCTCTCTCTCATCTCCTCTCTCCTCTCTCTCTCCTTTTTCCTCTCTCCTCTCCTCTCTCCTCTCACCTCTCTCTTCTCTCCTGTCTAATTATATTACAGTTAAGGAGGATCATTACCACATAGAGATGCATTGATCTGACTCTGGTATCGAATATTGATACTGAACATTTTGCTGCTTCCAAATATCTTCAGACGATGTCTTCACTGGACGACTTCACTGGACGACTTCATTGGACGACTTCATTGGACGTCTCAGTTGTTGTGACGACTCTCAGGTTGTAACTTGCCCAGAAAGTCTCGTACTAGAGTTGGCATTTATACAGAGCAGTTCTGTGGTTACCTGTGGGATAAATAACGGCTACATCACACGACCCTGATTCGGTCGTGGTTGTGTCCTGATTGGGTCCTGGTTAGGTCCTGGTTGGGTCGTGGTTGAGTCGTGGTTGGGTTGTGGTTGGGTTGTGGTTGGGTCGTGGTTTGGTCTTGGTTGGGTCCTGATTGAGTTGTGGTTGGGTCCTAGTTGGGTCCTGGCTGTATCCTGGTTGTGTCCTAATTAGGTCCTGGTTAGGTCCTGGTTGAGTCCTGGCTGGGTCCTGGCTGGGTCCTGGCTGGGTCGTGGTTGGGTTGTGTTTGGGTCTTGGTTGGGTTCTGATTAGATCCTGAATGGGTCCTGGATGGGTCCTGGTTGGGTCCTGGATGGGTCCTGGTTGGGTCCTGGTTGGATCCTAATTGGATCCTGATTGGGTCCTGGTTAGGTCCTGGTTGGGTCGTGGTTGTGTCCTGGTTAGGTCCTGATCGGATCCTAATTGGATTCTGATTGGGTCCTGGTTAGGTCCTGGTTGGGTCGTGGTTGGCTTGTGGTTGGGTCGTGGTTGGATCCTGATTGGGTCGTGATTGGTTCGTGGTTTGGTCCTGGTTGGGTCCTGGTTTGAGCCCAGTCTAGTCCAGATGTACATCCGACGTGGTAAGTTCTAGTCTGGTTTGTTCGAAATTTAGTAGGGGATAGGTTTGAATTAGCTACAGTTTGTTTGTCCCACTTTTTGATGTGT